>CM074455.1:2780000-3222500 GCA_037101425.1 Elopichthys bambusa
GTCACTCTGGATTACAAGCAGCGTTTCTACAGCATCGATAACCTCGGTGGGCGTCATTAATGTTTCAATTCTACAAATAATCAGCCATATGTTGACAATTAGGTGTGTTTTTAGACTTTTTATGAATGTTTTCCTCTGAAGATCCCAGTTCCCATTACGTCATCACTCTCAAGGCGTTCAACAACATGGGCGAAGGCATTCCCATCTACAACAGCGCCACAACCAGACCTCAGTCCGGTAAGACACGCACACACAAGTTTTATTGTGCCAGCTTTTCCATGTCCAGTCAGGCTTGATCAGATGACAACTAAAACATGCTTAATGCTATTTTGAAGCATATAGAGCAGTCAGTCTAAAATTGTTTTGTAGTGGAGACAAACTATGATGTGGAGTGTGTGTTAAATGCAAGGTGACAGGTACCACACATACATCTGCCCCCCTCAGTTCTGGGAAATGCGGCTTGTCACGTCAGCATGAATCGAAACCTACAGGTGTGATGTGTCGCACACTTCTGTCCCCAAATCTTTTTTTCTTTCACTTGACGTCAGATGTCTCAGACAGCCGAATGCCGCTGTTAGAGGTTTCCAGACCCCCCGCTGTCCCGTCAGGTTGAGATTTGCGTCAGCTCTGACTCTGTAGGCTTCGCACAACTTTTCTGACAGACTTGAAAACTCAAGCTTCCAGAGCTAGTGACCCAGAAATGAGTTGTTCACCAAGAATGAGCATTAGCATGTTTGCAACAGTCATTTGTTGCCGTTTTCTGCTGAGAATGCATTTTTTGTTGTTGTTGTTGACAGTCAAATAAGTGGATAATTACACAGAAGAAATCAATAGTAATTCCAGGTGTATCTTAATTAATCAAATGTTCAGAGCTCCATCGATCAGCAGCTTGTGTAATCATTTGGGTTTGTGCCACTTAAATTAGCAAAAAAACACTATAGTGTAAACGTTAAAATACACACTTCTTTACAAATAAAAGCAAAATAAAAGCTCTGTAATTTGAAAGCAAATTAAATAATTTTACTGTTTTGTAAAATACTATTATTATTATTATTATTAAATATTATATTATTTATTTTACAGTACACTAGTATTATTATGTCTTGATTGATTTGTTTAATTTTTTATTTATTTATATAATAATTAAGACAGGAAGACATAAAAGCATGAATAAGCTTCTCTGTATCATTAAAATTCAAATACTGCCTCACTTTGGAAAAATTTCTTAACTGATAAAAACAAGACTGAACTAGCTTCTTGACAAGAATAAAAATAAACACCCAAATTTCTTACTACCTGTTTAATATTCTGAAAAACCCTATTAAGAGGAAGCTCAATCTGATTTTTTCCTGAGCTCTAACCCATTATCACAACTTCGGTTTTTTCAGTATTTAACTGAAGAAAGTTTAAGGCCATCCAAGTTTTTTCAAGCTTGAAGGACATCCAGACCATTCAGATCCTTAGATCTCAGTGATAAGTATAATTGTAGGTCATCTGCATAACAGTGAAAATTTATATTACCTAGTGGAAGCATGTAGATTGAAAACAAAATTGGTCCTAACAGGGAACCCTGCAGAACTCCACATACAATTTCAGAACGTTGATATACTTCATCTCCAACTGACACTACAAATGTCCTGTTTGACAAATGAGACCCAAACGAAACCCGACACATGATTTCAACGTATATTATTATTATTATCGAGAGAAAGTGTAGGAATTACATCAGTAATGTGTAACCAGAAGTTCATCCACTTAAAGTAGCCCCACTGATAAGACAAAAAAAAGGACGATTTAGCCAACAAATGACACTCTTCATTGACTTCCATTGTAAGTGCATTGCTATGCACATGAATACTGTTTGTTTTTACAATCTGAGGCATGAGTTAAATTTATTTTCTGTAGCAGTTGTCACAAATACTGTCCTTTAATTGTTTAAATTGTATTGAACTTGGATTATTTCTTACATTTTCAACTTATTTCCGTAAATACAGCATAATCCATGACTTGTCCATTTGACACTAATTATTATTCAATGTTTATGCACTGTTTGTTAAAATATGGGTCTTTTTAATTCTAATAATATCTCTTTCTCTTTTTCACTCATTTTTCCTCTTACTTGTCCACCATCAATCCATTTATTCCTGTCTAACGCTGATCAATCCTTCCATATTTTTAAACCCATGTGATTTTTTTGTTTTGTTTTTTTGTTCTCCATTTATTATGATTTGACTCATCTGTGTGTGTGTGTGACGCTGCTGTCAGACCCCATAGACCCTGATATTGATTTTTATGAACTCTTCAATAACCCATACACCCCAGCACCTGACCCCACTCCCATGCTGCCCCCGGTGGGCGTTCAGGCTACTGTCCTCAGCCATGACACTGTCAAAGTCAGCTGGGCCGACAACTCTCTCGCAAAGAACCAGAAGATCACCGATTCCAGATATTACACCATCCGTTGGAAGACCAACATCCCCGCCAACACCAAATTTAAGGTATCAGCCGTCTTTAAAGAGTGTTATTTGGTGAATTTGATTTGTTCAAAGCGGCTTCATTTTTTACTTTAACTGATGTTCTGAACAGGGTTATTATAGGTCAAGTTGGCATGAAACGATTGCAATAGTCTTTTCTTCCCTATTGTGACGTATATTCAAACTAAACAGCTTCTCAAACAAGAACAAATGTAGGGCGGGGCTTGATTTTGTCCATGGGGAATTGATTGGTCCCGCCCTCATCATCAGAGAAGAGAAGTCACTGCAAGAGGGAAGGGAAGATATTTTGATTCAAGGTTACAAAGGCACAACAGTATTAATGTGCATGGATAAATCATTTATAATAAATACTGCAATATTCCATAAAAAAAAATTGTCCATTTTGATTTCATGGCAACTTTAAAACTAAAACCATAAAATAAATTTAAAAAGTTGCCAGTGCAACATTTCTCATTTTCATTTAATTTAACTTCACGTGAACTGAAATTAATATTTAAAAAAAAAAAAAAAACTAATAAAAATGACAAAAACACAACAAAATTAGTAAAACTATAACTATAAAAATAAAATAAAAATGGAAAATATGAAAAACACTAATTAAAAATATTGGTATAATGGTATCTCAATGATACTAAAATAATACTGGTTCTGATGAGAGTATTGCAGTGTTCACTATAAAGTGTGTTTTTCATTTCCTTGCTCTGAGCGCCCTCTAGTGAGCACACTCAGAATGCATTGGAGATACCTGTTGGGTCTTTCTTACTTACTTAAGAGTATATACTATATTTTAAAATAGTCATATGTGAAAGGGAATGCAGTGATGGAGTGGGTCTTTATCAATGCGTTTGTCTGTTGCTTGTTTTGTCAGACGGCAAACACCACATCTCTGTTCCATACGGTAACGGCTCTGAAACCCAATACACTTTATGAGTTCTCCGTAATGGTGACCAAGAGCCGCAGGAGCAGTACATGGAGTATGACGGCCCACGGGACCACCTTTGAGTCCAGTAAGATCAAACACCATTTTAAACATCCATGAATGTTTGCTTTTCTGAAGATGAAATGCTTCAGGAATAAATGACAGTTAAACATTCTTTTTTCTATAACATTTTATCTTTTACACCGATATACACAACTTCATTTTGGTAAAACACGAGAACAAGGCGAGACAATATTTTTACACTGTATTTTTAAGAAATCCTCAATGAGGAAGTCTGCTAAGCATTTGAAATGTTTTAGCTAATCATCTTGTAATGAATGTCATTTCAGTTCTGAGTATGAATTATCATATGCAGTAAAAGACAACAATACTCAAACACTGTAAAAGGTTTTGCCACAAACTCATCTGACTGGCTTCTCTCCTGTATGATTTCACAACTTTTGACCTCCTATCTGAACTCCTTTCCACAAATTGATCATAGAAATAAAAACAGTACAAATAAAAATGAACAACACAGTTTTCTGTAGTCTTATTAAGTGCAAACAATAAGTGCAACCATAATCAAAGTACTCTCTCAATATTCAAAGTGCAAATAAGATCACATTTTTCTTCAAGCATGATACAGAGCTGAGAGATGGTCACAACTACAGCCCAGCCTAAGATAGCTTTCATATTGGTATATATTTGCATGCATCAGGGAGCCGATTTCAAAATGCGGAGTATTGAAATCGCATTAATGCGCGCTCGCGTTTTACTTTCGCTTTCTATTTCGTGATCGCTTGTACTCTGTGAATAGGGAGCAGCAGTGCGAATTCTACAACATTTGTCAGACGCTTTTAGGCTCTGTTGTGCAGCGAATCAGCCATGGTCTTGTCAGTCATCTCGTTACTTACTCTCATCATGTGGTTAGTGAACTCTGATTCCTGCTGCACTACGTACGACTCTGCAGCTCGTGTTGGATGAGCTAGATGGGATTGAAGCGACCGTTATCCAACTGAATTAAATGTTTTTTATTTCATTAAAAATCAAAACGACAGTGGATGCGTAATGTAAATGTAGCGGTGGCATACTCTATCCTAATTTCACCCTTAGACTCCGTCATGGCTTAGTTATAAATATCACATTAAACATACATGCACAAAAGTTTTTAAGTTCCCAATTATGTTTATATATGTATGATTATTGCAAGAGCCTTCCTGTTATATAATATGTTCTTCAAAAATGATTATCATTAGTGTTTTGTGTGTAGATGTTGGTTTTGTTTATATTAGTTATCAACAACTCACAAAAAAGTACATACAGATTTGTAAAACAGATGTTTGCTTTCAGGATGCATTCGAAATGAGTGCATATTTGATTAATGTCTCATTCCATTCCATTTTCACTATTTACTTCTATTATCTCCCTTTAATGCGGTTTGGTGGTTTGTGTAGTTCCCAGCTCTGCTCCCAAAGATGTGACGGTGATCAGTAAAGAGGGAAATCCACGAATCATCAACATCAACTGGCAGCCTCCGACTGAAGCCAACGGCAAAATCACAGGTGTGTGAAGAACAGGTCACGGTGTTTGCTTTGTGACGTTATTTGCATGACATATTTTAGCCTGACATCCTCATGATTTACATTACGGATGCCAGTCACAAGAGTTACATTACCAGATTATTACGTCCATCCAAACAGAAAAGTCTGACCTCAGAAGGATGATTTTCAGGCGTCTTGAATCTCTCCGTCTCTCAGGGTACATCATCTACTACAGCACCGATGTGAACGCTGAGGTCCATGACTGGGTCGTGGAGCCCGTGGTGGGAAACAGACTGACCCATCAGATTCAGGGTCTGACGCTGGACACCGCCTACTACTTTAAGATCCAGGCCAGAAACTCCAAAGGCATGGGACCCATGTCAGACGCGGTGCAGTTCCGCACCCCTAAAGGTGAAACCTGGAGCTCATCGTTCGGTCTCACCTATTAAAATCAACTTATGTTTATTTATTCATTCTGTTTGTCTTTATTTCCAGCTGAACCATCTGACAAAATGTCAAGTGATCAAGGTAATCAAACATATTTCTATTTCTATTAAGCATAGTCACACAGCAGGAATTTCATTCGTTCACAAGTTAGTCTAGTTTTACATGTGCATATATATATATATATATATATATATATATATATATATATATATATATATACAGGTGTTGAATTGTAGCTTTAAATGTAATTTCAGTGCAATTCTAGATAGTGTACAGCCCTGCTACGTAACTGTCAGTAACATGCCATTTATATCAGATGCATTGTGGGATAGCTGAATGTTTCTGATGTCTTGTTGCCTATAGGGCTGCAAGTCAAACCCGGTCACCCGACCTTGCCGGAGCACGGGATTGGATCCAATATGGGTAAACAGGAAGACGCTCACTTTAAAGACAGACACTGTAAACTCGCTGAGATCTGTGGTGTAGTAACGCTCTCTCTCTCCCTCTCTCTGTGTGTGTCAGATAAACCAGGCATCACGGGCAGCCAGGAGAATCATATCCTGGTGATCGTGGTCATCGTTTCTGTTGGAGTGTTCACCATCATCGCTGTGGTCGTGGGGGCCGTCCTGTGCACGCGCCGCTCCAACTCCCATCAGAAAAAGTGTGTTCTTCACTCTTTGGTCATTATTTAATACATATGTATATTAAAACAATAAGCAACAAGACTTTTTCTTTTACAGTGATTTTACCATGGATTAAGAGTGTTCTTAGGCCTGACATGACACAATTTGAATTACTTTTTAGTCAGTGCTGACAGTTCATTTCTCAAAATGATTGACAGAATAAAACAATCACACAATAATCTCTCAAGAACCCTCCAAAAACACAAAAAATACTGAAACTTTGTGTTAAGTACTTATTCAAATATAAATTATTTAAATATAATCAAATATTTAAAAAACTAATTATCAAAATATATTAAAATATGGGGATAATTTAATATTAAATGTATATAATAATATACTTAAATTTGTATTTTATATATAAATACATACATTTAAATACAAGATATTTATATTATTTATTAAATATATTTCATATATTTAATAATTTCATAAGATATACAAGATAATTTTAATAAATTTGAGTTACTTTTCTCTATTTAAATTGCTTTTCCAAACTATTTATGCACCAATAAAACGAAGCTAAATTGAAATGCACGCAGACTGACAGATACATAAAAATGCAATTTTGACAGATACATAATTGCAATTATTGACTCGAGTGCCTCATCTTCTTATTCTCCTCACGTAAATGATTAGATTTCGATGACTTGCGTTTCTTCCCCACCGCAGAAACCACCACAGTTTCATCAATGCCGTCAACATTTTTCTGTTTTTGTTGATCACAAAGTACAAAGTAGATAAGGAAAACTAGGATGCCGGGTGTATTCAGAACGCCGCCATTACTGTTTACAGTGTGTGGAATGGTGCGCTGTGATTGGTTGAGCGGATATATCGCATTCTGCAGAGAAGGGAGACTGGGAAATGTCTGTCGCGTTTTGGAAAGAAAGGAAGAAAACAGAATAACACGACGGATATTTTGTGCAAAATGAATAAATGACTTTTCAGTACCGACCAGATACAATACTGATTTATATTTATATATATATATATATATATATATATATATATATATATATATATATATATATATATATATATATATATGTATATATGTATGTATATGTGTGTGTGTGTGTGTGTGTGTGTGCGTGTGTGTATTTTAAAATCTTATCACAATCATGAACAGCTTCAGTTAATTTTTCTGTGGAAACCTGTTAAATATGTTCAGTTTGTGTTTTCAGGAAGCGTGCAGCCTGTAAGTCCAACACCGGCTCCCACAAGTACAAGAGCTCGTCTAAAGACCTGAAACCACCTGACCTCTGGATCCATCACGAGCGTCTGGAGCTCAAACCCATGGACAAATCACCCGACCCCAACCCGGTCATGACAGAGACGCCCATCCCTCGCACCGCCCAGGACCCGGCCATTGAGCCCGCCCATCAGAGACGGGGTGAGATTCGAATGAAGATCTGTATTGACCAGTCAGCATCCAGGACCGGATCTGTTTTGTAAATGCATGTATGCGTGTGTCCAGGTCATGAGGTGGAGGAGAGCGCGTCCACTATGGCCGGTCGGAGGGGAGTGAGACCTAAAATGATGATGCCATTCGACTCTCAGCCGCCTCAACGTAAGTTCACAGAGCTGTTCATAAAGGGAAAAACAAGCAAAAATCATTGATTGTCCCACACCACCTCAACCTGTCATGTGCTTTTCATGCTGTTGACATGAACGCAGTGTTCATGTGCCGTTCCTTCCTGTTGTCTTGTGTCGTGATAGCTAGATCCAAACCTAGTGAGCTTCCCTCTTAAACAGCTTTGTAGGCATTTAGGATATTCTCATGAGGTTGTTTCATTTAGAATGCTGCCTTAGTAGGGATGCTGTGTAGGGTGTAGTGTGAAGCAGCTCACTAAGTGTGGAACAGATGTGTTGTGCTGTGTTGTTGTGTTGTGTTAATCTCACTGTGTGTGTGTGTCCTCTCAGCTGTGATTAGTGCTCACCCCATTCATTCCCTCGATCATCTTCATCACCATCACCATCACTATCACCTCCCGCCGCGCGGCTACCTTCATCACCAGATCAGCCTGAGAGCGCCCGCCACCCCCAACACATACTTAGACAGGGCTCCGTCTGCAGGTGAGACTCACAGCTGCTGTACTGTCACGGCACCAGGGTACGGTCATGCTATCAGACGCTAATAACAGGGTACATTTACATATGGTATTAACATGGTTCTTCAGGGTACTTCAGAGGATACCATAGTACATTAAATAAACATATTACTCAGATACTTTAGACATGGTATCATGCTAATGATCCGTTTTAGTGCTGGTGATAGTGTGAGTAATGTATCTACTGTCAGAAAGCCACACATTCCTGTTTCAAGAGCTTTGAGAATAGTTTAATGATTTTAAAATAATAAAAAGGGTGATTTAGTTTTGTGGTTGAAGGTCTCAGCTGGTAATTGACAGGTTGTGGGTTCAAACCTACATATATATATATATATATATATATATATATATATATATATATACATTGGTTGTTTTAAGCATTGTATAATATATATATATATATATATATATATATATATATATATATATATATATATATATATATATATATGATATAAGTGTGTGTGTATATATATATATATATATATTTTTTTTTTTTTTTAATTACATTTAAAATATATATTTTCTTATATATTTACACTTAAAAATTGTGTATATATATTTTATATATATTAAATATTTTTTATATTAAGTTAATAAAAATTTTAGTACATAAATATATTGTAGAATATTTTTAATTAAAAAATACAAATAAAATTGTGTGTGTGTGTGTGTATATATATATATATATACACACATATACACATATGTACATATACATAAGCATAACTTTTTTTAATTATTTAAAATGTATATATTTATATTTTCGTAGACATTTACACTTGAAATCTTGTGTATATATATTTTATATATTAAATATATTTTATATTAAGTTAATAAAAAATATATATTATATATAGTAAATATATTTATTTTAATAAAAGTTAATAAAAATGTGTGTGTGTATGTATATGTGTATATATGTATATATATATATATATATATATATATATATATATACACACACACACAACATTTATTTTTTAAGGATAATAATAAAAACATGTTATATATATATTTTTTCATATTTAAAAAAAACATACAAATCAATGATGTATAGCATATATATGTATAGCATTTTATTTTTAATATTTGTAAAATAATAAAATAATTGTATTCATTGATTTATTTCTTCATTGTTTTCTGTGTGTGTAGAATCTGTGAGGAATCAGCCCCCCGCACCCGAACCTCCAGTTGCCCCCAGTCAGCCCATCACTACAGCTGAGCTCCAGAAGACCGAGGCGGTGATCAAAGAGGAAGAGCCGCCGAGCATAAACCCGCCAACGGCCCACGTTCGACCGGCACACCCGCTCAAGAGCTTCGCTGTGCCAGCGGTCACTGTTTCCGCCCATAACCTGCCCACCTATGAGACCGCCTTACCCAGCACCCCTCTGCTGGCACAACCAGGTCTGTTTCCTGTTTAATCAATTTTGACATTAAAGGTACACTAGTACACTTTTTTTCGTGTTTATATTTTAGATGATAACCGCTGTGCAGTATCCCAGTACCTGCGTGACTCGTCAAAGACATAAACAGAGAGAAGTAGCTCCGGCTACAATGTTCTTCCACAAGACGCGTGCAGTTCTGTTTATTAACCGCTAGAGTGCCAAACCTTGCATAGTGTACCTTTAAGAAAAGCTACTGTGGTTGTTTGTTTTACCTGTGGGAGAGTTCATAGCATGTGCTGTTATCTGTGTTTCAGCGCCCGGCGTGAAAACCGCATCTATCGGGACCCTAAATCGAGCTCGAGCTCCAATGGCAGTAACAGTCCCGAGTGCTCCTGACCAATCAGAAACCAGCAAGATGCTGGACATGGTGAGAGCTGGAAATACTTGAAGATTTTCTGTGAATGCTTCATTATGAAACATGTATCATTCACATCTCACCCCAAAATCAAAGGAAAGAAATAAGAAATACATTTTTACATTGTGACATTATATCATGACAAATATTTAATAGACATTAATAATACACAGTCCTCAAATTCTCATTGTTTTGTGCAATAAAATATCTCAATTCTGTTTTGTAAATTTGTATTTAAATAATATTTATTTTGTATATTAAACAAAGCATTCATGGAAATTGAAAAAAAAAAAAAAAACATAATTACATTTTCTTTATACAACATTGAATTTCTTGTTTTCTGTTTTTAAATTTTGGAGTGAAGTGTGATCTTGACACCCTGTTATTACGAAAGTTTAAATCTGTGTTTAATTTGATTTATTTTTCTCTTTTCACCCATTTCTCTTTTTTATTTCCCTCACTGGCTGACCTGATTTCACTCGTTTTCTCTTTCTGTGCCTAATTTTAAATAACTCAAATGAAATGCTCCTTTTTTCTTTTTTTAATTTGCGTCACTCTTCTGAAATGCATGCGTTTGTTTGTTTTGTCATAGGTTGCGCTGTAGCGTCTTGCTTTATTCTCTCGCTCCAAACCCGTTTCCCTCCCTCGTGTTCCTCTCTTTTCCTCTTTCTGTTCGGTTTGTCGTTCTTTCCCTCCGTTGTCTTGCATCCCTCAGTCCTAACTCTAACACGGCTCGTCTGGCATGGCTCTCTCTCTCTCAGACGTATGAGACAGACGAACTCTCCGAGGAAATGGCCCATCTGGAGGGTTTGATGAAGGACCTGAACGCCATCACCACAGGCTGAACCGCTTCAATCACACACGGCTGAACCTCGTCCTCAGGAAGAACCTGGACATTTGAATGAACTGATCTCAGATCAGATTGAAAATGGATCGCCGCTTCATCTTCTTCATCCTGCATGGATCATGCCAGAGAAATCTATAAAACGATGAAAACTGAATGCCATTTTCTCAACTCGGATGAGCCGTTCTGCACAGAAAACATGTTTTTAATGTTTTTTTGGGGGGGGGGATTGTAATTACGTGTTCCACATTTTTAGCTTGTATATGTATGTTTTCATTACGCTTTTTAGGACGAAACCTCACATGCTCATACATTGGGTGTAAATCAATCATACATTCCTATGTAAATTGTCATGCAAATAAATACAACAATTTACATAATGAATTTATGAATGATTTGCACAGAAATGTGTGTGTGGATCATGAATATGATGCATTTGTCAAACCATTCTTGCATAAATTGTCTATAACAACACCATTTTAGTTGTTGCATTTGAATTAAATGCGGCAATCTAAACAATAACAGTTTGCAAATAATTTACAAACAATTATTCTTGTTTGCTTATGAATTCTCATGAATGTCTCATGGCTTTATTTCAGTGTCTTACATCATGTTTAAATGCTTCATCTAGAGAGAAAACGAAGATCTCAGTGTCTCTGGGACGCTGGTAGCATTAAAAGTCTGAATATGCATCAGAAATCTCCTCATGGACATGCCGACTTCTTGCGGTTCTCGCTTTACGCTCTGAATCACCATCTAAACTCGATCTAAATCCAGTGATGTTGATGTTTGGTGCTTCAGAAACTCCTCAAACGAATGAACCGGTTCCTCATGTACTGCTCCTCTTCCTCAGGACCCTGACGCCTGTTTTTGGGGCCCTAGAGATTCATCATGAAGGAGTTTAATGCCAAGTGACTCTCAGATTTTTGTATTTTGAGAGGTATATATATATAGATATACAACGAACTGCAAATGTTTGCTTATATGAATACTTTGTACACTCTCAAAAAGGACAATTTTTATATATATTCATGTTTTGGTTGGTTTTTATATGAAGACAACACATTGCTTTGTAAACATTTTCCATGTAAGTTATGAACGGTTAAATATTCTGCGTTGTGTTTTCACCGTGCTGTTTAGCCGAGCCCTTCTCCCAAAGAATGAGCGGAAGAAAATATCAGCGTCGAACTCTGCCTTGCTCGTGTACAGTTTCTCACGTCATGAATGTCAATGTGGCTGTAACAAGGTCTGCTTATGAATAAAGTTGTTGTCTGTGTTTACAATAATGGGGGAAGATTTAAGAAAAAGAAAAAAAAGGAAAAAAAGACACTGAACCATGTTGTATGGCCGGTGTACCGTCAACTGTCATTTGCACTTTTTATATTTTGAATTTGAAATGAATCGCTGATGCCATGTGAAATATGAACCTATTTTATGTATAACAATGATGTCACAAGTAAACAGCTGGTTTCAAAGACATTTAACTGTTGTTTATTTTGTTACATTATTAAATAAGACTGTATTTGCATTTAGTTTTTGCTGGAAAACATATTGCTTATATTTGTGGTTTGATGAGGTCAATGGAGAAAAACTGGCAAGATTGGATCTGCAGTTATTTTTTATTGTAAATTATTGTAGCTCATTGCTTACCACAAATGATCAAAGCTGATTTTATGCTCTGAAAAATCATGGATGGATAAAAGGCAAGTTGTGGCCAAATACAAATGGACCCAATACAAAGCCCTGTGGGACACCGCTGGCTAAAACAAAGAGCATGGGAGTTGTCAAATAGCCGTTTCACACACTGAAAAAAGTGTACTGACTTTACATGATTTAATCATGAGCATCAGTTCCACATGAATCAAGTTACTCAAATTTGTTCCATTAAGTTACTTTTAAGTGATCCAATTAATGTCTCAAAGTGACATGATTTATTCTGTTATTTTTGTCACGTCACTAAACTGTAAGATTGTGTTAGCTAGCTAACAAACTATTAGCAAGCAATATCACATTAACTCTTTCCCCACCATTGACAGAATTTTCTGGCAATCCATGTTTTCACTGTGATACAGTAGGGGGCGAGGGGCCAAAATATTCTGGTGGCCATGAAGGTTTTGTGAAAATGATCAAAAATGCTGGCGGTGGCTGTCAATTTATTTGTTTGGTTTTTTTAAAAGAAAAAATTAAAGGGGTGGTTGATTATGATTTCACTTTTTTAACTTTAGTTAGTGTGTAACGTTGCTGTTTGAGCATAAACAACATCTGCAAAGTTACAACAAACGGCTGGTAGGGACTACAACGAGCTTCTTCCCGGGTTGGTGACATCACAAACCCTAAAATTTACATAAACCCTGCCCCTGAGAACACACAACAAAGGGGGTGAGGCCATGTTGGGCTGCCATGCCGTCATTTTACGCCGGACTGCTTCACAAATGAGGGTCAGTTCAACGCTGGATTTGCACAAAAGATTAACATGACGACACATGCTAGTCGATGAGTTGAATCAACTCCACAGCAACTACATACATTTATCCACTAACCATTCAGAAAAGTTGTAACTTCTTCCTGAGTCTCTCCATCAGTGTCGACTCCGGTTTGAACAATGTAAGGCTGAACACCGTTACTGACAATCCTCATTTTGGCTGCGTGAGATTCTCCAGCTTTGTTGTCGTTGAGCAACCGAAGCGTGAGCTGTTAAAGCTCCGCCCTCTTCTGGAAAGGGGGCCGGGAGCAGCAGCTCATTTGCATTTAAAGGGACACACAAAAACTGTGTTTTTGCTCACACCCAAATAGAGGCAAATTTGACAAGCTATAATAAATGATCTAAGCATTAAATTCCCTCAAGTAAAGCCAGTTTTTTGATAATGTTTATTCATAACAACATTAAACACTAACAAGTCTCTCCCTTTTCTAATGTTGCTTAAAAACACATTAAATAATACTTAATTGCAACATTTTTACTATATATAATTTGAGTCCCATGCAAAGTATGCTGGGAACTACAGTTTCAGTAGTCGACAGCAAACCCGTTTTCAAGTGCTGTTGAACATAATTGCTAGATTCACATTCTCTGTGACGCGTTACATTATTAAATAAGACTGTATTTGCATTTGGTTTTCGCTGGAAAACATATTGCTTATATTTGTGGTTTGATAAGGTCAATGAAGAAAAAACAAAAAGACTGCAATTATTATTTATTGTAAATTGTATCAGCTCATTGCTTTTTCCACAAATTATCAAAAACTGATTTTATGCTCTGAAAAAATCATTGATGGATAAAAGACAAGTTCAAAAATGGACCCAATACAAAGCCCTGTGGGATACCGCTGGCTAAAACAAAGAGCATGCGGCTTATCAAATGGCTGTTTCACACACTGAAAAAAAATGTATTGAATTTACATGATTTAATCAGTGTAATTTATTAGATTGCACATTTTAGAGAATCAAATTTAGAAGAGGAGCTCTATTTTGTTGTGTAGATCACAAATATGTTGATTAAAACGGACAATCTGTGATTTCTCTTTTTGTTGTTTAGCACATTCAACCTACTAAAGGACATCTGAAATTCATTCATTTGACATGCAGGGTTTGTTAACCGTGAGAATTCTGCTCAGAATACAAAACGATATAGACTGATTATTCATTTTGTTGCTTTGATGCCATAAACATATATGACGACTCGGACAAAATGTGTTAATCAGAAAAAATTTTATTTGCTCAAACTTCAGTTAAGTACTTACAACTGTTGAAAAATATCTTAAGATCTCATCTCATCAAAATTATATAACCCTTTCTGGTACGTGGCATTTTGTGTTAACATACATTTCAGGACCATTTTCCTGCAAACCCTTTTACACGTTTGTTTCAAAAGCTAGGACTTTCCAATGCTAAAAAAAAAAATCAACCATGTAAAATGCAGTACTATGTAAAACTATTTTGATTCAACCGTTTACAATCAGTAGCCTAAAAAGCCCGTACACATGGAAAACAATGATCTACATGGTTACCAAACACTTGTGCTGCGTGAAACAAACCCAAAGCAAAAACCTACATCACTTCCCACCTTCAGTCTTAAGATTAAGACAATAATAGTAATGTTCTCGTTGTCCGTCAAGATTCCGAGGTAATGATTCTAATTTGATTCTAATCTGTTTTTTGGCACTAATGCGGAATGAAAATCAAATTATATTATCGGAATAAAAGCACATGCTTTTTAACTATAGCAGAATTGCATAAACCCTCATGACATAAACATGCATGTAACTGGATTTCACCGTTGCTGTGAGAAGGGTTTGAGATCCTTTTATGATCATTTTTTTTAATTTAAGGACACTGATCACTCCTGTACCACTATGGATGACGGGGAGACATTAAATTACTTTATATACAGGAACTTTTCTGCATACATACAAATATACAAACACGCTTTAAACTTCATACCTTCAGTTTCAAAAACAAAAAAAACAAAAAACATGAAAGTAGTGCCTCTGCAGTCTAAAGACCAAACTGGGACCAAATCAAGATCCAGAACCAAAGCAGGTGAACGAGGGCAACGTTTGGGACCGTAGCTGGGCTTTGGGTTCTGCGTGGACCGCCAGGCCAATGATCTTGTGATCTTGGAGGTGCTTCCTGGATCTAGTTCCTCTGCAGAGAGCTCTGGGCGGCTGTGGTGGCTGCAGTGGCGGCTGCGCTCTGGAAGGTGCGGTTCGTGAGGACGCCCTGGGACAATTCCTGCTGTGCCTTCTGGAAACTGGCGCCAGTGCGACGGTAGTTGGAATGAACCTGAAAAACACCAACGACCCATGAATCCAAACCAAAGAGCCACAGATTTTCACTCCAAAATTCTGAGCTACTTACCATTTTCAGTAAAACGACAGACAGCGCGGCACCTGTCGTGAAGAAGGCTGCCACCACCATCATAATGACGCCCACCGCTTTATTACTGCCCATCGCTGTTATGGCATTAATCCAGCCACTGGAATCAAAAGGAACATCGAGTAACCAATGAGTGGGTGTTCCTTCTACATGATGCTTTGCTACTACAAATATGTCCATACGAAAGAATTGAGAGTGCATACTTTTTTTGCATTCATTTTTACAGTATAGATACTATTTGTTTTATTAAAAAATTAAGCAAATTCTAAAAAAATAAAATAAATACAATATAAAAAAATATATAAAATTATTCAATACTGAATTACATTCTATAAAATGAAATGCATATATCAAACAAATACATAATATACAAATTTTATATATATATTATGAATTAAAATTTATTTTTTATTTCTAATTGTATTCTCTAATATATATATATATATATATATATATATATATATATATATATATACACACACACATTTTATTACATTCATATATATATATATATATATATATTATGAATTAAAATTTATTTTTTATTTCTAATTGTATTCTCTAATATACATATATATATATATATACACACACATTTTATTACATTCATATATATATATATATTAAATTCTAAAAAATATTTAAAACAAAAACAATTCTAAAACAAATGTTATATATTTCTAACTATATTCTACAATAGCCAATGCATGCTTTTTTGCGTTCATTTTTACTATATATATATATTATATATATATATATATATATATATATATATATATATATATATATATATACACATATACACACACTATTTGTTTTATTTAGAATTAAACAAATTAAAAAGTATATAAAAATATATAAAATTGTTCAATATTCTATAAAATTAAATGCATATATCAAACACATACATTATACAAATTTTATTAACACATACTTTTATATAAATTGTATATATATATATATATATATATATATATATATTACAAATTAAAAATGTATATTTTTTATTTCTAATTGTATTCTATAAAATATGTATATACACATTTTATTACATTCATATACATATATATTAATTAAATTCTAAATATTTTTTAAAAGAAAATTCTAAAACAAATGTTATATATTTCTAACTATATTCCACAATAGCCAAAGCATACTTCTTTTTTGCATTCATTTTCATTCATATATATATAAAATATAAAAAATACATAAAATTGTTTGATATATGCATTTAATTTTATAGAATATAATTCAATATTGAACAAATACATAATATACAAATTTTATTAATACATACATATTTTATATTTTATAAATATTGTATTTCACATTTTATTACATTCATATACATATATATTCATTAAATTCTAAAATTTTTTTTTTTAAAGAAAATTTTAAAACAAATGTTATATATTTCTAACTATATTCTACAATAGCCAAAGCCTATTTTTCACATTACATGCACATGAAATACTGATTTGAGCAAATTTATTTATGAATATTTATGAAGACTAAACTAAATGGGAACTAGTTATAGTTTCTAGTTTATAAATTGAAACCGGCAGATATGCAGAAAATCCCTGTATAATCAATCAATTATACAATTTAGCCTCATTATACGTAAATATTTAAATCTCAAGAGAGAATCAAGAGAGTCTCATATTAATATTCTAATAAAAAGAATGTAATTTTATTAATGGAAGATTACTGAGAAATGAAGCAGGGCAAAGGCTGACAAGCGCTGCTTTAAGAGGAAAAGATAAAGCAAGAAGTTTCAAGTGCAAGAGGACATACTTCAGATAGGAAGCAAGAGTTTTAAAGGAAGTCCAGCAGCAGAAAACCGTTAGTGCAGGAAGAGACACTCGTCAAAGAGACAGGAAGAGAGAGCTGAGTGTCAGAAAGGCATCTGTCAGAGGAGAAAAGACAAACGGTGCAGCTCACAGACGGTTAGTCTGCCTCATTTCTTGGGTGAAATATTCCTTCAATACTCGCTAACCCTCAGTATGAGCAACAGTGATAGAGATCCTTAACAAAAACTACTAGTGAATTATTTTAATCTGGAATGAAACTAAAGAAATTAAAGCACTTACCTGTTGCCCCATAAAGGAATGCCGACGCTCTGAATCACAGACACGACGATTTGAGCGAAGAAAACAAAGAAGAAGAAGAAGAAATTGAAGGAGCTGTCCGACCTGAAAGAGAAATAAATATATGAATCACTGAAGTAACAGAAATGAGCTGACAACATCCTATAAGCTTCTGTTCTCAGTGAGGACGTCATCAGGGTTCTTAAGTTCTTAAGATACATTTTATTCATAAAAAATATCTTAATTTGTGTTCTGAAGATGTACGAAGGTCTTACGGGGTGTGGAACGACATGAAGGTGAGTAATTAATGACAGAAATGTCATTTTTGGGTGAACTAACCCTTTAAGAACAGTCTTCAGAAAAAAAAAGATTGGGGATACAAAAACTTTTTTCTTAAGTTAAAAAATAAGAAGAAAATGGCAATAAAGAAGAATTTTATTCTTAAGAATGTTTTGTGAATCTGGCCCCAGTTTGTCTTCAGTCATTTGAACACATTTAGTATATACTGAAGGAGACAGAGACTCACCTGAAGGCTTTATAGACGGGCCTGTACCAGCAGAGGAAGGAGCACGGAGTGAAAAGGATGAACCAGAGAATGGAGAGGCCAAAGTCCATGCCTGCTGCTGCGTGAGTGGTGAAATACGCCAGACAGGCCAGAACGTTGAGAAACAGCGTCACACACTGCCCTGCACACACACACACACACACACACACACACATCAAACAAGAGCTGTGCCTGACACGGGTTCAGCTCAATCAAAACTCACCACATTTACTTCAGAAATATTAAACAATAATATCACAGTTTGATCTAATCAAATTCTGATTAATAAAATTCATTCAGTCCAAAAACTCCAGCTCGACACTGAATGTCTTGTTTCAATCACAATACAGAAGTTAAAAGTATTACAATTTGAAATGCATTTACTTCCTTAATCTGATGTATTTCAGAGATTACTAGTAAAACTAGTGCTGTAAAATCGATTATTCGCATTTAACGTAAAAATGTTTTAATTATATGTATATATATGTACATATATATATATATATATATATATATATGTGTGTGTGTGTGTGTGTGTGTGTGTATACACAGAAACACACATATAATATTAATAAATATAATATATATACACACACACACACATTATGTAAACAAACTTTTATGTTTGATGTGATTAATGGATTTGACAGCCCTATTTAAAACTAATTAATAGTAAAATAGTGAGAAAAAAAAAAACTTAAAGTATTAAATAAAAAGTATAAAAAAATTTAAAATTAAATTATTATTAATAATAAACTAATAAAACAGAAATAAAATATAACTAACTTAAATATTTTAAAACTTTAAAAACTATAAAAAAAATTGAAATAACTAACTGATGTAAAATAATAAATACTAAAATTTTAAAGCTAATTAGAAATATTTTTTAAAAAAAAACTAATAAGCATGAGAAAGGCACATTAAAATGAAAACTGGACATAAAAATAAAGATTAAATCTAAATAGTAATAAATACTAATAATACAAATAAATAACACCGTTTTATATTCAACAAGAAAATAAAATGAGAATTGTTTTCATTTATTTATACATTATGAATAAAAACTTGGAACAACGTGCTCTAATAAATCACTCAAAATAAGAGCATTTATGTGTAATAATAAAAGAAAAAGCTTGATGTTACGATGTTAAACTCACACATCCACAGGTAATACATCATCTTGCAGAGTCTCTGATGCTCCTGCGGGATCTCCTCGGAGAAGTCCTGGTAGAAGCAAGGCTTGATGGGAAAGAATTTGGGAAGAGGAGGCCAGTTGTTCTGTTTACCTGAGGAGAAACAGACAGCCATATCCCACAATGCTTAGCAGGAACTTGTCAAACAGTCACAACAAATAAAGGCGCTATAGACGCGTCTGTTGATTTATGCACCTGTATGTATGCAAATACACTGTGCGCTTTATATAGTATATTATTATATTTATTAAAGGTAGCATGTGACAGGGTTATTACTGTTAATGTGTACAAATAAAGTAATGTCTTAACTTGTGGCAGTCTGTCAAGAGCATGAAAATTGTGACTAGTAGTTTGTTCATCACACTGAAAATGCAATTTGAAGTCAGACGCATTGCATTGTGGGCAGGGCTTGACATTTTTTTACTTTTTTGCTCACCAGCCACAGCATTTTGATATTGATACTATGGAGAAAAACTGCCATATAGATATTTTTCTCATAATTTGGCAGCAGGTTTATTAGGCTGCTGTCACTTTAAGACCTGACGCACGGATCCATTATACTGTCACACATGCGTTTTCTTTCTCAAATGTTTACTTTCACTTAAAACATAACTGACTGTGTTTATGTGAATACTGAAGACTTTGTTTCAGATGCCTTTTTAAAAGTCTACAACTGAAAAATGCACATATTATATATCAAATTAAACCTGCCGAAGTGGCTAGTAGGAGTGTCTGCGATACACGCCACTGCTGAAATACACCCGCATTTGGCGGGTTGGCGGGTGTCCATTTCAAGCCCTGATTGTGGATACTGTATCTCATGCAAATGTAATGTCCACTGCAGGCTCAGAGGAGTGTGTGTTACCTGTAGACGCTCCTTGGCTCTGCAGCTCTTGTTCTCGTCGGTCCAGCTCAGCAGCTTTCCTCTCCAGCTCCTCCTGCTGTTTGAGCAGATTGGCCTGCGCAGCTGCGGCTGTGGCCTGCGCAGACAGACAGGGGCCGGTTACAACCTCTCAAGACACGCAGAGATTCGGCATGTGAGTGTGTGTGTGTGTGTGTGAGACGCTGACCTTTGGACTGGGATCCACTGACGGCTGCAGGACAGCGGGTTGAGACGGGGCGGCAGAGGTTGGGATGGTGCTTCCCTGACACAAAAACAGCTCATTATTGGGATTTTATTGATGAATAATAAAATGCAAAACCTTTTTGTATCATTTCTGTGCATGCATGTTTAAATCAGTGAAAGCTTATTGCTTTATTTAGAGTTCAGAGGACAATTACATAACTCTGCTAAAGATACCCACAACCTTACACATCTTACACAACAGATCTTACACATACAGATCTTACACAACCACTAAAGTAATGTTCATTAGACTCACCGAGTTCCCATCAGGAAATGGACTGAAACTTTCAATGCGATCAATTCCAGAGTTGGTCACCTGAGTGACAGACGGATCCTGAAAGAAATGGACACGCTATTATTATTAAGTAATACTAATTATAATTAATTATTATAATACACACTGCACCAAATCATCATATTAGAATGATTTCTGAAGGATCATGTGACACTGAAGACTGGAGTAATGATGCTGAAAATTCAGCTTTGATCACAGGAATTAATTACATTTTAACATATATTCAGATTTTAAATTGTAATAATATTTCACAATATTACTGATTTTACTGTATTTTTGATCAAATAAATGCAGCCTTGGTGACCAATATGTATATATATATATATAGTCTATGAAATATATTAAATATTAAATAACTGAATATTATAATTTCACAATAATTATATTATTATTGTGAAATTATATTATATTGTTACATTCTAATTATTTTTTATTATTATTAAATGATAATATGCTCAAATGACATTCGTTCAATTATTTATTAATTAATTTAATATTATTATTATTATTATTAAATGATAATATGCTCAAATGACATTCGTTCAATTATTTATTAATTAATTTAATATTTTTATTATTATTTCATGTATCCAGTCCAATTGAAAATCAAATCAAATCAAAATCAAAAATCTAAAAGCACCTTAAAAACCAACACGAAGTGCAGTGCAATTTCAAAAAGATAAAATAAAATACAATAAAATACTAAAGATTAAAAATGTCATATAAATTTATGTAAATGCATCTAAACCAAATTTAATGGTCCTTGCAAAGTAGCAAAGGCCTCATCAAACCGAGGAATTTGAAACTGAATTGAAAACATGACATATGAGGGCGTCACAAGTTTTATTGAGTCACATGCCTCAATTACAGTACGCAGTGACATCATCATCACACAGAGGTGAACAGATCACACACATCCCATTATATTTCAGACGTCTCTGTGGCCGCAACGAGGAACCAAAATCCTGACATCAGCACTGATCAGTTCAGCACTTCAAACCACTCGAGCTATTCAGTCATCTCAGGAAATATATGGAGGCATTTCATCTTCACGTGTGCACGTTATGATGAAAATGTGAGTGTTGTCTGCCCATGTTCTTCTCTGATATAGGCAGAAGAGAACAACATTTGTCTGAAGTCGATATAGATTCATCTAGAAGACTCTTCTCTCAAGCGTTCACTGAATATTAATGTGAATCTCTCCAGCACTCATTAATCACATGTGGCACTGCATCAGTCTGTCAGAGCAGGACCTTACAGGAAGCAGCTTAAATATTTACCCAGTGTGGGACACAAAAGACAATAGATACCGAGAACTTCCTTTGTGCTCGGAAGGAGTTATTTTATTGAAACTAAGCTGCGAAATCTTCTCATTCTGAATGGACGTCAGAGAGCATTTTAAACGACAAAAACATATGAGCACTTTAAAATATGCAGTAACTGCATTTGAGCACGTCTCTGCCGTCTGTCCTGACGGACACACCTGCTCTCATTCCCACAGGCCTCGGCCCAAATCAAGACAACAGACACACAACGAGGATCACAGCAGAGCCAACAATCAACAAAACTGAGATTATTGAGGTCTAAAATCTGAAAAAGCACAAAAAAGTCCATCACTGAAAGTAATTGTGTTTACAATTTTTGTCTTTGCATATTAAACTTGGACAGGAAGTGTTTTAACAATAAATTACATTAGTATTTAACCTTTAAAAGTTCAAGTTCATTTCCTGAATCAGACCTAAAAAAGATCTCTGATGTTCAACTAGCTGGTTAATGACACGTTATTCAGGATTAATCCTCATTCATTACCTTAACTACAGATCAGCAAATCAACCAAGGCTAACAACTGAAACATTAGCACCTTAAAGTCGGCATGAGATGGATGTTTTAAGTCTTTTCTTCCCTATTGTGAGGTATATCTGAGTGAAACTGCTTCTCAAACAAGAACAAATGTAGGGCGGGGCTTAAATTTGTCCGTGGGGAATTGATTGGATGGTTGTGGTTTTCTATTGGTGGATCTCATGTGAGTGACAGGTTGCCCCGCCCTCGTCATCAGAGAAGAAGTCGCTGCAAGAGGGAGAGGAAGTTATTTTGATTAAAAATAATATTATGACACAAAAATAATGATAAATTATTTATAATAAATACTACAATATTCAATTTAAAAATAAGAATTGTGAGGATAGATAATATATATTATGTAAACAAACTTTTATTTTACTTTGGATGCGATTAATCGTTTGACAGCACTAGTAAATATTTTTTTTTTTATGATTAGTATTACTATTATTAGTATTAAATGATAATATGCTTAAATAACAAATGTAATTATTTAATAATAATAAATATAATTCATGGATCAATTGAAAACATGATGTATGTTTTTATTTTAAATATGTGTTTCATTGGGTTATATTGAGTCACATCTCTCAATTGCATGATGTATGGTTGACGTTTTATTGAGTCACATGCCTTAAATACAATGCGCAGTGACGACATCATCAGCATCATCATCGCAGAGAGGTGAATAGGTCACACACATCCCATTATATTTCAGTGGCCACAATGAGGAACCAAGCATTGATCCTTACACACTAATTCACTCATTCTGTCCATCAGTTTATAATAAATATTGCAATATTCCTTTCAAAAATAAGAACTGTCAGATTTCTCTACAGCCATTCTCTTCTGGCCATAACAACCAACAGGTAACATGATACACACCTCATGAAACATGATATACAATGTGAAAAGGGACACTTTCATGAACCAAAAGCATCAAGCTCAGCAGAGCGTTACTGCTCAAATCACTGCATGTATAACTAAATCTGAATTATGATTCTGTTCCAGCAGACGACCGATCTGTATTTCCCGTCGAGGGGGAGGTGGAGTATCTCACAGGAATGTTTGCTTTGTGCATAACTCAATATTCTGCGGCAACACAATATCAGACTCCAGACAATGAAAACACAACAAAGATGCCAGATGACAAACAGAATATCACTGCATCAGTCCGCAGATGACACTTAAAATCTCAAATTCATTGAGAAATGACACGCATATTTTTACTTTCATAAATATGCATTTGTCACACAGCAAGACTATTGAAATGAACTGCAAAAATATATATATTATCAAAAATATAAACTTTGCCTTTTGGATTCATATTTACGTACATTTTTAACCCAAATATTGTTATTTGTCAAATATCCAATCTTGACCTGTTAAGAATATAATAATGCATCATTATTATTTAATGTAGCATATATAATGTCTATTTTTTATTGTTATACTGCATATTTTGTTTGCATTTGCACACAGCAAAACTACTGAAAATTAACTGCTAAAAAAGCAAAATCGTTAACAATGACTAAAATATACACTTTGCATGCATATTTATGTGGGTCATTGACGAATAAGGTTTTTAAAAAAAAAAAAAAAAAACATAATGCAGATATAATTAATTGTTTTATTAAGTGTTAAGAATGAGAGTATGTGGTTTTTATAATCAATTAACACTGCTTTTGTCATTTTTTACAAGATGGACAAAATTTGTCACCAAAAAAGTCATTTGGTTTAATCAAAATTTCGGTTTCACCGAATGACACTTTTGGTTATACCGAATGACGATATTTTCAAACATTGTTAACAGGCTGATATCTAGCTAGCTAGCAAAAGGACAATCAATCATTTTATATTTAGTACAAGTTTTTAAAATATTACATTTTCCATGTTTTATAGCAGTTGTACCGAATGACCTGATGTTTCAGGACATGCGTATGAGCAAAAACATGAATTTTTCAAATTGTTAAAAGAGAGTTCGTTTCTTTGCTTCACGACCATGTGGTCCTTTGCAGGTGTCTGAATGATGTCACATCCTGTCTCATGATATTGACCGCGTGATTTGATCCAAAATGGTCCCTTTATATTGGTTACTCCGAATGACATCAATGAAATTCATTTTTCCAGACATTCTTTCTCATAACAAAGCAACGACTTCCACACATAATTTTCATACCATTTTGCACGATGTTGATATATGATGTTATAAAATAAAAAAATATATACATTTATTACATTTTAAGATATTTTAATCACTAATGAAATGGCTGTATTGGCCTTTGGACGGTTAAACCGAATGACCTTTTGACACTTCAACATCTTTAAAATACCTTTATATGTAGCAAAATATAATTAAAACCTTTTGGATTCAATAAAAGAGATCTAGTTGTACTGACTTACATACTTTAGATGTCATATCTTTGTTTTTTATTATTATTAAGGCCTTTGGACAAAAAAATGACCCGTCACATCATTGGCCCATTTACATTTTAACCCAAAATGTTATTTGTCAAATATACTGTCGAAATACTGTCCTGTTAACTTAGCATATAATAAAACATAATATAATAATGTATATAATGCATTTATATTGTCTATTTTTTATTGTTAAAGTGCATGCCATATTTTGTTTTTAACTGAGTAATTGAGCATTTGTCACACAGCATGGCTACTGATGTGAACTGTCTAAATGCAGTATATATAATATATATTTACACATAGAAACTTTATCAGATACCTCATTGTGAGATCCTGCCCTCTTTGCACTTGTTTGTTGTTTTCACTCAATAAAGAAAATGCATTATTTCACTTAATCACGTTTTGCAGAAAGCAATGACAGCACACAGTCTTGATCAGATGTATTCAGAAATTTTGTCTGACGCATTACAGCTTGATTGTGTGGCGCATTAGAGATCATGAAGAAATGAACAGTCGTGCACAGGTGATCAGAGCCTCGCACTCACTGTATGACTCACGGACTCACATTCAGGCAGTTATAATGTTATTGCGCTTTACGTTGTTGTGACATTAACAGGAGTGGCTCTCTGGCCTTCAGCGTGTCATCAAACCTGCGCGGATCCACACCCTTCACCAGCGACAACTAACAAACTAACAACCCGCATCAGCGACCATGACACGTCAACAGCCGAACCGAACTCATCTGACCCAAAACTCCCATCATCATCATCACCACCACCACCACAAGCCCTGCGAAACTCCCTTAAACATCAGCTTTAACCCCTAAGAAGCGCTTCTCATGTGGCCAGCGCGTTTCTCACCTGGAAAGGATTGACGTCGGCTGTCTCTTCAAACGGGTTTGAGTCAAATCCCGACATTATAATGGGCTGTATCCGCCTTTAGAGTCCAAACTGAGCGGCACCAGAGCTGCGAACACTGCTGTTTCCTCTCTGCACTTCCGTAGTGAGTGTGTGACGCGCATGCGCTACAGATCTGACTGCGACGTCATCAGAAGACGTAGACGGTTGTTAATTTTATGATTATTATTGTTTATTTGTGCTATATTCAATTTAAAAAATAATAAAATAAAATAATAAAATAAAAAAATCGTGATTATTATGAGGTAAACTTTTATATTCTGCATTAAAAACGTTATATCCACAAACAAAATGTTCTGACTGTCAACCTAAATTTCACCTCTTTTTAAGGAACTCGATAAACGATTAACAATACAAAATTAAACTGTATCAAGATTTTCTCTTTTTTTTATCAGAAAGATCTGTATTGTATTTCTTTAAATTGTGGTCATTTGTAATTTTACGGTTTTGCTTTTTTTTTGTCTTAAATTAAATTAAAATTAAATATGCATTAATTTTATTTTACAATATGAATAATATTTCTTTACATCTACAGGCTCGTGATTGGTTGTCGAGCTGTGACGTCACCGACGTGACTGTAAACGTCGCAGACATGGCGGAAGTGAAAGGTCAGTTTAATCTTACTTCACATTTCATTCTTTATTTTATAAACATTCAGTCACAAGCAGCGCACATGCCTGAGGTTAAAACAGGACTGGTTGTTATTATCGTTGATTTGTGTGTTGTACGGATGGATTAGTTATTTGTGCGGTTGTTCGGCATCCACAGTCTGCTGGATTTGAGTGTGTAAGCATTTCTCATCAATGAGATTCACATCCATCCATCCATCAATTCATCCATATGCCACCAGACGAATGTGTTTGAAAAAGCGTGTTTCACGCGTTTATGTGCACACTCGGTTTAGTTGACAGTACGGTCAGATGTCAGTGTGTCTTGTTTCGCAGTGTTTCCACTGTGCTGTGTGGTGCAGAACTACGCCTGGGGTAAAGTGGGTCTGGACAGTGAGGTGGCGCGGCTCGTGCTCGGTGGAGACTCTCAGGCTCTCATAGAGGAGGCCAAACCCTACGCAGAGGTACAGTATGGATCAGCCCGAAAAACCAGGGATTCACATCCTACTGACACAAGAAGAACCCTCACCCAGACTCTCAGACAAATATTAGAAATATCATGAAAAAAAAATATTAAAGACAATTCTGTTTTTATATCTTCCCCATGGATAACTGGATGAACCCCTTGTATAGTTCGCCCGGTAATAATAATAATTTTATCATTACTATTATTATTATTTTCTGTGTTGTAATAAAAATAAAAAACACTCATATTTGAGAAAGCAAAAGAGAGCTGTAGAGACCTTCAAACTGCGTAATAATTATTATTGTTGTTGTTATTAATGTTATTATTATACACTCTTGCAATAAAAATAATAATATTAATAATAACTCACTTTTGAGAGCTCATCAGCCAAAAGAGACTTTCAAACTGTTTGTGTGCGATAGAACCACACACTATATATATATACAATATTATTATTAATTTACACCCTTCAGTAATAATAATAATAATAATTCACTTTTGAGAGCCTGTCATTCAGAGACTTTCAAACTGTTTAAGTGCGATAGAACCACACATTATAATTATTATTGATAGTAATAACAAAATTATTAATAATATTATTATACACCCTTTAATAGTAATAATAATAATAATAATAACTTACTTTTGAGATCCTATCAGCCAAAAGAGATCTACAAACTGTTTGAGTGTGACGGAACCACACGTTGTTATTATTATATGTTATATATTATTTAAGTTATTACTTAATAACACTTTTTTTCCCTACCTATCTACCGGCCATTTGTTTTTAGTTTTGCACTCTTTGTCTCATTTAAAATGAGAGTCAATATGTTAACTTAATATTTCTACATTTGAAAAAACATTATAGAGTTCTTAATATGATTGTGGAAGTTCTTCATCCTGTGCTTGTGTTTATTGTGTAACACACTTTAACAAGCTCAAGTGTCTCTGAAAATAGCAGTTCAAAGGTCAGCCTGACATTCACTTTGTGGCAGTCTATTAATAAAGCCACAGCATGTGTTCAGATGTTTTATTGTTGTATAAATAACCATCTTAAAGGACCCACGGTGTACTTTTTTATTTCTGGTTGCATTACTTCTGCAGAACAAAATGAATCCCTGATCATTACATCTTTGTTTTCTGTTGTCTTTCCAGCTTTGGATGGGTGCTCACCCCAAAGGTGACGCTCTTATCAAAGACAATAGGATATCCCAGAGGACACTGGGACAGTGGATTGCAGATTTCCCAGGGTGCCTGGGGTCAAAGGTCAAGGACACATTCCACGGGCAGCTCCCTTTCCTTTTCAAAGTGCTGTCCGTCAACACGGCTCTGTCCATCCAGGCACATCCCAACAGGGTGAGATCAGAGAGAGTTTCCCTTATTAAAAAAAAGTACTATGGTACAGTAATGGTGTATTACCACAAACAGAATGATTAGCATGTTTAATGTTGTTACCTGACAGGAGTTGGCTGCCAGACTCCATGCGCAGTTCCCTGAACATTACCCAGACAACAACCACAAACCGGAGATGGCCATCGCACTCACTCAGTTTGAAGGGCTCTGCGGCTTTCGGCCAATGGATGAAATCTTGGGATTTCTCAAAAGTGGGTGTTTAATGAACTAAACCAGACAACATTGTTTTTCAGCTGGAGATAATAAAATATGTGATAGTGTAACTCAAAATTGCACCGCATTTACACTGTTGTTATTATTATGTTTTTGTCATTGAATATCCCGACACCTGGAAATATGTGATATTGCAGAAGTTTAATAGGGTTTCACACAGACTTTTGTGTGAATTGCAGCATTTTAACTTAAATTGACTAAAGCTTTTAAAATTATGTAAGTATTTATTCAATCATTATTCACCACTGATACTGAATTATTGTTGACTTCTCTATATGAATTATGATTTTGTTTTGTACTTAGCTGTACCCACACAAATACAAATACATTTTTGGAAATTGTACTAGAAAAAAAAAATTACTAAGCAAGTTCATTAAGTTTAGAGAACAAACGTAGTAATAAAAATTATATTATTTTTAATTAAAAAAAAAAAAGGATTATATTAATATTTAAAAATATTATAATGTAATATAATTTACTATTTGATAATATAATTAATCATTAATAATAATTATATTAATATAATTACTATAATTATTATAATCATAATATGAATGATATTAATATTTAAAAATATAAATCTAATCAAATATGAAAAAATATATCATTTAAATTATTAAATATAAAAAATAGAATATTTAAATATAAAATATATTTAAACATATATTTATAAATTATAATTTGAATATTAATATTTAAAAAATAAAATATTTAAATATAAAATATATTTAAACATGTAATAAAAATATATAATTTAAATTATATTAATATTTAAAAATATAAATCTAATCAAATACAAAATAAAAAATTTAATTTTTTAAATATTTAAAATTTAATTATTTAATATTTAAATATAAACTATATTTAAACATATTTATAAATTATAATTTAAATTATATTAATATTTAAAAATATAAATCTAATCAAATACAACATAAAAATATATCATTTAAATTATTAAATATTTTTTTTAAAAAATGAATATTTAAAACTAAAATATATTTAAATATATATTTATTTAAGAACATCAAAACAATATTACTTCAGACCATACACAATATCAGCAATGAACAATTCTGAGTGACTTTTCGCAATAGAAATGCCTTGACTGCTCTTATAAGTACTGATTTAATAAAAGAAGTCTGTGCTTCTGCTAGACGTTCCTCTGTTCCTCTGATGTGTGGTTTTCAGATGTCCCAGAGTTCCGTGCGCTGATCGGTAATGAAGCCGCTGAGGAGCTCCAGAGCGCAGTGGGAGACCCGGAGCGAACGTCTCTCGCTCTGAAGAAATGTTTCACCAGAATGATGAACTGTGAGAAGAAGCTGTTTGTGGATCAGCTCAACATGCTGGTCAAACGAATCTCAGAGGAAGGTGAGAGGAAACTGAGATGAGCCAGCTCATTACTAACATGCTATTCAAGACCGGCTCTATTGCATCTATTTGATCTATTATGATGAAACTCGTCTGACCTGTTCTTTTGTTCCAGAGGCTGCAGGCAAAGACACCTCAGCAAGTAATGGAGAACTGCTGCTCCGGCTGCATTCCCAGTATCCGGGGGACATCGGATGCTTTTCCATTTACTTCCTGAACCGTATTATGCTGCAGCCGGGGGAGGCCATGTTTCTGGGAGCAAATGAGCCTCATGCCTATCTCTCTGGAGGTCAGATGTCACTACATCACTAATAACACATGTTTCTTGGACATGTACCATGGTAAAACCAGGGTATATCTTTGTAAAGTCTGAAAAAACTCAATTTTGAAAAAATGTAAATAGATAATATTAGCAAATCATGCTTTAAGCAGGTAATATTTGTGAAACATATTTATTCACTATTAATTTAATGTTTATTAATATTCATTTATTCCATATATTAATTTAGTTGTACTTTTTGTGATATATATTCGATAATATTCACTTAATATTCATTTAATGTTCATTTATTGCATGTAGGTTGTGTCATTGAACTTTGTGTGAAATATATTCATTAATATTCACTTAATCCATAATATTCATTCAATATTCATTTATTCCATGTAGGTTGTGTAGTTGTACTTTTTGTTAAATATATTAATTTAATATGAATTTATTTCATGTAGGTTGTGTCGTTGTACTTTTTGTTAAATCAATTCATTAATATCCATTTATAATCATTTATTCCAATTAGGTTGTTTAGTTGTTTGTGTTTGTGTTTATTAACACTCATTTAATAATCCATAATATTCATTTAATACTCATTAATATTCATTTATTCCATTTAGGATGTGTAGTTGTACTTTTTTGTGAAATATATTATGTAATGTTCATTTAATAATTCATAATATTCATTTAATATTCAGTTATTCCATGTAGGTTGTGTCATACTTTTTGTGTAATATATTCATCATTCACTTAATATTGATTCATTTGCATAATATTATTCAGTATTCATGTATTCCGTGTGTAACCATTCTCTGAATCCTGCAGACTGTGTGGAGTGTATGGCGTGTTCTGATAACACCGTACGTGCCGGACTGACTCCCAAATACATTGACGTGGACACGCTGTGTGAGATGTTGAATTACAGCCCGGCTCCGGTCAGTGCCAAAATCTTCCCCTGCGTGCGGGACAACAGCGACCCCTGCGTCTACCTCTACGACCCTCCTGTGCCAGACTTCAGCGTCATGAGAATACAGGTGCGCCACACATCTGAGCTGTCTTTTCCTCAAAATATTAACAGAAACTTGACATTTATTCCAATCCCAGAGAGAGCCGTTACATTGTTACACCAGTAGGTGGCGACAAGTGACTGTTAAAAAAATGTGTTTTTCATTGAATCACTCATTCAAAAAATGTTGTTCAAAAACGTGATTCATCCAGTAATGAAACAAGTACTTATGAGTGAGTCATTGAATCATTCATTTATCCAGAATTATGCAGCTCTAATATTAATATTATGGTAAAATTATGCTCATTTTCCCTGGTGTTGTTCTTCAGATCCCCGCCTCAGTGCGGCAGTACACTGTGAGCGCGCTGGAATCTGCTGGCATCCTGCTGGTTATCGACGGAGAGGCCGCCGCCATGTCTGCTGCCGCCCTCTCTGACATGACTCTGAAACGAGGCTCCGTGCTCTTCATTTCAGCCAATGAGAGCGTCTCATTACAGGTGACATCATTTACGGGCATGACCATGTTCAGAGCCTGCTGCTTACTGTAGGAGACGTCCGTTCATAAACGTCCAGAGTCCATCTGTTCTGTCCTAATCAAAGCCAACCGCTGAAACAAAGTTCAAGTAGAAACCATGTTCCCATGTTTTTGGCTTCATCACAAACTTGCATGATGAATAAACCCCTCTTTAGTCAGAAATTATGATTATTATGATGACATTTAGTGTTAAAATTGCTATGCTTAACCAAAAAAAAAAAAAAAACATAAATATAAATAATGAAACGGTTTGAATTATGATTAAGGTTCTGCGTGCATGTTCTTTTAAAATATATAAAAATATATTAATTCCTTTAAGTCAACATGAAATGCTGTTCACAACCATTTTACTTTAATAATGTGACATAATTACCAGGGTATTCAATCAGAAAAAAACAGGAAGGGATTTGATTGGATAGTGAAAAGTGGGCGTTTCAGAATAAACTCAGACCAGAATGAGTTTAAACCACCAGCATTAAATGAATTATTGATAGGGTTTTTAGAAAGGATGTTTTACCTACAACAGTAACCTAAATCAGTAGCTAACTTGGTATTGGCTAACAACATGCAGTAGTCCGCACGACATTTTGATGAAAGATTACGAAGACAAAACATTTTTTTTTTTTTTTCAAATATCTTGCACTGATGAATCATTAATAAAAAGAACAGGAACGTCTCAGAGGGGCTATATGTAAGAATTTCCGCTGTTTTATTGCTAATGTGTGAACAGAATGTAACGAAACTTTTAAAAAACGAGACCTTCCCTGTCTTCCTAGGTCATCTACGAAAGCCTGTAGACTGATTTTTATGTGAGGGACTCGGGACGTTTTTGCCGGGAAAATAAAAAGCATGTGACGGGTACGCACGCTCCTGAGAGCCTCTCGTCCGTTCTATGATACATAAATACAGCAATAAGTTGCTGGCTGCAGTTCACTTAACGGCCACCGGTGTCGCTAATAACGGTTTCTGAATTCTACATATAGCCCCTTTAAAGAAAGTAAATAAGGTCAGTTGTGATTTCATGTTGACACATAAATTAAACGCATGATCACGGATGCATGATCACTCGCTATTGGCTGCAAGATAATAAACATTTTATGACATTAAATTTGTTCTTTTAGAGGTTTCTTTTGCATAAGGACGTAAAATAAAACCAAGATGGAGGACAGTAACAATTTTACTTTTACATAAAAATCTGGTAACGTAGACTTGAGACCAATTTTAACGTTTTTAGACCTTTTTCATGGTATTACTGCTGAAGAACAACGTTGTTGCAGACAATACTCTTCCATGAAGAACTTCCATGGTAAAACAATTTAGGGTTTTATTGATTAAGTTCAAGTGACAGACAAAAGTTTTGTGATTTGATTACCAGTGCGACTGATTTTAAAAACCCTGTAACCTGAAAAAGTGTTTTCATACATGTGAAACTTTGTTACCGATTTTTATTCTCCCTTATTAGTGACTGTATGGCTTGATCTGTGGTTGTTTTATTGCTGTAGTTATATTTGCACTACAAGTGTGGAGAGCACAAAGGATGCTGGGAATTACTGGCACCTGATGTTTGTTTACTGTATTTTTAGTGCCCTCTTCAGATATGTGTGAAACCAGAAGCCTGACCTCAAACCTGTTGGTTTCCGGGATTATTTATATATTTTTTCAGCTGTATTCTTCTGAAGTGTAATGGGATCAAAGCATGCATTCGACGGCTAAAGCGAGAGTCTGAACGGTTGAATGTATGGCACTTTCTGAGTTGTAATGGAGCATGTGTCTGATAAGAGAAACTGTGTATGTAACCGTAATCCCTAATAAATAACGGTTCTGTAATCTTTCACCGGCTCTTTTATGACCAATTTTTATGACCTAAACTTATGCAACAGTGTTCGCAGACAAAGGTTACATTCCCCATTGATCATTCAGCCTGGGCGTTAATTATAGGGTTGTTGACTTTGTCTTTTATTGGATCATCTTGTTTTACTTTTACACAGTCATACCGTGTCATCTTCCTGTTCTTACGGTTTACTTCTGGATGAAATTCATATAGGATATGACAGTGAAATTTCATAAAACAATGCATTTTGTGCATATCATGACACACACACACACACTAACTATATATATATAAAATGTATAAATAAATAAACAATAATATTTAAAAATGTAATTAAAAATAAATATTAATATTTAAATATAAAATACATAATACAAATATTTAAATATATTTATTTATTAAAAACATCAGTACAACTTTTAGTTCAAATCATACAAAATATTACAAATGTACAAATTTGCTTCACTTTATTTTTTGCCTGAGACCAAGCTGGTCATTTTCTAAGACGTTGATCATCAATCAGACATCCAAACGTTCCTCTGCTCTTTCTTCTCTTGTGATATGCAGTGCTTTACTGAAGTGGTCACATAAATGATGGCCCTAACGCTTGGCAGACGCAGTAGCCACTGAGTCCAGAGTGAAAATGTGCTTCTGAATCTGATCGTCTGTGGGCTTGAGGGCCCAGTAGAGTCTCTGCAGGGCTTGAACGTCCTCTAGAGCATTATGGGCCGCATATGAAACTCCCAGGAGGGTCTTAACCAAGTTCTCCTGCTTGAAGCTCTGGAGGCCACTGTCTTTGAGAAGCTGTCGGGCCAAGGGAAGGGTGTCCACGAATCCGCCGACCTCTTTCTGGAAGTCTGACCTAAAGCTGAACTCATCCAGAGCTCTGGCCAAAACGTGACAGTCAAACCTGCGGATGTTGTGACCCACCAGGAGCGGCCGACCCAACATCTGGAGAAAGGTTATGAAGGAAACCAAGGCTTCTCGAAGAGAGCTGGTGAGAACCGGCCTATGGTGAAGAAACAGACGGTGGCGTCTCACACTGAAACCTGTAATCCTGGATGCGCTGGGCTGCATCGGCTGACGAGGAACCATAAAGAGGTTGAAAGTGTGACCCCCACTCACTGCGGCCAGCTGGACGATGTCACATGAGGGATCTGTAGATTGGGAATATACATACATACACTATATATATATATATATATATATATATATATATATATATATAAAGCTTTATAGATTAGGATTTGAGAATATGATGCCTAAAAATACTGTAACCAAGCCATAGATACCTTTTGTTGTCAAAACACTGAGCAGAAATAAGCATTAAAAGCTTGATTCATACAATCATTTACACATTTCTCATGGTTAATAAGGATTTTCGTTTATAAAATCACATACCCAGACCAGTTGTCTCTAAATCAAAGAACACAGTACATGGTGGATGCTGTGAGCTAGAATCCATCACTCATTTTTAAACTTATCGTATGTTGCGTTTCCGTCTACTATGGCGAAGGTTTGGGTCATGAATATTAATTACGGTACGGTGTGACGTTTGTCAGTAGTCCGAACTGATTGGCTAAAAGCATAGGCTAAAACTGCGACAGCTTAAGAGGGCGTGTGCTATGTATATTAATTATGTTCGGTGATTGGACGCTCCTAGTAAGAACGTCACCACGATTTAATTAATATTTATGTTATACGCCTTCTATATTACACAGCGACATCAGGTGGACTGGAATAACTCAGAAACCTCGTTTATTTTTAAAAGAGCTAATACACTCGTTTTAGTGTATATATTATGTTTTTGAAAGTAGCTATTTCTGAAATCACACGTGTGCTTTTTTATAAAAAACATTTTGATATTTTTTTTAATCAGCACTTTTATTTTGAAAAGTGGATTTATTTACGGGCTAGAATAACGTGAGCGCGTGTGCATGTTTATGTCAACAACCCTATAATTCATTCACGTCTGATCATTAACACTGCATTCGGTCATAACACTGCTTCTGTCTCGCGCTTTGGATCTCGGTCTCATTTGTTAGAAGGGCATATTGAGAAATCACGCGTGGGTTGCCCTACATCTGTGTTTTTGGTAAAGGATTCATTGTCTCAGGGTAAGTACATTAATTCATATTCAATAAACATGGCTGCTGTATTCTCAGATTACTTATTTGCTTTGCATTGTATCTTATCTATGCTTTGCACATTAGATGTGTATAAAATATTGAGTATATGTGTGTATGTATGTATATATACAGTCAAGCCCGAAATGATTCATACCCCTGGCAAATTTTGACTTAAAGTTTTTTCTTAATTAGAAATGACATAGGCATCTCCAAGAAGATAATAAGACGATGTACAAGAGGCATCATTGTGGAAAAAATTATTACTCATCTTTTAATTACATTTGAACAAAAAGTGGCATGTCCAAAATTATTCATACCCTTCTCAATAATCAATAGAAAAGCCTTTATTGGCTATTACAGCAATCAAAAGCTTGCTATAATTGCTGACCAGCTTTTTGCATGTCTCCACTGGTATTTTTGCCTATTCATCTTTAGCGATGAGCTCCAACTCTTTCAGGTTGGAGGGTCTCCTTGCCATCACACTGATCTTTAGCTCCCTCCATAAAACAGAAGACCAGAAGTCTTCTTCTTTGTCCAGATGAGCATTTGCAAAGGCCAAGCAGGCTTTTGTGTGCCTTATCTGGAGAAGTGGTGTCCTCCTTGGTCTGCGTCCGTTGAACCCAGCGGTGTGCAGTGTCCGTTGGACTGTCTGCCTTGAGATGTTGCCACCAGCAGAGCCCAGATTCATCAGGATGGCCTTGGTGGTGATCCTTGGATTCTTTTTTACCTCTCTCACTATCCTCCTGGCCAGCACAGGTGTCACTTTTGGCTTCCGACCACGTCCTCTGAGACTTTTCACAGTGCGGAACGTCTTGTATATTTTTAATAATACTTTGCACTGTAGCCACTGGAACTTCAAAACATTTAGATATGATATGATACAATACAATGCACAGCCGCAGGTCCTCAGTGAGCTCCTTTGTCTTAGCCATGACTGTCCACAAACCAACAGCAGAGAGCTTCTGTTTTTCACCTGCTGAGTTGATTAAAACAGCTGTTCCCAATGAATCAGGGTAATTAGGATGCTTTAGAACAGCTTGGACTATTTGGAATGGTATACAGGTGCTGGTCATATAATTAGAATATCTTAAAAAAGTTGATTTATTTCACTAATTCCATTCAAAAAGTGAAACTTGTATATTATATTCATTCATTACACACAGACTGATATATTTCAAATGTTTATTTCTTTTAATTTTGATGATTATAACTGACAACTAAGGAAATTCCCAAATTCAGTATCTCAGAAAATTAGAATATTACTTAAGACCAATACAAAGAAAGGATTTTTAGAAATCTTGGCCAACTGAAAAGTATGAACATGAAAAGTATGAGCATGTACAGCACTCAATACTTAGTTGGGGCTCCTTTTGCCTGAAATACTGCAGCAATGCGGCGTGGCATGGAGTCGATCAGTCTGTGGCACTGCTCAGGTGTTATAAGAGCCCAGGTTGCTCTGATAGTGGCCTTCAGCTCTTCTGCATTGTTGGGTCTGGCATATCGCATCTTCCTCTTCACAATACCCCATAGATTTTCTATGGGATTAAGGTCAGGCGAGTTTGCTGGCCAATTAAGAACAGGGATACCATGGTCCTTAAACCAGGTACTGGTAGCTTTGGCACTGTGTGCAGGTGCCAAGTCCTGTTGGAAAATGAAATCTGCATCTCCATAAAGTTGGTCAGCAGCAGGAAGCATGAAGTGCTCTAAAACTTCCTGGTATACGGCTGCGTTGCCCTTGGACCTCAGAAAACACAGTGGACCAACACCAGCAGATGACATGGCACCCCAAACCATCACTGACTGTGGAAACTTTACACTGGACCTCAAGCAACGTGGATTGTGTGCCTCTCCTCTCTTCCTCCAGACTCTGGGACCCTGATTTCCAAAGGAAATGCAAAATTTACTTTCATCAGAGAACATAACTTTGGACCACTCAGCAGCAGTCCAGTCCTTTTTGTCTTTAGCCCAGGCGAGACGCTTCTGACACTGTCAGAGTGGCTTGACACGAGGAATGCGACAGCTGAAACCCATGTCTTGCATACGTCTGTGCGTAGTGGTTCTTGAAGCACTGACTCCAGCTGCAGTCCACTCTTTGTGAATCTCCCCCACATTTTTGAATGGGTTTTGTTTCACAATCCTCTCCAGAGTGCGGTTATCCCTATTGCTTGTACACTTTTTTCTACCACATCTTTTCCTTCCCTTCGCCTCTCTATTAATGTGCTTGGACACAGAGCTCTGTGAACAGCCAGCCTCTTTTGCAATGACCTTTTGTGTCTTGCCCTCCTTGTGCAAGGTGTCAATGGTCGTCTTTTGGACAACTGTCAAGTCAGCAGTCTTCCCCATGATTGTGTAGCCTACAGAACTAGACTGAGAGACCATTTAAAGGCCTTTGCAGGTGTTTTGAGTTAATTAGCTGATTAGAGTGTGGCACCAGGTGTCTTCAATATTGAACCTTTTCACAATATTCTAATTTTCTGAGATACTGAATTTGGGATTTTCCTTAGTTGTCAGTTATAATCATCAAAATTAAAAGAATAAACATTTGAAATATATCAGTCTGTGTGTAATGAATGAATATAATATACAAGTTTCACTTTTTGAATGGAATTAGTGAAATAAATCAACTTTTTGATGATATTCTAATTATATGACCATAGACTGTGACAGTTTGCAAAGGGTATGAATAATTTTGGACATGCCACTTCTTGTTCAAATGTAAATAAAAGATGAGTAATAATTTTTTCCACAATGATGCCTCTTGTACATCGTCTTATTATCTTCTGGGAGATGCCCGTGTCATTTCTAATCAAGAAAAAACTTGCTGGTTGAATAAAAGTAACTTTAAGTCAGAATTTGCCAGGGGTATGAATCACTTCAGGCTTGACTGTATATATATATGTGTGTGTGTGTGTGTTTTGCATCATCAATAAACATTTTTATATCTTATTTTAATGTGTTTCAGAATCATGACTTCTCAAGTGAGGCAGAACTTCCATCCGGAGTGTGAGGCGGCCATCAACAGACAGATTTACCTGGAGCTGTACGCCTCATATGTGTACCTGTCCATGGTGAGAGAGCAGACATTTATTATGAGTGATCACTTGGGACTCTGTATTAATATAATGAATAATCTTCAGTGGTTTCATATGGGTTCATGGTTGACTGTTCTTCTCTCCAGGGGTATTATTTTGACAGGGATGACAAGGCGTTGCCCAATTTTGCTAAGTTTTTCCACGAGCAGTCTAAGGAGGAGAGAGAACATGCAGAGAAGCTGATGAGTCTGCAGAACCAAAGAGGAGGACGGATCTACCTGCAGGACATCAAGGTAGGACAAATTAATTAAGTTTGATGTCCTGTTAGCTGGAGTAAGTGAGCATTTGTTGCACGTGTGTGTGCAGAAGCCGGATCGGGATGAGTGGGGCAGTGGTCTGGAAGCACTGGAATGTGCTCTGGCTCTGGAAAAGAGCGTAAATCTGTCGTTACTGGAACTTCACAAGGTGGCAACTCAACACAATGATCCACATGTGAGTATACACCAAAAAATAGGGTACTGGGTTTAGTCATGGAATTTTAAAATTAGTGACAGGGTTATCTTCAACTAAGGGTACGTTTACATGACAATGATGTACTAAAAACTTTGTTTTCCTTTGCGTTTTTCATGTACAGACCAAAAAGTTGTCAAAATAATCTCCATTAACTTTACAAGGATCTGCTAAAATGACAAAAATCGCTGTATTATGCTGCCAGGCCAGTAGATGGCGACGTCACCTTGTAAAGAAACACTACGCGCCTATAGAGTATATTATTTTTAGTTGATAACAGTGTTGTGTAAATGGCTCCTAAATCTAAAACCATTGCAAAACATTATTTTAAGTAAATAAAATATGTAAAAAAATATATATATTTTTAAATGTTAACATTTATTTTATTTTAAATAATAAAAATGGTTTTAAATGGTTCTAATTTTAGTTAAAGATAACACTGTTAATCACTAATTTTAAATTTTATTAAGTAATTATATAAAATTTTAGTTTTTAGTTAGTTGCCAAGGCAATATTTCTCATTTTTGTTCAATAAAAAACTATATAGACTTTAAAAAAAAAAAAAAACAAGAATAAAAATGACAAAAAACAAAAGTACTAATACTTTAACTAAAATAAATATAAATGTAAAATATAAAAATAAAAACTCAAAATATGGATAAAAACTATAATTGTATATTAATGATATTACAATGACATTTATTAATCACATGCAAGAAACATTGTGGAATCTAAAGTTAATATAAATTTCCTAGTTTTGCGCAGCTATAAACCATTTCATTGCTTATAAATTTCACTTTGTTAGAAATGATTTTTAAAAATTCTTTCCAAAGTAATCAGTCCTGCAAAAGTCATGGAAAATCTTTAGTCAAAAAGTTTGGGGACCTTGATGATTTTACTATGGTAATGTGTTCAAAAAACATTGCATTGTCAGTTTTTCTTAAGGGAGTTACCCAGAATGCCTTCAGTGTTCCTCTTAAATCAGCCGGCTGGAAATGCACATAATTTATCTATTCAATCATCTCTTTTTGGGAGGGTTTGCACTCAGAATAGTAGTTTAGGATCAGATCTATCTGTGTGATCTCAAAAACTGATCCTAGATCAGATCGTGCCTGTGAAGAGTTTTACAGTATGTAGAAACCATGAATTAAAATCACCACCTGTAATTACTGTAACTGATTGTTAGTGGGAAAGCAACTAAAAATAAACAACGGCATGCCTTAGCATTTCTGAATGTGTGCTCCATCTTTCTCTCACACCAGGTTTGTGATTTCCTGGAGACGCATTACCTGGATGAGCAGGTGAAGTCCATTAAAGAGCTGGCGGACTGGGTGAGCAGTCTGCGACGCATGGGAGCCCCTGAGAACGGCATGGCCGAATATCTGTTCGACAAGCACACTCTGGGAAAGGAAATCTCTTAGACATTATCTCCTGTTTATGATGTAATCAGTCAGCAAATTATGTCATGCCATATAAACGTCACAGTCTGTTGGAAACTCTGCTGTAGTTTACTAGAGATTCTGCCTGAGCCCTTCATAGCTATAGCCCAAACATTATATATTCCACAGTTGGTGCTTTAATGATATGCAATATTCTATATGTAATCATTCAAATGAGTTGATCTCAATAAAAATGCCTAAAATGAGTGAAGTTGTGTGCGTCTTAATTATAAACAGTCTCTATAGGGCTGCCAACTCTCACGTATTTAGCGCGAGACTCACGCAATTGACGCTGTTTTCACGCCACACGTCCATTTTCTCGCGGAGCGAAGAGGACACGGACAACGCGCCGACGGACAAGGCAGTGCAGGTTACTTCTGATATAAAACAAAGTCTAGGCTTACAAATTCGGCAAGTTTTATTTCGAAATTAAAACGATAAATACCGTTTTGGCGCTCTTTTATGTGGCGTGACGGATTGTTCAAGTGAAGCGGGAGCGCACATGAACTGATTATCTCTTCCTCTTTAGGCCTAATAGTTATAGTTAGAGCTCGAAATAAACATGAATGAACACCCGAGGGTATGTTGAAAGAAACAGTACAACATACTGTAACGTATCATGTTTCATAATCACTCAATAAGTGTTTCAACGGCAGAAGGACGTCAAAATAGCTTGATATTTACTGGCAGGAAGTAACTATGAGGAAAAATTGACCACAATGGTTAAAAATATCTGAGAACAGTCATGCATAATTAATGAAGTTTAAGAATGGATGCATAATTCATGAAGCTTTTCCTGGCTGAGTGAAAGTGAATCAGCAAAATAATAACCTAGCCCGAAAACAAACTAAAAAGAAAATGGAAAGTAGTTATTTTATTTTAACTGAACTAAAATGGCTAACAAATTTCCGTTGTTTAATTTGAAGTACTAAATAACTAAAACTGAAATAAAAATTGATAAAAACTATATTAGACGTTTAAAAAAAAAAATGAAAATGACTAAAACACAACAAAACTAACACTTAAACTAAAATAAATATAAAAACAGAAAATATAAAAACTAATAGTATATTAATGATACTTTAAATAACACTTATTAAGTGATTTATTAATCATACAAGCCTAGAAAAGTCAGGTAAATTACTATAGTTTATGTATGCTATATAAAAATACATGCATAATACACAAGGCTTTTTCTGTTTAAGTGAAAGTGAGCCAGAGAAGAAAAAAATCTAGACCAGAATACATTGCACTATACAAAACAAAACTATATGCTAGTTTTCCGTTCAGTAAATAGCCAGTATCTAAGCTTGATATATACAGGTAAAGAAGAAGTGCATTTTAGTGGCGTGATTAATGATGCCAAACATGTTTAACAACTGCATGCTAACTATAAATACTCTGCAGTAAAATCAAGCCAAAAGTGAACAAGGCATTGATTTTACCCTTCAAGAATTAAGAATCACACTGGCTGAAAAAAGAAAAAAGGCTTGACGCTCACTGTCCAAAAGATTCCATTGTCCACAGCATAGTTTTCCGAAACTAAAATAATATTTATTACAAAAAAGTAACTATATGCAACTAACTAAAGGATTGACTAGATAATAAGTGGATTGAATCTATTTCACTAAAGAGTACAGGTTGGTACAAACACTTTCATTCTGTTGCAGTCCCATGATTCATTATGTTTTAGAGGTGTGTTCTACATCAGTTGCTGTTTGTGCATCAAATCAGGATGTTTTCTGTAATATAATTTTTTTTTCAATATTTAAATAAAACGCACATTCTTCAAGAATGTTTAGAGCAAAGGCGACTACCAATGATAGTGACAGTGGAGCTCACATGACCTATTTCTCGTGAGATACAGGCTGCGTCCGAAATCACATAATCTTTTTTGAATAATTACTTTGTGACTGCTAAAAAAGTATGTCATTTTTAGCATGATTGCAATCTGGATGTACTACATTCATCATGTTGTCATTGTCATGTGACTTAACAGCTTCAGTTGCATCACTTCACTGCCATTCACAAATCCTCTCCCATGGCCTCATGGGAGAGTGTGCACTCCAGAAATAGTAAGTCACATCAGGTACTTTTCGCCTACTGTTTTATAAATACCGTGACTTCGGAAATACTACTGTTTTCACATACTGTTTTTTTGCCTATTATATAGTAGGGAAGTATTCGGATGCAGCCAGTAGTTCAATATAAACAAGATGGAGAAGATCAGGTGGTTTTACTGATCTATATGATTTGTCTCTGCCCATATACAGCAGTATAATAAAAAGTTATGTGGAAACCATGTCAGAAATTGAATCAGTCATGCATGTTATGATTCATCATGCACTTTCTCCTCCAGAATGTGAATTTAGCGGCAATTTTTTGATAGTGTTTGAGTGTTTTTTTTTTTTTTTTTAAATGTTTTAAATGTAGCCAAAAACAAGTCTTTAAGACCAGCTCTAAACCGGCCTGAAAGAGCAAATTCATGCTGGTCTAAGCTGTTATTTTCCACCGAACTCAAAGCTGTTCCTTCGTTTTCACTGCAGCACCCAACAGATCCCCCTCAGCCAATGAGATTCCAGAGTCGTTGGGAGAGTTGTGCTGATTGGCTGTCTGCTGAGACGGCGTGGGGCTTGGGTTGACGGGACTGGCTGTGCTTGCGGTGGTGCTTCTGTTGATTGGCCAGGGGTTGTTTACCGCACCGTTGCTGTTTGTTGTCGTGGCCGCATTCACACTCCCTGAGCTGGTGGAGTTAATCTGAGCTTGCGGCCAAGATTGAGGGGTGAAAGAGAACACCCTCTCTGGTGTAGATGGAGATGGAGACGGGTCTAAAGAGAGTCGCAAAGGCAGGGGACGGCGCGATGGCAACCCTTGAATCAGGCGTGCTTTGGTTAACGGGCACAGCTCGGGCAGAGGGTCCGGAAAAGAAAATGCTGGTCCCGATTGTTCGCTGTCTTCTCCCACCCAAGGGAAGGCGGAGGAAGGAGGTGCGGGCGTTTCAGGTGGAGCCAGGACTTGTGAGCCCATCATTGGTTGCGCTAGGGAGCTGGTGCTGTCGCCGTGCGCTCGTCGCGGTCTTGAACGGGGAACGAGTGGAGGGATGCAGTGGATGGGTGTCTGAGGGCAACTGTAGAATCCAGGTCTTTCGTATAAAGGCATGGATGAGAAGGCGTCCTCAGCCATGTCGGCGTTCCGGGCATGGCTGGGCATCGTAACATTCTCGGGGTGGAGATAAAGGGGGAAGCGAGAGAAGGGGGCGCGGGGACGCCGCCGCAGGAGGGAGACTCGGGACGTGGGAGTAGAGCGAGGGAAATTGGTCGTCTGGACGCCTAGAAGACGACTCAAGCTACCCAGGAATGGACTGGAGTGATTGGCCTCCTCGTGTTCCTTAATCTGCTCCAGATTGTGCTGGAATTCCATTTCCTCTTTGGGAACGCTGAGAGACAGAGAGACAACTGTGACCTTGTGGACTGGTTTTTACCCCACAACTGACCTTGAAAATCTTCTGTTAGGCAAAATATGCTTTTAAATCTTGAAAATATTTTCACTGATCTATGCAACTTCCTTGTAAGGAAAAAAGCCACAATGATTGGTTAAAAGGTGTGTTTAAGGTTTAAGTGTATGTGTGTGAGGATCTTCATTCACCTGATGTCCAAAGCAGATCCCATAAATGAGGGTTTGCGGTGTTCTGCACTGGCAGCTGTGTACGGCGGCTGAGGTTCAGATTCATCCCAGTATTTATCTCTCTCAATCAGAGGAACCAGATCATACATCTCATCTACTGACAGCAGAGACACCTGGGAGAAAGACACATCTGTTTATGTTCTTATAAGCACAGGTGCTTACAAAAAGGAGAAATATTTAGGACACTCACTGCACTTTCCAGGAATTCTGCCATATTGGCTCATGTGACACTAAACTAAGGATTTTATGTAATTATTTAACATTTTAAAGTCATTTAAGTCGACACTTAAAAATTGTTTTAGTTTCAAAAATTACGCCATTCACATGAAATATACAAAGTTTTATTCTACAAAAGGAGAGTCTCCCCTCATGGCCGCCATTTATTGTTAATTATTATAATAAATATTATATTATTAGACATTTTCAGCTGCCAAATAGTTAAACAATGGGCCACAAATGCAAAAAACAGAATTTCTAAAATGACATTAGTAACCAAAGACGTGGTTGCAATGCTGCGTCTCTGCCAACAGACGTCAGTATAAATTCAACTCGCAATTGCAATAAACTCAGAGTTCTGACTTTTATCTCAGAATTGCGAGATATAATCTCGTGAAATATAAACTTTCAATTGCGAGAAAAAGTCAGAAATGCAAGATATAAACTCACAATTGCGATAAATATAGTCAGAATTGTGAGATATAAACTCGTAATTGCAATAAAAAGTCAGGATTTGTAAATGGCAGTGAATGGACGCAACTGAAACTAGTTACTAATTTTTATCTTGCAAATATGACTTTTTTGCAAGATATAAACAAACAATTGCAATAAATAAAGTCAGAATTGCGAGATATAAACTCTCAATTGCGATAAAAAGTCGCAATTACTTTTATTTTTTTATTCAGTGGCGGAAACAATTTTGGGCGCAGCCAGAGAGATTGTACAACCAGACACAAATCCATACAACAAGACAGAATGACACAAACATATCATTAGTGGGGCTGATGATGTACCTGTAAATTACGGTCTACCAGCCAGTTCGTCTCAAAGTCATCATCATCCTCCCCAAAAGGATTAATAAGTTGTTCTGCCACCTGAAAAAAAAAAAACACAAATGCAATTATTTTTTGACTTTTTGTTAAAGATGATGTAGCTACATTACATCACTGTGATGTAACCATTATAAAAGTTGTGTTTCACTAAATTTGTATGTATAACCAAGGTTTGTAAATGCTATGTCAGCTGAGTGGAACACCATATAATTATGCTGAGGTTATTTAACACTAAACAGTAATTTTATTTAATATAACCAGTTATTAGTGACTGTGAATGTGGAGTGGAACTTATGTGATTCCTCACTAATAAGATAACACACCTTGAGCCAGCCCACATAGAAGAAGAACTGCAGTAAGGTGAAGACGGGCAGGTAGAAGTCGAGGTTGTGACCCGGGTAACCCTGGGCAGGGTCGAGGAACTGTCGACCAATCAGACAAGCCAAAAAGAAACTGTACACAGCCACGGTTACCACCTAGCAGAGAGAACAGGACACTTACAACCTACTTAAAATAATGTCAAATAATCGTAGCAATAATGAAATAAAACATATTAATACATTGAATTAATCAATAAAATATACATCAAACATTTCAACACTTCAGAGTGCACAAATGTCCATGCCAATCAATAAGAGATCATCGCTGCACAGTCCAACCAATCAGAGATCACTATTAGCCATTCCAACCAATTAGAGATCACTATTAGCCATTCAAAGATCACTATTAGCCATTCAAACCAATCAGAGATCGCGATTAGCCATTCCACCCAATCAGAGGTCGCTATTAGCCATTCAACCCAATCAGAGGTCGCTATTAGCCATTCAACCCAATCATAGGTCACTATTAGCCATTCCACCCAATCAGAGATCGCTATTAGCCATTCCAACTGATCAGAGATGGCTATTAGCCATTCAACCCAATCAGAGATCGCTATTAGCCATTCAACCATTCCACCTAATCAGAGGTCACTATTGGCCATTCCATCCAATCCATCCAATCAGAGGTCGCTATTAGCCATTCAACCCAATCAGAGATCGCTATTAGCCATTCAACCCAATCATAGATCGCTACTGGCCATTCAACCCAATCATAGGTCACTATTAGCCATTCCAACTGATCAGAGATGGCTATTAGCCGTTCAACCCAATCAGAGATTGCTATTAGCCATTCCAACTGATCAGAGATGGCTATTAGCCATTCAACCCAATCAGAGATCGCGATTAGCCATTCCACCCAATCAGAGGTCGCTATTAGCCATTCAACCCAATCAGAGGTCGCTATTAGCCATTCAACCCAATCATAGGTCACTATTAGCCATTCCACCCGATCAGAGATCGCTATTAGCCATTCCAACTGATCAGAGATCACTATTAGCCATTCAACCCAATCATAGGTCACTATTAGCCGTTCAACCCAATCAGAGATTGCTATTAGCCATTCCAACTGATCAGAGATGGCTATTAGCCATTCAACCCAATCAGAGATCGCTATTAGCCATTCAGCCCAATCAGAGGTCGCTATTAGCCATTCCACCCAATCAGAGATAGCTATTAGCCATTTAACCATTCAACCCAATCAGAGATCGCTATTAGCCATTCAACCATTCCACCTAATCAGAGGTCACTATTGGCCATTCCACCCAATCAGAGGTTGCTATTAGCCATTCAACCCAATCAGAGGTCGCTATTAGCCATTCAACCCAATCAGAGATCGCTATTGGCCATTCAACGCGATCAGAGATCGCTATTAGCCATTCCAACCAATCAGAGGTCGCTATTAGCCATTCAACCCAATCAGAGGTCGCTATTAGCCATTCAACCCAATCAGAGGTCATTTCCAATTCCAACCAGAGATCAATCAGACAGCAAGTAGGTAGCTGATCATTTAGAAAAGATTTGGGGTTTTATATACAATGTTTGCTACACATAATTTGACATTAATCAATATTGATTGTGAAATTTCATTGACGCAGGAGACACTACAATATCTGACTGAGATCATACAAACTTGGTCAATTCAGCTTAGTCTCATTTTAGATTTTGCTTGGATCTGAACAACTAGTCTGGCAATTTTGCCTACTATTAGTACTAGTAAATGAAGCTAGTGGAGTTTGAACCATCAAACCTGTGTGTACACGAGAGGCAGGCTGATCCAGTCATAGCCGTACAGCCTCATACACTGAGAACGCAGTGTGTTCAACTCCTACCAGGAGAAAACCAAAGGAAAAGCCTATTATTCACACCAGAAGACTTAATGGAGTTCTCAGTTAAGTGCTATTTGAGTAACTTTGTCTCAAATACTGTAATTCTTTTATTAGAGAACTCTCTGTGTCCGTTTCCTTCAAGCAAAAAACAGACTTAAACGGTCATAGTCTAAATACTCAGACAAGTGTCAGACATACGTTGAGGATGGCGGTCATTGCAACGTCGTTATTGATGCGTCCTTCAGATCGAGCTCTCATGGCCAGACTGACAAACCACATGCAGGGAACCCAGAACTTATTATGAGGGGAAGGCAGTTCCTCTAACTGCCTCAGTTCCTCAGCCGTCATCAGACCTACAGTACAGGAGAGTTTTAAACCCATATGACCTTCTTCCTTCCATGCAACACAAAAAGAAGAAGGTTTGTACTGCTCTTTTGCATACACTGAAAGCATACGGTGACCAGGGGCTGTCAAACTCAAAAAATCATCCTAAAAGTATAATAAAATAAGTTCATACTACTCATGTGCTCATGCAAAAATAACATAAAGCATGTTTATATAGTGATGGGTGTTTTCGAATCACTGCTTCATGAAGTTTTGAACCAGCGATTCAGATATCAAACTGACAAAGTTGCATGATTTCAGTAAATGAGGCTTTATTATGTTTCGAAATGGTTTTTACCTGATCTCAGATTTGTAAACATTTTTAATGACACATTTTTATAATAAAAATGAAGAGCTGTAGTTAATAGTCTCTTAGCCTGATTCCATAAAACAAACAAAACAAGCCCTACAAATGAATAAAAATGACACACATTATATAGACACTTCAGTTATAATGGTATTTGCATTACTTTTTCAACAAAACATTTGTAGTTGGTTTGTAAAAGGTGTTTTTATGCAAGTTTTTGTTGCATTTACAGCGTTTTGACCAACAGTCACCAATCATTCAAAGTGTGTGTGTCTGTGTGTGTGTGTGTGTGTGTGTGTTTGTTAAGTGTGTGTGTTATTGTTAAGTGTGTGTGTGTGTGTTTGTTAAGTATGTGTGTGTGTGTGTGTGTGTTAAATGTGTGTGTGTTAAGTGTAAGTGTAAATGTTTGTTAAGTGTAAGTGTGTGTTAGGTGTGTGTGTTAAGTGTAAGTGTGTGTGTGTGTGTGTGTGTGTGTGTTAAATGTGTGTGTGTGTGTGTGTTAAGAGTGTGTGTGTGTGTGTGTTAAATGTGTGTGTGTGTTACAAAAAGGAGAATGACATTTAATTGCTTCTAATTGACCTAGTTGCCAAGCCTTCATATTTAACTATTTGCAGATTACGTATAATAGATTCTCCTGTCATTAAATCATTTACAATTGATTTGTAAAAGGTGTTTTCATTGCATTTCCGGAGTTTTGACCACCATTAGGGAATGAGGGTAAGTAAATTATGACAGGATTTTAATGTTTGAATGAACTATTTCTGGAACTGTTGCTAAAGCTCTTGGGAATCTGGCCGTAATTCCTTCCTGTTTAAATCCCAGACACCGGAGGGTACCAGCACAAAACATGGCTTTAAATCGCTGTTCTAGGCCACATTACTTTGCCCAAATCATTTCCTGTGTTGCGCGAACGAGTACAGCTTACCTGCTTGAACCAGGTGGCTCATGGTCGGGAACCTCTTGTAGACAGCGGTGCTGATGGAGCGGTAGATCAGGATGCCTGACAGGTTGGCGTAACGCATGAGACTCCTGCGGATGAGTCTGGCGCCTTCATCTGTGCCCTGGACATGTCCGCCAACCAGTGCTGACAGGCGGTCCGGCCACGGGACACTCTCAAACTGACCCCACCAACGAGACACCACGAGAGTCACGTAGAAACCTGCAGGAGAGTTTCATCTGTGAGAACATTCGCACAGAAAGTTAAGAATTGATTTAATCCAAAGAAAACGCAGCTGTAAGTCACATTTACCCAGTACGAACGACACAGGGATGAGCTGAGCGTACTGATCACAGTATATGGAGAGCTTCTCAAACATCCTGCGCTGGTCTTCAGTCAGTATACACCTGTCAATCAAAAAGCACATACTCAAATACCTGCTGCTTTTGTTAAAGGGTTAGTTCACCCAGAAATGAAATTTCTGTTATTAATTACTCACCCTCATGCCGTTCCAAACCTATAAGGCCTTCGTTCATCTTCAGAACACAAATTAAGTTGTGATCAGAGACCTCTCTGACCCCTCCATAGACAGCAATTTAATCACCACGTTCAAGGCCCAGAAAGGTAGTAAAGACATCATTAAAATAATCCACGTGACTGCAGTGGTTTGACCTTAATGTTAAGCGTTCACACCTTAATGTGAAGCAACAAGAATACTTTTTGTGTGCAAAAATAACGACTTTATTCAACAATTTCTTGCTTCCCTGTAAGTCTCCTACGCTGTTGACGTAGTAAACACAGTGCAGCACTTCCGTGGTTTCGTCAAAACGCCGACTCACTATTGGCCGGAGTGGTGAGAAATCGAGTCCCCCCCCAGGAATCGGGTCTCCTTTAGGATCCAGTGGTCTTACTGCGACTATCATGACTATGTATTTTATAATAAAACAAACTGGAAACAACCATGCCTAAAATGTATATTTTTTTATAAGGATAAGGATTGTTACGACTGCCAGAGGCAGACAGGTATGTGAATAACAGGTAGTTTTATTGAGACAGAGGCACGGACACTGGCAGGTGGAGAACGCAGGTGAGTCAATGAACAAGCACATAGGAACAGTCACTTAGCCGGTGAATTAATAGATGAATGTCTTTGCTGGTGAAGGGTCCACAGGGAATGGAGAGCTGACGACGAAAGATGGATGGAAGAGGATACGGGGATCTCAGGTGAGTAACAGGTAAGGAGTCCAGGTATAAGAGACGTAGTGCTTCCCATAGACGAGACCAGACACTATGTAAAGTGTGTGAGGGCCTATTGAGCGGTGCAGATGATGAGTGACGGCTGGTAGTGATCAGTGATTGCAGATGGAGTGCAGGTGAGGAAGCAGAGGGATGCTGGGAAGTGGAGTCCGGGGAAGGTGGGACAGACGGTGACTGTGACAGCGACATATTATGTATCTACTAATATTAATTTTACACAACAATAGCAATGTGGTATAGTATATAATAATACTGTAATACATTTTTAATAAATTAACTGTCATGCTAAGTACACACAAACATCATTAATTTGAAACGTGTAATTGGGAACTATATTGGAAGCAAAAAACATAGCTAATATAATATAAACTAAGCTAGCATGCTAATCGGGTATTTGTATGCTATGCTAGTATATAAGCTAACTAAAAAACAGTAAGAATGAGAAATGCTTGATTTCACAACCTATAGCTTCAGTTATATACTAGTATATGAACCATGTAATTTAAATGGTCATTATAACGCATTTTAAATGATATAAATCATAAGATTTTGCAGGAATTATAATCAGGCGCTAAAAATACTACCCAATAAAAGTCAGTTGAACAAATGGGATCGTGTGGGGACCCGATTCCTGGGGGGACTCGATTTCTCACCACACATTAAACCCCCCCGTTTAGGACCCTACACTATTCGATTAGTTTAAATTGCTTTTAATAGGTACTCTCTTTGGCGCCTGTTTACAATTCCTACAAATTCATGTTATAAAAATGCTGTTTCAGCTGTGTTATAATGACCATTTATGTCTGTATTAGTTAGCTTATGTACTATCATAGCATACAGATACCCAGTTAGCCTGATAGCTTAGTTTATACACGCATTCAACACTGGTCATTACTGAGTCGGCGTTCGGAAGTAAACACAGAAGTGCTGCACTGTGTTTACTATGTGAACAGTGTAGGAGAATGACAGGGAAGAGAAGAAATTGTTAAATTAAGTCGTTATTTTTGTTTTGTTTTTGAGGACTAAAAGTATTCTCGTCGCTTCATAACATTAAGGTTGAACCACTGTAGTCATGTGGACTATTTTAACGATGTCTTTACTACCTTTCTGGACCTTAAAAGGTGAAATGACGTTGCTGCCTATGTGTGGTTCAGAAACCCTCGGATTTAATCAAATGAACGATGAACGAAGGTCTTACGGGTTTGGGACGACATGAGGGTGAGTAATTAATGACAGGATTTTAATTTTTGGGTGAACTAACCCTTTAAATAAAACTATTCAAAGTAAAGCCTTTTGACACTGTGGACTGAATGAAAATTCGAACAATATATATTAATTATTATTAAATAATATACTGATAAACCACATTAACATGGTTTTTCGGATATGGTACCATGGTAACATCATATTTTTGGCGATGTACCATGGTAATACCATTAAATTCTTTTCGGTAACTTGAAGTCATGAAAATATGAAAATACCTTGGTATATGGATTTGGTAATCATTTAGTACCATGGTATTATCATGTTTTTTGGACATGTACCATATTAAGTAATGCAATGGTATATGAATAGCCTATGGTCATCATTTAGTACCCTGGTATTATTAAAGTATCATAGTTTTACCATGGTATTTTTAAAAATACCTTTTGGACTACCATATAAAGTTTACCCTTACAAAAGAGTACCGGGGTAGTATCATGGTACACAATTATGGTATCACGTGGTACTTTGAAATATACCATTAGTACCATGGTACAGTGATGATATTAGATGGTAATATTATGGTACTTTGAAGTATTTTGGACATGGTAGTATGTAACAAAAAAACATGATAGTACCATGGTACTTTTTTGTCATTCAATATCATGGAACATATCAAAGCACCATGGTATAATTACCTGTGATACCATTATTTTACTATAGTACCACCACTATTAAATGCAGTAAACTCTTTCAAAATAAAGAAATGTGATAAAACTGGAGTAAAAAGGTGAATAATGAGTTATTACCTGTACGTGATGCTAATGGTGCAGTACATCACAGTGAAGATCAGCAGCTCTCGATATAACAGCTTATAGATGCTTCCTTTCCATCGCAGAAGCAGGCGATAAAAGGTGCCCAGGCGCGCGTCTGCCACCCGCCGTGAGTACGTCACAGTCATCGCTGCCCCCTCTGGACAGGAAGACACTCACAGCCCTTCTGATTGACCTTTAACTATGATTACAGACAAGTATGGACAACTACACATGCTGCTCAACACTGTCTGAATCACACAAATCACATGCTATTTTTATGTACCAACACCTAAACTGATAGAAACAAGTCGATTACATTCAAATGCATGGGTAAAATAAAGCAGAACTAGGTTATGCGAGAATTAAGAGAAACACAGGCTGTAAATCCAACGTAGCAAATGCAACTGCTTTCTATTCCTCGTCTGTAGGCCTCAAACACTGAATCTATAAGAAATTAGCAGTTACTCTACTCACAGCGTGTGATGTTTTGACAGTCTTCACCGGAACCGTTAAGAAGGAAGGATGGAGCAGACGAGTACAGGGACGCCCACACCTTCGGTCACTTGACCTGCTAATCTGTTTTCCACTAACAAAGAGGCATTGTAGAAAACTGGGGGTTTGTTAATCTGAGCAAATCTTTCAAAACTCACACAGGCACGAACACTCACACACACATTCAACTCGATTAATAGAGGCGTCATGTATTAATTGCAGTTGTGTAATGTAAATATGATGTCAATAATCAACCGTTCCTGAATCTTCCATGAGGAGTTTAGGCTCCAATAACCACTTTCTGATCACAGAGGCCCTCAGCAGGGTGTTTAGTGCTCTATAGGGCCCTCTAGTGGAGGAAATGCAGCTCTGCGTGTGGCCCCGTTGTGTTTCATTAACCCGTGCCTGACCACAAGAGCTGGAACTTCGTTCAGGGTCGAAACAACCAATGTGAAGATCCTCAAAACATGCGAACATCATCTGAGGGTGTTTCACAGGAATGGAGATACTGAAAGTGTATGAAGAGCCACTCTAGGTCACTGCGGTAAGACTGATTTTTCTGTGTTTGACTGAGATTTTCAATGGATCTGATTATATGACACTTACACTTCAGTCTCTGTATGTTACAGATTTGTACAATCGCTAGGACCCATTTCTCAATACTTGGGTCACATTTTTGAAACCCACAACAGAAATCTATGTGAGCTAAACTGTGGCTCATTTATCATTGCTTTGGCACAAAATGCATTCAATGACTACATCTTTCAAATTATTTTCTCACTTCGACAAAACAAACGCCAAAACTCTGTGTATCTACAGGCCAATCTGCACATGCTGACATACTGTTTTCAAAACTGACAAACTGTGTTTGTTGGATGAAAAACTTTGCTAGAGTTCTGGAAAAATGAGTGTTTTGAGACATGAATGAAGTGTTTTGTTAGATTTAGTGCATTTTGAATGTAAAATTAATATGACAGTTGGTTAGGAGAACTGGAAAAAGTGACCTAAGTATTGAGAAATGTGTCCTAGTGATTGTAAAAAAAAAAAAAAAAAAAAAAAAAAAAACTGTAAAAGCAGCTATAAATGTTACTGACTGCAAGATGGAGAGTCTTAATGATTTCTTCTTCATTTAATGTCATAATGTTTGCTTAAATACCTAAACTTCTCTCTCTCTCTCTCTCTATATATATATATTATGTGTGTGTGAGTATACATGATTTGTGAGTGTTAGTGAGTGTGTGTGTGTGTAAGTGCGTATCTTGTATTTCAGATTATGCGGCCATCATGATCTTATCTTCACTTACATTCAGTCATGTTTCTGTTTCAATGATGTTTCATGTATTCTGTTTAATATTTAAATAGCCCATGATTTCTATTAATCTCTCAATCAGACTGTTCAGATTGATGTTAATAACAGATTATATGCTGTACAGAGCGCTGACGTCCATTTTTAATAAAATATTTTTATGAATGTATGATCTGCCTTTTGAGAAGTTCTTGGGGTTGAGCGAAGCATGTTACGGATGTTTTTTTTACAGACAAAATTACATAAAAAAGATAAGAAGACGAGACAAACTGTGCATTTGATACATTCTGGTTTATTAAGATCTTCACAATTAGAAGATTTAAAGGAAAAGAAGAAAGTGATGCTGATGTTCAAGCAGCTGCTGAAGATTCATGCTGTTTAATCTTCTGTCTCAGAACTTCGGTCAGTGATTGAGATACAGTTCCGTTCTACACAAACATTATCATAATAAGAACATTATTATCAGAATGTCAACATGCTCAGATTGTCAGAAGTAAATTTTAATGATTGATTTTTACATTTCCTCTATATGCCATACCTGCACTAATAAACCACATAGATACTAAGTAAATAAGTGTATGAAAATGTGAAAATCTTTTATCCTCACCTCATTTTGAGAAGCTGATGGTGCAGCTGCTCCTCCTTTGTCGGCGTTGACCTCCTGCACAGAGAGGCACAGCTGGAGAAGCACAACGATCAGAACGAACTTCCCGCTCAAGCTCTTCATCTTTTATAGGCTCCTTTGAAACAGAATCTCATTGAGACATGTTTACTACACAGCGTAACAAATGTTTGACATGATCAGATCTTCAAAAGAGACACAAATACATCAAAGTGTTGTTCGATAATTTCAACTTTGTTCTTCCTGAGCTGACATTTTGGATATTCCCCCCTAAACTAAGACCGTGTTCACAAACGTCGCATGTTTTTCCTGATCACTTTCCCCATGTCACCAAACTACGGTCAATGTGTTCAAAACAATCCCAAACAGACTCTAAATGAGCTCGATTTACAAGATCCACTGCATAATGAAGTCGACTACTGCATATTGTGACATATTTAGCTGTAGACACACCGAGGTACAGTTGTGCTCAAAAGTTTACATACCCCTTGCAGAATCTGCAAAATGTTAATTATTTTAACAAAATAAGAGGGATCATGCAAAATGTGTGTTATTTTTTTATTTAGCACTGTGCTGAATAAGATATTTTGTTTACATATAGTCAAAAAATAACTGAATTTATAAAAATGACCCGTACATACCCTTGATTCTTAATACTGTGTGTCGTTACCTGATGATCCACGATTGTTTTTATGTTTTCTGATGGTTGTTCATGAGTCTCTTGTTTGTCCTGAGCAGTTAAACTGAGCTCTGTTCTTCAGAAAAATCCTCCAGGTCCTGCAGATCCTTCAGTTTTCCAGCATCTTTTGCATATTTGAACCCTTTCCAGCATCGACTTTGATTTTGAGATCCATCTTTTCACACTGAGGGACTCAAACACGACTATTAAAAACGGTTCAAACATTCACTGATGCTCCAGAAGAAACACAATGCATTAAGACCCGGGGGCTGAAAACTTTCAACATCAAGATAAATTTGACTTAATTTGTCTTCCGGGAAACATGTGAGTATCTTCTGTAGCTTCCAATGGGCAGTACTAATTGAAAAAATTAGATATTTAAACAATATAAGACAAATTTGGACGACATCATCTTGTTCAAAAGTTTTCACCCCCCGACTCTCAGTGCATCATGTTTCCTTCTGAAGCATCAGTGAATGTTTGAACCGTTTTTAATACTTGTGTTTGAGTCCCTCAGTCGTCCTCAGTGTGAAAAGATGGATCTCAGAATCACACAGTCACTGCTGGAAAGGGTTCAAATATGCAAAAGATGCTGGAAAACTGAAGAATCTGCAGGACCTTCAGGACAAACAAGATACTCATGAACAACCATCAGAAAACATAAAAACAGTCGTGGATCATCAGGTAACCACACAAAGTATTAAGAATCAAGGGTATGTACGGGTCATTTTATAAATTATATATGTAAACATCTTTTATGCGAAATATCTTATTCAGCACAGTGCTAAATAAAAAAATAACACACATTTTGCATGATCCCTCTTATTTTGTTAAAATAATTAACATTTTGCAGATTCTGCAAGGGGTATGTAAACTTTTGAGCACAACTGTATATTATTGAAATGAAAATATATATATTTATTCCAGTTTATTCCACAATAAAGATCTGATTTTTATATGAATTAGTCCACAAACATCACTGCCGCTGTATTCGTCAAGACTCTCATTTATAAGAACATTTTATTTCATCACACAATATTGTTTAAACTTTGAACAATAATTTAACACATTCTTTAACTTTAAACAAAAAATATGTATGTTCTTCTACAGCGCTATAAAACGTTGTGCTCTAATTGTCCAGTACCCTGAAAGAGCAGATATTATCGTTTTACATTTAATACTATTTAGCAATATTCAGTAATCCATAACTGTAGACTCTATATCAAAAAAAAGCACTTAATCATGAAAGAAAGAAGGATTTACCTTTGGCTGATGATCAGGTGTAGTGAGGGCTGCGAGAGACGGGCGTTAAATAGTGTTCTTTTGCAGTTATCTTCTCATCAGAACTATAATTCCCAGTTTACTTTTCATTTGAATAGACCCACCAATAAAACATTTACTTATGAGTCGTACTGGAATATGCCTTGATGGCAGTTAAGACAATAAAGAGACAAAAGAGAGCAGAGCCTCAGATGATCCAGATAGACTGGATAGACAGGCTTCTCTCCAGTCTAATTTATCACCAGTCTTCAGGTTGTTATATGGTTATTATATTTGCAATGAAAATGTTCAGACGTTAAAAGGGTCTGCAGGTTATAGCACAGATGCAGTCTTTACATTTACTGAATTTAAAGATATTGTTATCCAAAGTGACTCACAAATGAACCGTACCACAATGTAAGTGATCCATCCTATAGAGTAATATGAGAACTGCTGCAGAACAATATTCTAAAATTGCTTACAATGTATAAGACCTTTCTAATCATGGACTGCATTTTAAAATTCTATTTTAATAGCAAATACAAATATAACTGCAACTCGTGTAGACGATACAGTTACTCAATGTCCATGTCTCTTTTCAAATACAAGTCTTTAAGTGTCTCTTTATAGAAGATGTATTACAGTTTCTCACAATTGTTAAGACACTAAACCCCATTCTCTAAACCAAATTCTCAATAGCTTAAACCAATTTGGCGAGTTTCTGCAAAACCTTAAACCAAGTTTAGGCAGTTAGAAACTGTTTTGCAAAACTCTAAACACATTCTCACTCACTAAAACACGTTTCGCAAAAGTTAAGCACAACTACAACACAGTTGTCATCCTTCACACACAACGACTCAAAATCGTTCACGCTTGTTTCTAATGATGTGATCAAACCAACTGTATGAAATAGGCGTATTCAGAGAGCACAGGTGCTGAATGATGATACCAGCAAGAGATGGAAACGATCTGGAAAGTAGAGAAGGAAGAGTGTGTGTAAGAGGAGGATGAGGAAGAGCAAGGTGTGAAGAATGTTGTCAAGGCTGGATCCGGCACACCAGAGGGTTTTTCTCTTTGCCTGGCGAGAGACGACATCACCTGTCTGGATGCTGTGTTCTCCATTTTGTGTTGTAGTGTCGAATGAATGATCTGTAGTGTTTATATACTGACTGATGTGTGTAAGATCTGAAAGCTTTGTTGGATTTTGAAACAGTTTTTATGGCAATTGTTGATTTTTGAAGATTTGGATTTGAGAAAATTAGTGATTGTTTCAAGAAATCTGTGTTAGCAATTCAGAAAAACTGTAAAATAGGCAAATAATATTGTCTCTTTCCTTCAGTTTGACAGCAATACATTCAGTCATGTCTGGATATTTGACAAATATGTTTTCAATATCATTTGAATATATACAAATTATTTTGGAGATCATAGTTTTTTGCAAGCTGATTATATTGGGCTTTATTACTTTATTATGAATTTGTATACTTTTTTTTTTTTACTACTGTAAGTCAGCCTATTACAGTTTATTCAAATTACTAAATTTCTCAAAACTCTACATACAAAACATGCTCACAACATGCAAAACATCACAAGCAAACAACTAAATACAGTTTTTTACGATTGCTTATCACACAGTTACTGAAACTCTACACTCAAGGAGCAAAACCTTAGCCCAGATCTGCACAACTATAAGCACATTCTCAGCCTCACACTTTTTGCAAAATACTACACACATTGTTTTGCACAATACTAAACACACTTCTCTACATTAGACACAGAAATCTAACATAATGTCACTTCTTTGCCATTTCAAGATGCTGCTTTCCAAAATACCACCCCTATAAACCGATAGATCAAACATGGCCGTCAGGTGTGCTGAACTGTAAACTCAACAATCAGGTGCAAGTACTATAAAAAGGCAAAAGGTGAGTTTATGTGTCTTCAACAAAATGGAAGGCATTGTTGCAGTATGAGGGAGAGGGAGAAATATCTTTGGCCACAGAGCTATTTTGAATGTCCCAATGTAGTGGTAACATCACAATGTATGTTGCAATAACGCAGAATGGCGTCCTCCACCAGCATGCCAGCTTAGGCCCTTACAACATGGCCCACATATTTACATTTTAGCAAGACTGCACAAAATCGTCACAGCAGAAGACCAAATGGATGCAGAGCAGATGAGATGGTCCAAAACTGGTTTCATTAGTGTCCACAGTTTTCACTCCAATACCTCCCACCATACTTTCTCTTCCTTAAACCCATTGAGGAGGGTTTTGGTTTTTTTTTGGCATGGAAGTTTTACAATCTCCACCCCTATGTCAGGATATGACTTATTCTATTCATGGAGGAGGCCTGACCTAATTGATGCAGGGTCTGTGCAAGGATGCATTCAAGAAGATTTTTCCCTCACTGTCTTGCGTGAGAGAACATCGCCTGTGATGTGGATGAAGTGCTATGGCCAGATCCAGCTAGGCCAAGAGATGATGCTTAGGTGTTTTTTCTAATTTTTTTTTTTTTTTTTTCATTTAAAATCTGTAACGTGTAATATATTGTATTTAGAATATGTTCTGATTTTCAGTGCAAAATGCAACCTTGATGGCATGGATGTATTGAATGGTTTTACAATGTGGTGAGAGATCAATGTGCAGTACTGGTCGTGTGTGTGTGTGTATATATATATATGTGTGTGTGTATGATCACTATTGTTGTGCTATGATATTGTAATATTTACCATTATATAATCAGAGGAGTATAGAAAAGTTTATTAAAAGTGTCACCTTACAATACATATATATGTATAGTATTTTTATGTTACATTAATACCCATTGTGCAAGCTGTCTCGTTAATACCGCGTGGTTTATATACATGTTGCAGCTGATTGGGCTGATATTTCTGACACACCCACTAAACAAGGGAAAACGTATCTCAAACCTGTTGCACACCATTTCCAGGAAACATGTCATTCAACCCGGAAACCGTAGCAAAACGTTGCGCAACGGTTTGACCTTGAACGTGCTTTGGCGTGTCTGTGACACACACACACACACACACACACACATATATATATATATATATATATATATATATACAGGTGCTGGTCATATAATTAGAATATCATCAAAAAGTTGATTTATTTCACTAATTCCATTCAAAAAGTGAAACTTGTATATTATATTCATTCATTACACACAGACTGATATATTTCAAATGTTTATTTCTTTTAATTTTGATGATTATAACTGACAACTAAGGAAACTCCCAAATTCAGTATCTCAGAAAATTAGAATATTACTTAAGACCAATACAAAGAAAGGATTTTTAGAAATCTTGGCCAACTGAAAAGTATGAACATGAAAAGTATGAGCATGTACAGCACTCAATACTTAGTTGGGGCTCCTTTTGCCTGAAATACTGCAGCAATGCGGCGTGGCATGGAGTCGATCAGTCTGTGGCACTGCTCAGGTGTTATAAGAGCCCAGGTTGCTCTGATAGTGGCCTTCAGCTCTTCTGCATTGTTGGGTCTGGCATATCGCATCTTCCTCTTCACAATACCCCATAGATTTTCTATGGGTTTGCTGGCCAGTTAAGAACATGGATAACATGGTCCTTAAACCAGGTACTGGTAGCTTTGGCACTGTGTGCAGGTGCCAAGTCCTGTTGGAAAATTAAATCTGCATCTCCATAAAGTTGGTCAGCAGCAGGAAGCATGAAGTGCTCTAAAACTTCCTGGTATACGGCTGCGTTGACCTTGGACCTCAGAAAACACAGTGGACCAACACCAGCAGATGACATGGCACCCCAAACTATCACTGACTTTACACTGGACCTCAAGCAACGTGGATTGTGTGCCTCTCCTCTCTTCCTCCAGACTCTGGGACCATGATTTCCAAAATTTACTTTCATCAGAGAACATAACTTTGGACCACTCAGCAGCAGTCCAGTCCTTTTTGTCTTTAGCCCAGGCGAGACGCTTCTGACGCTGTCAGAGTGGCTTGACACGAGAAATGCGACAGCTGAAACCCATGTCTTGCATACGTCTGTGCGTAGTGGTTCTTGAAGCACTGACTCCAGCTGCAGTCCACTCTTTGTGAATCTCCCCCACATTTTTGAATGGGTTTTGTTTCACAATCCTCTCCAGGGTGCGGTTATCCCTATTGCTTGTACACTTTTTTCTACCACATCTTTTCCTTCCCTTCACCTCTCTATTAATGTGCTTGGACACAGAGCTCTGTGAACAGCCAGCCTCTTTTGCAATGACCTTTTGTGTCTTGCCCTCCTTGTGCAAGGTGTCAATGGTCGTCTTTTGGACAACTGTCAAGTCAGCAGGCTTCCCCATGATTGTGTAGCCTACAGAACTAGACTGAGAGACCATTTAAAGGCCTTTGCGGGTGTTTTGAGTTAATTAGCTGATTAGAGTGTGGCACCAGGTGTCTTCAATATTGAACCTTTTCACAATATTCTAATTTTCTGAGATACTGAATTTGGGATTTTCCTTAGTTGTCAGTTATAATCATCAAAATTAAAAGAAATAAACATTTGAAATATATCAGTCTGTGTGTAATGAATGAATATAATATACAAGTTTCATTTTTCGAATGGAATTAGTGAAATAAATCAACTTTTTGATGATATTCTAATTATATGACCAGCACCTGTGTGTGTGTGTGTGTGTGTGTATATATATATATATATATATATATATGCGTGTATATATTATACAGTTGCAAGAAAAAGTATGTGAACCACTTGCAGAATCTGTTAAAATGTGAATAATTTTAACAAAATAAGGGAGATCATACAAAATGCATTTTATTTTTTTTGTTTAGTATTGTCCTGAGTAAGATATTTTACATAAAAGATATTTACATATAATCCATAAGACAAAAAAAAAAAAAGGAAAAAAAAGTGGAATTTATTAAAATAACCTCGTTCAAAACTTTGTGAACCCTTAACACTGTGTGTTGTTACCTGGATGATCCTGTTTTTTTTTGTCTCCTGATGGTTGTTCATGAGTCTCTTGTTTGTTCTGAGCAGTTAAACTGAGCTCTGTTCTTCAGAAAAATCTTCCAGATTTTCGAGCAATTTTTGCATATTTGAACCCTTTCCAGCAGTGACTGAATGATTCTGAGATCCATCTTTTCACACGGAGGACGACTAAGGGGCTCAAACACAACTATTAAAAAAGGTTCAAACATTCACTGATGCTTCAGAAGAAAACACAATGCATTAAGAGTCGGGGGTGAAAACTTTTGAACAGGATAAAGATGTCCAAATTTTTCTTATTTTGTTTAAATATCTCCCCCCCCCCCCACACTACTACATGGATTTGGATCTATACTTAGACATTCTCAAAGACCACTTTTTGTCAAGGTTTAGATTTTTTTTTTTTTTTTTTTTTTTTTTGAAATGTTGATTTGAAGTGTTTTTCAGTTTTTGCATTAATTTTACTACAGTCAAACCTGAACACAGAGGATGACATTTTGTCACACATAACATCAAAATTCAATAAAAAATATAACTAAAATGAAAAGGTGTGTTTTATAACAGCTGATCTGATCTGAATTCAACCCTGTTATTTGAGTTTTGGCTCAGTTTGACCATACTGTTACAGCCACACTCATTTGTGTGTGTATAATGGTACAATTTTGCACTCTTGGCATTTTAGAGTGTCCCCCCTTCAGTGCTGTGCACTTTTTTCAGTGTCTGATTTGTAGTTTGTACCAACAAAAGATTCTCTGAGTTTTCGTATTTTTTCGTATTTCCCATTCATTTCCTATGTCGGTCATTTTTGACCGAAAAGAAGGTAAGTGTGACTATTTTTTTACGACCCTTTAACATGTCCAAATCATGTCCTTGATTTTTTTGTGTGTTCATATTGCTAATGCGACAAAAGTCACCAAGTGTCATCTCATTCCAACAAAGCTACGATTTTTAACATTTCAAACTATAACATTTTTCGGTCAAAAAGGACCGAAGAGGGCCAGAGGGTTTGTTGTTTATATGTCTGTATGTTTTTTTTTAACATGCTTTCAGACAAACCATGTGCAAATTCATCAGTTAACACTATTGCTGAGTATTTTCAGGAAACGTCACAAACTACCTTTGTTAACGAGTGGATCTCTAAACTGGTGTGAGTGAGTGGAGGCGGGGCCAATTTGCATATTCATAGAACCGCGTATATTAAATGAGGCAAGGGTGTAGAGTTTCATGCAGGCTATTTTAAGGAAAAAACATTGAAATATGTCATTTTGGTGATCAGAGATGAGTTTTAAAGCCCCTCTGTAATCAATAATTTTATCCTTTAAAAATCATCGCTGCCCCCTCTGGACAGGAGGACACTCTGATTGACCGTTCACTGTAATTAGAGACAAGTATGGACAACTACACATGCTGCTCAACACTGTCTGAATCACACAAACAAATCACATGCTGTTTTGATGTTAGTTAGCATGCAAGTCAACAAGTCGATTACATTCAAAGGCTAGGTTATGCGAGAATTAAAAGAGAAACAGGCTGTAAATCCAACGTAGCAAATGCAACTGCTTTCTATTCCTCGTCTGTAGGCCTCAAACACTGAATCTATAAGAAATAAGCAGCTCTACTCACAGCATGTGATGTTTTGACAGTCTTCACCGGAACCGTTAAGAAGGAAGGATGGAGCAGACGAGTACAGGGACGCCCACACCTTCGGTCACTTGACCTGCTAATCTGTTTTCCACTAACAAAGAGGCATTGTAGAAAACTGGGGGTTTGTTAATCTGAGCAAATCTTTCAAAACTCACACAGGCACGAACACTCACACACACATTCAACTCGATTAATAGAGGCGTCATGTATTAATTGCAGTTGTGTAATGTAAATATGATGTCAATAATCAACCGTTCCTGAATCTTCCATGAGGAGTTTAGGCTCCAATAACCACTTTCTGATCACAGAGGCCCTCAGCAGGGTGTTTAGTGCTCTATAGGGCCCTCTAGTGGAGGAAATGCAGCTCTGCGTGTGGCCCCGTTGTGTTTCATTAACCCGTGCCTGACCACAAGAGCTGGAACTTCGTTCAGGGTCGAAACAACCAATGTGAAGATTCTCAAAACATGCGAACATCATCTGAGGGTGTTTCACAGGAATGGAGATACTGAAAGTGTATGAAGAGCCACTCTAGGTCACTGCGGTAAGACTGATTTTTCTGTTTGACATGGAAAGGACTGAGACTTTCAATGCATCCGATTAAATGGCATGATTAAAAATGACACTTAAAGGTGATGATAAACGGGGCAACTTTAACCTTTACGCTTCACTCTATGTATGTTAAAAGCAGCTATAAATGTTACTGACTGCAGGATGAAGAGCCTTAATTATTTTATTCTTCATTTAATGTCAATGTTTATTTGTTTTAAATGCCTAAACTTCACTTTTGATCTCTACTGTATATAATATATTATTTTTTACATAAATAATAAGGATAAATGTTGTAGATTGACTCTGTCTGTTTCTATGGTTAAATACTTTCCTGTTTAGTCTTTCCTGCTTAGAGAGCATGTAGATATTTAACTGACTTCATTGTTGCAAACATTGGGTTATGGTGCAATGCTTTAGTTACACTTTGATAACCTGAATGGAAACTTTAACAGTGATGCAGTAAAAAACTACAATGTCTTCATCTCTGAACTTGAATGTAATCTCTCTGTATCTCTCTCTGTCATACCCAGGCTGGCTGTAAGAAATGCAGGTGAAGTGAACACTCGCAGGGCTGGTGTGCATGTGTTTGACGGAATCTGCTTTCCATGATGGACACTTTTGAAGGAATCCATCGTGTGCAGCTCTCCTCCTCTCCTCCAGCACGCTCCAGGTCTGTTCCAGGATACGAGCTGCTGGTGGCAGGGAATTCTGGGATAGCAGTATACTCATCAGCTACGTTCTTCGGCAATGGTGATCTTACGGACCAGCATACGGCAGAGGAAGAGAGATGCCCGGTCGGGAGGTACGTCCAGACTTCACCTAACCAAAAATACCATAGTAATACTTTCTTTTTTTTGATAGCTTTAACAACAAGCGGTCAAATGTTATGTAACAACAAAAGGTGACAGAGCAAAATCTTCCACCCACAGTTATTTTTCCATATGAATAAAAAGATGATGTAAACTATAATTCTGCTGAATGTACAGAACTGTAGACACACAATATCGTTGTCTGAAAATCCATCAGAATTAGGAATATTTAAGTAACATAACAGCATAAAATATCATAGCATAACATAACATAGCATAACAGCATAACATAACATAGCATAACATAACATAACATAACAACATAACATAACATAATGTAACATAACATAGCATAACATAGCATAACATAACAGCATGACAGCATAACAACATAGCAAAACAACAACATAGCAAAACATAGCATTACATAGCATATCATAACATAACTTAACATAACATAACATGACATAGCATAACAACATAACATAACAACAACAGCAAAACATAACAGCATGACATATCATAGCATAATACAGCATAACAGCATTACAACAGCATAGCATAACAGCATAACAACATAGCATAGCATAGCATAACAACAACATAACAGCATAACAACATAGCATAACATAACATAGTATGACATAGCATAACAGCATAACAACATAGCAAAACAGCATTACATAGCATATCATAACATAACATAACATAACATAGCATAGCATAGCATAGCATAGCATAGCATAACATAACATAACAGCATGACATATAGCATAATACAGCATAACATAGCATTACAACAGCATAGCATAACATAGCATAACATAATATAGCATAACATAACATAACAACATAACATAGCATAACATAATATAGCATAACAACATAACATAGCATAACAACATAACATAGCATAACATAACATAGCATAGCATAACAGCATAGCATAACAGCATAGCATAACATAACATAACATAGCAACATAATATAGCATAACAACATAACATAGCATAGCATAACAGCATAGCATAACATAACATAACATAATATAGCATAACATAATATAGCATAACATAATATAGCATAACAACATAACATAGCATAACATAACATAGCATAGCATAGCATAACAGCATAGCATAACATAACATAGCATAACATAATATAGCATAACATAGCATAGCATAGCATAACAGCATAGCATAACATAACATAACAACATAGCATAGCATAACAGCATGACATAGCATAACATAGCATAACAACAACATAGCAAAACATAGCATTACATAGCATATCATAACATAACTTAACATAACGTAACATGACAGCATAACAACATAACATAACATTGCATAACATAACATAGCATAGCATGACATAACATAACAACATAGCATAGCATAGCATAGCATAGCATGACATAACATAACATAACAACATAGCATAGCATAGCATGACATAACATAACATAACATAACATAACATACATAACATAACATTGCATAACATAACACACAGAATAACAGAATGAAACAAACATGACATACTAAAACTAAACAATATAACGTAAAATAACAAAAATAGAACAAACATAACATAAAATAACATGCACAACATAACAATATAACACAAAATACCATAACATACATAACAATAGAACAAACATGAGCAGAACTGAACAAACAATATAACATAAATAAAAACATAACACACAAACATAACATACAAAACAGAACACATACAGAATAGAATAGAGACACAGAACCATTTGTTTGAGGCACATCACGTGATTCCTGGATGCCACCGCTGAGTCATGTGACCCATGATTGACAGCTGGACATTTTTCCTGCTCAATCTCAGAGGAAAGTCTGCCAAACTGTCGTACCCAAAACAAAACATCACAGATTTGTCGCTCGGATCCGGATTCCGGAGTGTTTTTTCCTGGATCAGATTTCTGCTGTAGAGCTCAGTCGGGTTCGGAAAACCTCAGCGGGACCTACTGGTACTTTTGTTACTCTTTACTTCGGAAAACGGAGCTGAAACTTTGTTACACTGTAACTTTGTTAGATTGTTACATTCTTTGTGTTGACGTCAGCAGGACGCGCGAGCGAGTGCTCGGTGACCGTGGGTCGCGGGGAGTCCTGTAGCCGGGCGCGGTGAGGGTAAGGGCGGGGAGCGCACACGGGAAATGCCGCGACTACCGCGGAGCGCTGAGTTACATAAATCGCCCTGATTCTGATCATAATGACACACGAACGTGTATGAATTCATCCACAGACAGCTCTGTCATGCTATATAAAGAAGGGTGCGGCGTTATATTTTCATGACTGGATTGATTTTAATGACATTTGAATTCTATGGGATCTTCTCATTGGCTATAAGGGCAGTTAGGAATCACAGTGGGATCTATTTGAGTTTTTATAATCCTATAATCATATTTGTCTCTGAAGACTTATGCTAAGTATGATATCCTCTTAGGGCTGAACGATTTGGAGAAACTTGGGGGAAAAAAATGAGTGTTCATTTACCAAGAACCAACTTAAACTAAGATTTTTTCTTAAAAAGAAAATCTCTTTCTACTTGAGTTTTCTCAGGCCACACTCACATGGTTTTGGACCAAATCATCGCAACTATAACATCATAATAATAATGTTTCCTGCAGATTAGTCGACCTGGATCCAGAGCCGAGCCCCAGATTGGGGGGTGATGGGGGGCAGGGGAAGAAGATGCCCCCGGAGGCGGCAGGAGCTCATAGACGAGAGACCTACGACATGTCCCGTCTGCGGAGTTCCTCTCTGGAGATCAAGGAGAAGGGAACAGAATTCCTCAGAGAGCAGTTGGATGCAGCACAAAAGGTGCCACATGAAATTCTATTCTATTCTACACTCTTAAAATAATGTTTTTGGGGGACTTTACATTTACAGCCAAGAATCATTTTTCAATGTGGAAAAAGCGCGGTTGAAAGCGCTCATTTGACTGTTGTGACGTCATGTCAGTCCAGCAAAATAGCAGCTGTTAGGGGTTCACGATATATATCAGCCACCATATCGGTATCGGCCGATATATGTTTATTTTTAATGTTATCGTTATCAGCCTGATAAGAAAATTTGGCCGATATATTAAAGCCGATAAATAATGGATTATTCCCTTTAGCTGAGACACTCCAGATGTGCACTGTTCACCATGATGGTTTTGAATTGCTTGAAATATGACTGAAATCACTTCAAAAAGGAAAATACAGTGCACCATGTGCAGCGCAAGTCTGTCATATAGGCTAAGTAATATTATAATGAGAACATTATAATTGTGTGCTTGAGACATGGCTTTTAATGGTGAGACTTTTGTTTTTATAATCAGGCTCTTAAAAATTATATAAATTTAGATTTATCAGCCAATTTATCGGTTATCGGTATAAAGAAGTATCGGTTATCGGTGTCAGCCAAAATGTTCATATCTATGGAAGCTTGTTTTCGCCACTAAATAAAAAAATAATAAAGGTAATTGCGACTTTGTTTCTCACTATTGCGAGTTATAAAGTCAGAATTGCATGATATAAACTCGCAATTCTGACTTTTTTTCTCAGAATTGTTTATATCTTGCAATTCTGACTTTATATCTTGCAAGTCCGAATTGTTAGATAAAAAGTTGCAATTACTCTATTTCATGGCGGAAACAAGCTTCCATACATATCGGTGCATCTCTAGCATCAGTGTCAATACACATACACTCTTAAAAAGGTTCCAAAAAGGGGTTTTCGCCATAGAAGAACCATTTTTGGTTCCCCAAAGAACATTTTCGTGAACGATCTTTACCAGTTTTTCTTAATCTGAAGAACATTTAAAAAATCTAAAGAACCTTTTGTGCATTTTGAAAGGTTCTATGAATGTTGGAGGTTCTTCATGGAACCATCAATGCCAATTAAGTGTTTACGAGTGTAAGAGTTAAAGTTATTATTAACTTTAATAATTTAAGTTATTGTTTTATTCTTATATCCAGTGATGCTGGTGCTCGTTAGTACAATGTACATGAATGTAAACTGCTTGGAAATGTGAACGAACCATTAAAATGTCCTTCTATTCAATTCTAATCTGTTTTATGTACTGCTGTCTGTGTTTTCAGGAGCTGAAGTTGAAAGACGAGGAGTGTGTCAGACTGTCTCATATCAGGAATCAGCTCGAGCAGGAATTGGAGGAACTGACTGCCAGTCTGTTTGAGGTGGGCGGGACTAATGTCACATCATCGCTGACAGTAGATTGACACTGAAAATAGAAGACTATTGTGTGGTAATGTAGAGTTCAATAGCGTGTGTCATAAAAAACACACGACATGTTCGTGGATGATTTTATTACATTACATTAGGTTTAAATTTATACTAATTTATACATGTTTCCAAAAGTATTTCATGTCACAAACCCATGTACATTCATCTCTGGTTTCTAGGAGGCCCATAAGATGGTGCGAGAGGCCAACGTGAAGCAAGCGGCCGCTGAGAAGCAGCTGAAGGAGGCGCAGGGCAAGGTGCCGTCTCCCTCTTTCTGTCTCACTATCTGCTCAATTTTGTCTCTTTAATCTGAAAACATGTCTGTCTTCTCAGATTGACGTCTTGCAGGCGGAGGTCTCTGCTCTGAAAACCCTGGTGTTGACCTCTACGCCCTCCTCCCCGAACCGCCAGCTCCATCCTCAGCTGCTGTCTCCGGGCTCCAGCCGGAGCCGAGGCCACACGCGCAACAAGAGCGCCAGCGGTGCGCTACAGCTGCACACGGAGCCGGTGACGACTGATGTCGCGGCAAACCGGGAGGACAGAGAGGTACAAACACACTGCTGAACAAGATCACTGGCTTTTAGGGACTAGTTTTGGTCTGTATCTGCATGATGAAGGTTTGATTTATAGAGGTGTAACGGTACATAAATATGACGGTTCGGTATGTACCTCGCCATTGAAGCCACAGTTTTGTTTTCATAACAATTTATTTAAACATATATTAAATAATTAAGACATTACTAACAGGTAAAATAAATATAATGATTATATAAGCTAATATAGTGCATATATTTCCCCTCTAGAGTTCATTTCCCTAGTGAACTAACATGCTGTGGACACTAAATGACTTGCCTGAGGTAAATGTGATGCTACGTGACATATTATTCTCAAGCTGTCTTATTGATGACTTATTTTCCACGGTTGAAACACTGGTTGAGAGTTTAAACGCATATCTAGATTGTCTGTTCTTCTTCTGATCGTTTTTTCCTGTTGTGGCGGTTAGCAAACAGCATTGCATTACCGCGTGCGCCCCCTTCTGGATTGCAATGTGGATCGCCTGTGACTGACTGTATTCGTCGTCTGACTGTATGAACCGAACCGTGACACCCATACCGTTACACCCCTACTGTTTTACTGTACCTTCACTGATTTCCTGCTGTTCTTCCTCTCTTTTCCTCCTCCTCACTTCCTCATCGGCCTGCATTTCTCTGGTCTGTGCAGTTCCTGTTCTCCTCTCTCTGATACTGTGTGTCTGATTCCTGGTCAGCTGGTCAGTGTGACCTGTGTGTGAACCCTGCTGGCAGGGGCTTCTAACTGCTTGGCAGGTCTCTATGGCAAGAGGGTACAAGGGGTTCCAAATTAGAACTTATTAGAATTTTTTTTCTTGCTTGCTTGCTTTCTTTCCCTGGTGAAAAAAAAAAAAAAAGCTTAATCCAGCCTAAAGTGGTTTGCTGGTCTTTGCTGGTTTAAGACGGTTTAGCTGGTCCTGAGCAGCTGTCAAGTGTTGTTAATTTAAACTAAAACTATTAAAAATTGTTTTCGTTAACTGAAATAAAGCTGAAATTAAATAAAATATAAAAAATATAAAAATAAAATCTTCTAATTCACAATATTAATAAATACTTTAGTAGTATATAAATAATACAGTCACACTTTACAATAAGGTTCCATTCGTTCACATACCTCTAAAGCATTTATTAATAATAGTTAATGTTAACTTCAACATTTACTAATGCATTATTAAAATCAAATGTTTTATCTGTTAACGGGGACCTATTATACCCTTTTCACAAGGTGTAATAAAGTCTCTGGTGTCCCCAGAATGTGAAGTTTCAGCTCAAAATACCCCACAGATCATTTATTATAGCTTGTCAAATTTGACCCTATTTGGGTGTGAGCAATAACACACTGTTTTTGTGTGTCTCTTTAAATGCAAATGAGCTGCTGCTCCCGGCCCCCTTTCCAGAAGAGGGCGGAGCTTTAACAGCTTGCGCTTCGGTTGCTCAACAACAACAAAGCTGGACAATCTCACGCAGCCAAAATGAGGATAGTCAGTAACGGTGTTCAGCCTTACATTGTTCAAACCGGAGTCAGACACTGATGGAGAGATTCAGGAAGAAGTTACAACTTTTAGACGTTTCTGAATGGTTAGTGGATAAATTTATGTAGTTTCTGTGGAGTTTGTGCAAATCCAGCATTGAATTGACCCTCGTTTGTGAAGCAGTCCGGCGTAAAATGACGGCATGTCAACAACACTCGACTACAACAACTCTTCCTCTTCTCTAAAGCAGCCCAACATGGCCTCACCCCCTTTGTTGCGTGTTCTCGGGGGCGGGCTTTATGTAAATTTTAGGGTTAGTGATGTCACTAACCTGGGAAGAAGTTCGTTGTAGTCCCTACCAGCCGTTTGTTGTAGTGATTTCTATAAAAGAAAATATCTCTCTTTGCATTGAACTTTGAACGTCGTAACTTTGCAGATGTTGTTTATGCTAAAACAGCAACGTTACACACTAACTAAAGTGAAAAAATCGTAATCAAGGACAAACCAGCAAACCAGCTTTTTTCAGCAGAGAAACAAAACAAAATGGCAATCAACACATTTAAGAAAAAAAAAATGAGAAGAGTATGAATTAATTGAGTGGTTAAAAAGCACAAACTAAACTCTCTGTGTTTCTCTGATCCAGCTGGACTCTGTGTTGTTTGCCGAGTTCCTCTCGTGGAAGGAGGCACCCGGTCTGGATCGCTCCTCAGCGTTCATCGGCAGGGTGTACAGGGAAGATATCGGCCCCTGCCTTTCATTCACATGTGCTGAGGTACACGAGTATACATCTGCTCTTTTATCTTTCTCTGTGTTTTCTCTCTCTGACGTTCTCTCATGGTTTTTCTCCAGTTGTCTCAGTCTGTCCAGCGCGCGGTGGAGAACAACTCTCTCACCATCGAGCCTGTTGCGATGTCGTCGCTGCCCACGGTCAAAGCCATCGAATGTGGAGGACCCAAGTAAGTCATGGATGGACGCACGTTAACTCTGTATAAACAAAACAAATCCGTCACCTTTTTTTCACACTTTTGGCCAATTTAAGAAATCAAATCTTGCATGTGTCGAAATCAGTTTACTCCACGTTTTTTTTCCCATGCTCAACAACAATAAAGAAAGTTAGTTCAAATGTAGCTAAACTGTCTAACATCTGGTTTAATGGCACAGATGTAGCTACTGAGGTTTGTGGCCACAACAGTAGCACAATAATGCATGCTACAGAAAAGTACGGTTGGAAAAACTTTTGTTTGAGTGCACATTAATAGCCTAAATTTCCCAATACTGCATGCTTGAGTGCATAAACCGTTACGTTCATAGCAGCCGCACCAACAGCTCTTAGACTGCTGACGCTCTGGACAATCCTGACCAAAGTTTTGACCTGTAGCATGTGGGACCCTCTTTAAATTCTGCCTGCACTGCCTGGGGACGACAAATACACATCCTGTAAATCAGTGCACTTTGATCTGGGAAGTCACACTTTAATCATGCTTTAATCACTGTTTGATTTGGGGTTGTTTTCACAGCGGTTGCCGGACACCGATAGAAACGTAAGTGATTCCAAGAACCAAATGTGCATGAAATCCTGTTTACACTAACACATCATATGGTCCTTTCTGTCTGGGGAATGTTTATAAAATTATTTATTTAAATTAAGTAAATATTTGTTTAAAAATAAATAACACATTTTTTTTATTAATAATTACATTATTTTTTGGGTGAAAACCTTGAGATGTGCAATGTGAAACTGATCACTTTCAACATAAACACTGAAACATAAAGACAGAAAATATTTAAATATATAATAAATAAATAAATGTATAACTCAAAGTGAGATTTATATTACTTTATTTTATATAAATTGTAAATAAATAAATTTATTAAGTTTCAGTGTTTATATTGAAATCGATCAGTTTCACACAAGTGAAGAACAGGTTTTCTGTTTGTTCTTTAGCTGCGTTCACATCATGTCATAGTTACTGTAATTTTGAGATGATGACACGTGACGTTTTCCTCAGAACTGGAAATTATGCGTTCAAAACCTAAATGAATCTGCAGCGGTCAGGTGGTACAAGTAGGAGCTCTCAGAAAATCCCCATCTTAAAAGCTGAGCTCTACGAGGACGTGAACGCTTTTTACAAGTTGAAATCTCATAATTACGGTAACTACAACATGGTGTATACGCACCTAGAGTTCTCAGAAAATTATCTGCTTACAAGTTGTAATTACGAGCTCTACAAGGACGTGAATGCTCTTTACAAATTCAAATCTCATAATTACGACTTATCATTCTGTCCTGCTTGTGTCTCATTGGCCGTTAAGAGTGTTTAGTAATTTGATTGACAGCTTCATTGTCCAGTGTTCTCTTTTGCTTGAACAGTAAATGCGCGTTGAGCGGTATGTCCCGCCCCTGCCGACATCGAATCAAACTGGGAGATAAAGAGAATTACTACTATATATCTCCGTCTAGCAGAGCACGGGTACATGTCTATATCACTCCCTCTCATTCTTTATTAATGCATTGTCTGACATTAAAAGAGACGTTTACTTCAGGAGCAGGTTAATAAATCGGTTTTCTCCTCACAGATCACAGCGGTGTGTAACTTCTTCACTTACATCAGGTACATCCAGCAGGGCCTCGTCAGACAAGATGGTGAGTCCGTCAACTGTAAACTAGTCTCCTAGAATTCACTTTGGGCGTGTGTGTGTGTGTGTGTATATATATATATATAATATATATGTATGTATATGTATGTGTGTGTGTATGTATATGTATATATATATATATATGTATATGTATGTATATATATGTATATATATGTACATAATTTCCAGCTGAGGAAAATGTCACGTGTTGTCATGTATGTATGTATGTGTGTGTGTGTGTGTGTATATATATATATATATATATATATATATATTTATTCATTGTGTGTGAGTACAATTAAGGAAATATATTTGATAAAAGTTTATCAAGACAAATAAGAAATTGAATAAAAAAATAAATATATTTATTTATTCACTGTGTGTGTGTATAATTAAGGAAATATTTGATAAAAGTCCATTAAGACAAATTAGTAGTAAGAAAGTGTATATATTTGTATGCATATAAATTTATATATGTATTAAAATATATTTTTTAATTTTTTATATATTTTAATATTATATAAAAATATTTATATATATTATTTTAGTATTATATAAACATTTATATAATAATCTGTACATATTTGAAAATTACATTAAGTATTTTATTATATACATAAATTATATATGTATATATATATATATATATATATATTAAATTTAATATGTGAAATATTTAAATATAATATTTATTTTTATTTATACATATTTGAAAATTACATTAAATATTTAATATACAAAAATTATTAAATCTAATTATATTAAATACTTATAAATATATATCTTTTTATTTATATTTTATTATATAAAAATGTATATATAATAGTATATCCATTTATAAATATATTTTAAAATTCAAATATTGTATACAAAAAGTATTTAAATATATAATATAATTTTTTATTTATAATATTTTCATATTATATAAAGAATGTCAGAAGAAAATTGTAGTTTTCCTCTGATTGCAGTTCAGCAGATGTTTTGGGAAGTGATGCGTCTGCGGAGAGAGATGAGCGTGGCCAAACTGGGATATTTCCTGACGGAAGAGAGCTAGAGAACCAGAAAACACAAACACAGAAACACAGCAACAGCACGGTCATCTCAACATTCACCCAAACACTCCCATGATGCCGTTTTATAGCTACATATTCATGTATGTATCCAGTGAAGCACTACAGAAGAATTCCCAGAATACCTCCATCCTCTGAGCCAATGGAATAACAGCATTACAGTTCTAGTGTCGACAGGTTTTTGCTTTCGGAAGGACTAAAACACAGTAAATGTGCCACTTAACACTGAGGAAAACATTGTATATTTCAAGAAGTCAACAACAGGACGTTTTCTTTCTATTTACCAGCAAAAAATGTCTGTGACATTTAATTTGCAGTTTACAAAGAAATTCAGAATCATCCATTAAACACACAATGGCAAAGTTCATAGCTTGAACCCTGATAGTCAAACCTTAGATGTTTTCATCTTTAGAAACAGTGACAAACAAAAAAAAATGGTCAAATCTCAAACAGTTTGATAGAATTCTAGGAAGATAGTAAAATAACTGGCTTGTATTTGCAGAAATCTTATGCTGTGTTTGTTTTGTCGGAATTACCGTATGTTACAAAATGACAGGGTGATATGCCGACGTCCTGTATGTTCTTCCAAAACAGTTCGACAAATATGTTCATGTTTAATACTAGTTGGAATCTCATTATTATGGTAATTCCACCAATAGAATCAGTTCCGGAATTCTAAGGCTGTTCTAGAACTTCATATGAAGGTACTGCAGATATCACATTTTTGAACACTATCTTGAATGTGCAATGCACATATAACACTACAGCGCTTTCTGTCCCAGCATGCTTTGTGCAGCAGTGGTTTCTGTGCTCAGTAACGGTTTACAGCTTTGATGGACAATCCTCCAGAGATATTTTCTATATAACCTTAAAGTGTCTTAAAGAGTTTGTTCCTGACACTCCTGCACACATTATGGAAGCTAAACCATCTTAGACACAAGTTATGGTACTTGTACCATGATGCACCACACTCCTTATTACTCCCTTGTAGATAATATCTGTTGCTTGATTGACAATCGCTGTCTTACTGCACAAATACAGTGTTTACAGTGACTTTATGGACCGTAGCCGCCATATTGAATTTGATGCGAGTGAAAACATGCTTCAGTCTTGTTTTTTTTTTCAACTGGAAATGTTTTGCAAATATATTTGCAATGTTTTGTCAGCCTTGTTTTCATTCGTGACACATAAATATGGCGTCTCCCCTCAGGTCCATTGCTTCAGTGCCATTGCGTGCAAGTTAAACTGCCTCGTCATGCTAAATATGACCTTGTGTGTTTTCAGTCTATTAAAAGCATCTTCAGAATATGAACTTGTGACTCAAGTTTTGTTTTGTGAATAATGTTGTGCCAAGAAATGTGCCAAAAAGAAGCATATAGCATCATGTAAGAACTGTGCTTTATTTATAATAATTTATGGATACAAATCATGCTGGTTAGGTATATATTTTGGACTTCCACAGGTGTGGGTCACTGATGAATAAGGTTTTTAAAAGTGTAAAAAACCTAATGGAGATATAATTCATTTTAAAGTTTTATTAAGTGTTAAGAATGAGAGTATGTGGTTTTTATAATCAATTTACACTGCATTACACTGCTTTTGTCATTTTTTACAAGATGGACAAAATTTGTCACCAAAAAAGTCATTTGGTTTAATCAAAATTTCGGTTTCACCGAATGACACTTTTGGTTATACCGAATGACGATATTTTCAAACATTGTTAACAGGCTGATATCTAGCTAGCTAGCAAAAGGACAGTCAAACATTTTATATTTAGTACAAGTTTTTAAAATATTACAACATTCTCCATGTTTTATAGCAGTTGTACCGAATGACCTGATGTTTCGGGACATGCGTATGAGCAAACATGAATTTTTCAAATAGTTAAAAGAGAGTTAGTAACTTTGCTTCACGACCATGTGGTCCTTTGCAGGTGTCTGAATGATGTCACATGATATTGCCCACACGACTTGATCCATAATGGTCCCTTTATTTGGTTACTCCGAATGACATCAATTAAATTTATTTTTCCGGACATTCTTTCTCATAACAAAGCAACGACTTCTACACATAATTTTAATACCATTTTGCACTATGTTGATATATGATGTTATAAAATCGTGCCAGAAACTATATACATTTATTACATTTTAAGATATTTTAATCACTAATGAAATGGCTGTGTTGGCCTTTGGACGGTTAAACCGAATGACCTTTTGACACTTCAACATCTTTAAAATACCTTTATATGTAGCAAAATGTAATTAAAACCTTTTGGATTCATTAAAAGAGATCTAATTGTACTGACTTACATACTTTGGATGTCTTATCTTATTAATATTAAGGCCTGAAGACAAAAAAAATGACCCGTCACATCATTGACCCATATATATTTATGTATGTATGTGTATGTGTATATAAAATGTAATTTATTCCAGTGATCAAAGTTGAATTTTCAGCATCATTACTCCAGTCTTCAGTGTCACATAATCCTTCAGAAATCATTCTAATATTATAAATGTCTTTAATGTGACTTTTGATAATTTAATGCATCCTGTTTGTCTAGTATGTGTACAAAATCAATTAACATCAAGGCTAAGCTCGACAAAGCAAGGATTTTTGTACATCAGCTGATGTGACGTCACGTGGGAGAGCCGGCGGCAGATTTACCACAGACAAAAGCTTTTTTTAAAGGGCGAGGACACTGGGAGAAATGTTAAAAATGCTTTGCAGGCCTGAACACATTTCATCCATGTGTTTTTCTATCCAGTGCATTGAATGAGACTGGTTATGAAACTGTAATAATGAATATATAAAAACTGCACATTTTCCAAACCAGTTTCCCCTTGACTCCATCTCATCTTCTCTGACAGCATTCTGCCTTCACCGTCACGGCTTTCCGAAGAAAAACTCTGCAGGATTGACATTCTGAGTATAAGTGTATACGTTTAAACATACAGAACAACTGTCTGAAGTGGAGGTTCTGACACACCTTTTGTAGCAGGCGAGGAAGAGCACTATCAAAGCCACAGCCCCTAGGACTGACATCACTGACGCAACAATAGAGGAGGCAGAAAGGGGCGGAGCTACAGGTTCTACATGTGCAACAAATAACAGCTCATTTATGTGATTAATATGCCATAGATTGAGGAAACTGCTGGTTATGGGTGTGGCGGCTGCTCACCTGTGCAGGTGTGACCTCCAGGTGTGTTGAAGCACTGCAGGTGTGGAGGGCAGACGGGCGGGTGAGTGGAACATTCATCGATATCTGAAACATCCAATAAAAACCCTGGGTGTCAGATGGATCAGTCAGTTTCTAATTCTAATGTAATATTTAATTGAATATTTTGTCATTAATATTTGCCATATAATCTAATGTTATTTTACATTTAAAATGTAATTTAATTTAATTAGTCAATTATTAGGAAATAAATAAAGCAAACTATTATTAAATGGTTCAAATTATAAGAATGAGATAATAGGAAATTCAATAAATGATTAAAAATAAGGAAATACATGATACTTTATATCATGCAATGTATGACATATTGTAAGATAATGTCAGGAAACTCAATTATGGTTTGAAATAAGATCAGTAAGTAAATAAATACATACTTTGTACATATTTATCTTATTATTACATGTAAGCTATTATTTACTATTTTTTGCACTACTTTTATGAATATAAACACGACAGAAGTTAATATGTTTTAAAAAAAATGTTCCCAATAAAGGAAAAAAGAAGAAACACTGTAGGTGTCTACATTAATAATTGTTAATTGTTTAATATTTTGTCATTAATATTTACCATATAATTTAATTTAATTTAATTTAATTTAATTTAATTTAATTTAATTTAATTTAATTTAATTTAATTTAATTTAATTTAATTTAATTTAATTTAATTTAATTTAATTTAATTTAATTTAATTTATCTATGAATATTCAAACGTCCAGAAGAAATGAGTGGAATATTCATCAATATTTGAAATAACCTTTTTATTTAATATTATTAAAATATTAAATTAATGCTTTGTTTAATATTTAATATTAATTGTTTCATATTTTATCATTAACATTTATTTTATTTAATTGAATATTTAATCTAATGTTATTTTACATTTAATATTTAATGTAATATGTGATATTTAATATTTAATTTAGTAATCTAGTTTAAAGAATGTCCATGAATGTCCTAACATCCAAAATAAATGAGTGGATCATTCATCAATATTTGAAATAACCAATAAAAACATTCATACATAGTCAATTTCTAAATTTAATTTAATATTTAATTTAATTAGATTTAAATATTTAATTTCATTTAATATTCAATATTAATTGTTTAATATTTTATTATTTGAACTTATTTTATAATTTAACTTATTTAAAAAAAAAAAAAATTATTTAACTTATTTTTTTATTTAACTGAACTTAATTTAATTTAAAAGTCCAAACATTTAAAAAGCACGAGCTGAGACCTTGGCAGGTGGGCGGTTGTGGGGTCCACTTGTGAGTGTCGGGGTCACAGGTGACGTGTGCGGTTCCCTGGAGCAGGTATCCAGTAGGACACTGATACATCACGGCAGAATCACACAGCACAGAGAAGCCCAGATCCAACCGAGGGACCGCGCCACAGACCGGGTCTGGAAATAAGACCGAATATGAATAGAACACATCAAATAAAAGGATTTTTGCTTACTTTCATTCTAATACCTGCATCTGGTTCTCTCCACGCTGAAAGGTTCATGTGGGCGATGCGTGTGCAGGGCAGCAGGTCGTCAGGGCTTAGTGTGTGCGCGAAGGGGTCAAAGGGCACCAGACGGATGCGTGTGTTGTCACAGATGATGCGGGACAGAGATGTAGTGCGGAGAGCGTCTCTCTGAGCAGAGCTGAACACACCTTCCTTCTGCCACCAGAACCTTAACCAGATTTATGTACTTCATACATATTGAAATCGCTCAACATTTAAATAAACAAGAAGTGGAGCATCACACTACCTGTCGCCATCTCTGAGCGCTCTGAACTGTTTGGCGATCAGGCAGGCCAGCAGCGGCCCCACGCGGCCCCCGGGCAGAGCGGGCTCTGAGATGGCCCCCACCCACACGTCTATGTTCTTAGCTGTTCCATACAGATGCAGCAGCTTCCTGGCCAGAACTCCATTACCCAGAATCCCTGCCAAATCAGACTCATTCACAGGGGCAGAGAGGCCGCAGAGCTCTCGCCATGCGCTGTAACCTGAGAGAGAATAAACAACCAATGAAAGACATCCTCACATTACGGTAAGATGGTAAAATCTGTGCAAAATTAGGAAATAAAATAAGCAAACTATTAGTAAATGATTCTAAATAAGTCTATTATGGTTTGAAATAAGAAGCAAGTAAATAAATAAATTAAAAATAAAAACTATGTACATATTTATCTTATGTCATGTCAGTTATGATTGTAATTTTTTAAATATTTTTAAGTATACTATAAACATGACAAGAGTTAATAATTTATTACTGAATCTTTCACAAGAAATACATTTATTTTCAAAGAAATAAAAGAAGAAACACTGTAGGTGTTTATAAAACAAAAACTGCTTTCATAAACAAAAAAAAAGTAAAAAAAAAAAATGTTGAAAAATTTAATAATGTAAAAATAATCATTTTTAATTCTGAAAATATATAACAAATAAATGTAATTCAATCACTTTAAATCTAATTAAAATTGAAAATTTATATCAAATTATTAAATCGATTTATGATTATTAGACAACTACTATTTTGTAATGTTTTAAGTCGCATACTTAATACAATGTTTTTTTATTTCATATTTTTGCTTCTAACTGAGAAAGTGCTTTTTTTTTTTTTTGCATTGCACTAACAAAAGTTAACGACCAAATTATACATCACAAATAATTCTGTATTATGCTTAGTAGAGTGTTGCATCAACTTCTTGCATGCTAACGGCATCAGAATCAATAGCAAGCATTAGTTGAGTCTCCTGTGTGCTTCAGCACATAAATCCCTCACTTGTGAGGTTCTAGTTCTGTTAGGATGCGCCCTTAGAAGGCAGCTGCCTATGTAGGTAGAAGTGAACTAATGACAGGCTGCTGACTGGCACCTTGTAGGCCATGATCTCGTCCCCTCTGCAGGTTTAACGCCGCTAGGTCGAGCGGCAGCCCTCCCTGAGCCTGGAAAAGCCTCTCGGTCAGTTCCTCCACCATCATCTGATCTGCTGTCTGCAGTTTAGCTGGAGACAAGAGCAAACCACGCAGCACAGGATCGATGCCTCCTACACACATAGAAATGTTCATTATGCATCACAACCTGATGTGCATGTTGAGTAAATTAGCATGCAATAATGCATATTAAGGCAAGACACTAGAGGCACTGGTCAATTTTGAGATTTTGGGCTATTTTATTTCCATAACATGTCTTCTTTCAGACTAGAGGAAAGAAAACATCCAAAATACACATTTAAAGGTGCAGTAAGTGATTTCTGAGAAACACTGAAAGTGGATTGGACTGAGCAGCACAACACTCTTGTGGCCAATCAGCATAAGGGGCGTGTCCACTCATGAAGGGGGAGGAGAGAGTGAGCCTATCAGCAGTAGGAGGCGTGTCCACTCATGATGGGGAAGAGAGAGAGTGAGCCAATCAGCAGTAAGAGGTGTCCACTTATGATGGGGGAGGAGAGAGAGTGAGCCAATGAGCAGTAGGGGCGTGGTTACTCATGATGGGGGAGGAGAAAGTGAGCCAATGAGCAGTAGGGGCGTGTTCACTCATGATGGGGGAGGAGAGAGTGAGCCAATCAGCAGTAAGAGGTGTCCACTCATGATGGGGGAGGAGAGAGAGAGAGCCAATGAGCAGTAGGGGCGTGGTCACTCATGATGGGGGAGGAGAGAGTGAGCCAATCAGCAGTAAGAGGTGTCCACTCATGATGGGGGAGGAGAGAGAGAGAGAGAGAGCCAATGAGCAGTAGGGGCGTGGTCACTCATGATGGGGGAGGAGAGAGTGAGCCAATGAGCAGTAGGGGCGTGTTCACTCATGATGGGGGAGGAGAGAGTGAGCCAATCAGCAGTAAGAGGTGTCCACTCATGATGGGGGAGGAGAGAGTGAGCCAATCAGCAGTAGGAGGCATGTCCACTCATGATGGGGGAGGAGAGTGAGCCAATGAGCAGTAGGGGGCGTGTCCTCTCATGATGGGAGAGGAGAGTGAGCCAATCAGCAGTAGAAGGCATGTCCTCTCATGATGGGGGAGGAGAGTGAGCCAATCAGCAGTAGGGGGCGTGTCCACTCATGATGGGGGAGGAGAGAGAGAGTGAGCCAATCAGCAGCAAGCATTTTGAACCTGGTTTTATACAATGTTTGGATTTCTGTTCTGGAAATTCATGCAAATTAGTGCATATTTCACAGTCAGTTGCATATTTAAACATTTAAGAGAACTTGTACAAAAGAATTGTCTTAATATACTGTGATTACATTGGGAAATACAGTGATATCTGTGGGTGTGTTAAAACGAACCCTCTTGCACCATCCTCCAAGATGCAAACAAAGAGTGGTGTAACGGCAAAGCCGGGTGTTCAGGGCTCAACCGGTAATCAGGTCCGAGGCGGTTCACAACCGGGTGCACGGTCACGTGTGCAAACCGAAAGGCAGCGGTAGAGAAAATGTTAGAGATGCTGGGGTCAGCAGCTGGGTCGTAACCTTTGTACGAGGGCATGAGGACCAGGTTAGCACTGCGGCCCAGGACACGTGGCAAGTAGTGATCCCATGTCAAGATCTTCCAAACAAGATTCAGCAAGTCAGACACATGCATAACTTAAGTAACCTTTTTTTTAACAGTCATGTTATATGCGGACATCTCACCTGGTGGAAGGCGCCCAGTATTTTCCTGGCCTCCTGGTACAGCGTGTCCGGGCTCCAGTGAGGATTGAGCTTGTGAAGCTCCTCAGCCAATCGGTTGTGTTCTCTCAGAAAGAGCGTGTGCAGAGCGATCATACCCAAGTGCTCATTGGCCCGAGAGTCACCTGAGACACGCCCACAAAAACAGCACATCAACTGGCCAGTTTAAATCAGAAAGGGTGAAGGGTGAAGACCTAGCTGGGACATTTCTGAATGATAAAATGGCAAATATTTACTTATTTTCTGGTCCTTTATAAGATGTTTCAGCTGTAATACCATTAAAGTCAACATTAAATAAAAACTGAGCAAGCATCCCAGCACCTTACATAAGACAAGCAGTAAAATAAAATAAATAATAATAAAAATTAATTAAAATAAAATCAAATACAATTAAATAATAAAACAATAAAAAATTATATAAGATATATAAAATAAGATATAAAAAAATAAAATTGTTGCTCTACTATTGTTTTATTTAAATTTAAATTTATTTATATTTTAAATTAAATAAAATTAAATAAAACAAATAAATAAAATAAATAGGACAAGTGGTAAAAAAAAGACCTAATTAAAATACAATTAAATAATCAAAAATATAAAATAAAATAAAAAATAAAATAAAATATAAATTAAATAAAATATAAAAAAAATTGTTGCTCTATGATTGTTATATTTAAATTTTAATTTATTTTAAATTTAAATCAAATAAATATATTAAAGAAATAAAATAAAATAAATAAATAAAACAATAAAAAAATTAAAATTGTTGCTCTACGATTGGTTTATTTAATATTAACGTCAACAACCTGCTTGGAAACAGAACGATCTGTTCCCCATGGATAAGTTGAGCCTTTCTGCTGTCTCTGGTAGTGGGATGGGGTTGATCCGCTCTCGTGGGCCACAGGGATCCAGGTGAGGTTGTGTACGGGGCATGTAGGGCATGAAGCCGAGCCCTTGGTCTGAGTGGAACTGGTTGACGGAGAGCAGGCCGAGAGGGGATGAGAGGTTCCTCAGGAAGGAGGCGAGCGTGTCTGAGCTCCCGTAAACCATGCTGGCGTCCACGAATGCCGTGATGGCATTCAGCTGCTCCCGGTGACCGAGCGGAACTGAGCCGCCCGTACAGCTGGGAGCAGAGCGGAAAAACGGCATGCAGGTCTGAGTCCCTGTCCGAGGATCAGAGAGGGGGATCTGAATGTGGAGAAAAGGAGATTGACGTTCAAAGTGTGTACAATCCAGCATCTGTTTTCAGGGTGTACCTACACACCTGTATTGGGAAACATGGCATGTCCCTGCTGCAGGTGCGTGTGCAGTCGGCTCCGGTCTTAAAGGCCGCAGTGCTGGGACTCTGGGGAGTCAAAGTCAGGTCATGATCGATCCACTGACCCCACTCCACCAACAGATGAGACAGAGACGTGTCCAGAGCGATGTTCTCATTATGAGTGTACAAAACCTCCTGCGACACACTGCGGACCTGCAGAGAGAGAGCAACTGGAAGACTCAACATTATTGGCCCATTTAGTCTTATTTTCATCTTTAGTTTAGCTACACTCTTAAAAATAAAGTTTCTATATTGACATCTATGGTTCCATTAAGAACTTTTAACATTCCATTCCAAAAAACGTATTTATAATGGGAAAAGGTTCTTTAGATTTTTTTTAAATGTTCTTCAAACTAAGAAAAAATGGTTCCTTTTTAGAATGTTCACTGAAAGGGCATCACTGTGAAAACCCCCTTCTGGAACCTTTATTTTTGAAAGCGTAGTGTATTTGTATGCCACCAGTGGCACTAAACACGAACTGCAAAAATATTTACCATTTTCAAAATTCTTGGCACCAGTGTTGTTATTGTTAACTAAAACTATAACTTAAAAATCTCTCATTATTTTAAATTAAGATGAAATAAAATAAAATGTAAATATTAGATGAAAAACTCAAACTTAAAGCTGCAGTCTGTAAGTTTTGCCTCTTTGCCGCCATCTCTGTTTGAAACCTGCAATTGCAGCTATTTGCGGAATTATCATCTTTACATGGGTTGTGCAACAGCACGGCTCCTTAGTGCGGATCAATCTAATGTTTTGAGGAGAATGTGTGGCTGTCAATCACCATGCCGGTGGATACTGTACTTCCGAATCACAGATTGTAGTCTTGGAAGTAGAACCAAAATAAGAATTTCCATCGGAAAATGTCATCTGAACAAGTAAGTAACAAATCTGCCACTGTTGTTCTGACCAAATGAGGGGGAAAAGTATTACAATAAATCACACTAGAAAACATTATTACAAGCTTACCGTTGTGAATCAGGCTAAGGTAAGGAAATACTTTCTCAAAACAAAAAAAAACGTTACAGACTGCAGCTTAAAACAACAACAACAACAACAACAAAAAAACCTTACTTTGAAAAAAGTTACCTTGGCAATTAAATAGGTTAAAGTTGAAGTAAAACTTAAACTGAAAACAAAAAGCAGTGTTTTTTATTTTAATTATTTAAAGAAATATATAATAAGAAATATAATATGCTAATAATAACAAATATTACATGCTATTTGTAATTAAAAAATATATATAATTTGAACAATTTGGCACTAATTCCCATTATATGTAGAATGTATTATAAAATACTAAAATTTATATTTATATATTTTTTTAATTATAATAAAGTAAATTATATAAATTAAAATATTTTTTATTTTAATTATTTAAATAAATACATAATAAGAAATATAATATGCTATTTGTAATGTTTTTGGGGTTTTTTTAAACAATTTTTGCACTAATTCCCGTTACATGTAGAATGTATTATAAAATACAGTTTGTCATTTTATGCAAACACTTTAGCAATATAAACCCTTATTAGCAATATAAACCCTTTTGTCAGGCTAATAAAACACACTGAATTTAAAAGTCAATAACATTTATATAAATTACAAACCAACTAACTATGATTACAGACTTAGGGCCTGATTTACTAAACGGGGCAAATTAGTGTGAGAGCGCAATTCCACAAATGTGCCAATGGGAGTGGCAAGTTTTGTGCGTGATCTACTGCTGACGCGCAAATTAAAGAACACAGACGCAGGCAAGTCATTTACATAATGACCAACGCAATCTACTAAAAGCAGTGCAAATTAGTCGCAAATAAGCAGAGCTGATGCTCATAAGGTGTGGGTCGACACAGGCGTAACTTGTTACATGTAATATACGGATAACGTCTTCCTCTGGCATTCCAAAGAAATTAATACGAGTGGAAAATATTTTCTCCCTTCTACCATGCGCTCTCTGTTCTCTGCGGTGTCTTCTGCTAGCAGCAACAATTATAGCCATGTCGCAACATGCTTTGCGCAATGGCGCAAATACCAGTAAATTGACTAGCACAAACCTTAGTAAATCACGGTGCGTGATTCATTTAAATACTCTCCTCCCATAAATTTTGCATCTGAAAAGGAAAACTCCCATAAATGCATAAGCAATAAGGTCAGCCGCAAAAACAACTGCCCGCTGATTTAGTAAATCCCGGCGCAAGCTGTTAGTAAATCTGGCCCTAAAACTTCCACACGAGTTTTCAACCAGTCTTACAGGAGGTAGTGTGTAGTTATGGTAGGTGTGTTGTGGGTTCCAGCCCCTCGGGGCCCCTCGAGGGTCCTCGTACTCCGGTGAGAGCCAGCGGGCGTACGGGGTGTTTGCTGCCCCCCATAAAGGGTTTTCTCTGCAAAGTCAAAAAGTGTTGATAAAAGAAAACGCTTTCTGAGCTTAATGAAACGGATACATTTTGACATCCCATACGATGCGTGTCCACCTGTTGTTGCAGTGTCCTGTGATGGTACGGTAGCGTTTGGACAGACAGTCAGATTTACACACGGGTCTCAGCATCTCTGTGGAACAGCCTGTAACCTGCAGTATGGTCTCCATGTCTTCTGCACTTAAGAGCTCTAAAATGCACACATATGCTGATATGAGCCTTCAAGATCATACGTTTACTTCTAATGTCCCATATGAAGCAAATGTGTTTGTACCGGTGAGGTCGGGTTTGTCCATGGAGTGTGTGTACACCATCTCTCGTATCAGCTCTACTGTGTTGTCGAGGAACTCAGCGGATCTGATGTGGGTTCTGGTTTTCGGTCCAGTTTGTTTGAATAAGGCCAACAGGTCATTGGGTCGGACAGAACCATCTGATACAGACGCCTTTGCTCTGACAGAGATGAGAGAACAGACACAAGCCATTAGATGGAAAATAAACACACTTTATGAGATTAAATCATTTTGCAGCTCTATACTCTCACTGCATGATAACTATCGACTCATTTGTGTCTAGTTTTATGTTTCCGTTTGGTCGACACAGAGTGATAACGTTTTCTTTCAGGGGTATTTTTTAAGTCTGTACGTCTCACCTCTCCTTGGTGTGAGCGTATGCAGCATCTGTCAGCTCTCTGGCTCTGTGTAAAGCTTCCTGAATGAAACTAGATCCCAAATACACTGGGAAAACACCACAAAACATTTCACTACAAAACCTGCCAATCAGCTTTGACAAAAACTGCAGAAAGGGAAATAAAATGTCTGATTGTGAGCTTTGAAGATGCAGCTGGTTACATGAAGCAACAAACTTTACCCAGAAAAATACTAGACATAAAAAGTATAATTCAGTACCTGTTGCATTCTGGGAAGGAAAATGAGATGTGGATGATATCGGCAGACATAATATCACAAACACAGATATTATAATGCATGAAAAAGATTCCTGCAACGAGAAAAATTTACATGAATAAAAAATTAAATATGTATATATGCATGTTAATGTATACGTATATACGCACATGTAAGCTATAATTACTCATGAATATACAATAAAAAACTATACAACAAAATATATTTTTTGTATAGTTTACTGTTTTTTACATGTAATAATTATACTGTATAATATTAATATTATTTTATACAATAGTTGCATGTTTCTGTAATAATTAGTTTTTATATAATAAGCATATTATATATAATTATTACAAACACATGCAACTATTATACAAAATAATATAAATATTAAAATAATTATTAATAAAAAAAGACAAAACATTGTAAGAGATATAACAAAGAGATATATATATATATATCACAAATTTGCAACTATTGTACAAAATAATATTAATTTAAACATTAGTGTACTTACCAAGCATGTCGTATCCATCTGTACGGTCTTGTATTCTCACTTTTGGTCTTGTAAAATGTATAACATTTTGTTCTTGATTCAAAACAAAACTATGTGTGGGCTTGTGTACAGAAGAGTAATAGTAATGTACAAAAATACAGTAAATAAATAATGAATGCAGAAAAATAACGTTTGTTATAAACATGAAAAACAATTGTTTAAAAAGCCAGAGTATTTCTACATCACCATCTGAACAGTTTGATGATGTGTGACTGTTCAAATCAGTGTAATTACGTGTATCAGAAGGTTTGTGTTGGGCGTATGTGAGGGGACTGACTTTTATACGCTGGCTTCAGTCTACAGGTATGTGCAGAATTCTGTTATCTGTGTGACTGGTGACAACAATTCAACATCAAACGATCCCGAACACACACAGAGCGAATGTCCTGCCCTAATAACCTCTTGATCCAGACCCATCATCCTCTATCTAATGGGGTTATCACTCCTCAAGCAAGTCATATAGAGTCACAGAGGACTGTTTCGCCTTCTGAACATAATGTAAGCAGTGCTAAAGGCATTGTTTCTAAAGGTTTCTACACTCTTAAAAAAGGGGGTTTTCACAGTGATGCCCCAGAAGAACCATTTTGGTTCCCCAAAGAAGCTTTCAGTGAACATTCTGAAAAGAACCTTAGTGTGAAGAACGTTTTAAAAATCTAAAAGACCTTTTGTTGAACGTAAAGATTCCATGGATGCTTAACGGAACCATCAATGTCAATAAAGAACCCTTATTTTTAAGAGTGTAAAGTGTTCTAGGTGGGTTTTTAGGGCGTTTTGAGTAATATTTTGGTAATATCTTGGTATGTCCATGGAACCATATATTCCAATAAAGAACCTTTATTTTTAAGAGTATAAAGTGTTCTAGGTGGTTTCTAGGGGGTTTTCGGTGTAATATTTGGGAGATATTTTAGTATTTTCATGGAAACATAAGTTCCGATAAAGAACTTTTATTTTTAAGAGTGTAAGGTGTTCTAGGTGGTTTCTAGGGTGTTTTGAATATAATATTCTAGAGATATGGTTTGGCCCTTCTTTTAAGTTTGTGGGATTTTTTTTGTCAGTTTTATGGTTCAGCAGATGAAAATGATGTATCTGATCAATTAGTAAATTAACAGCACAGCTCTCCTAATTCATGTCTGAAGCACAAATGCTGCAGGATGTTTAATACTTTTGGTAATGGGTTTGTTGCCAATATTTCCCGTTATGCCCCTTCTTTCTGCCCCATGACACTTCTGCTGGCACGGGTACGATCAGATAGAAGACACACCTGGAAAAGAGGTCAGTGGAGCAACAGAGAAAAACAGAGAGTTCTGAAAGCCTGATAAGAGAAATTGGAAAGTGAGGAGAACAGAGTCGGGGATTTCAGATAGATGACATTAAAAGGCTGCTGTTCTCGCCGAACACGAGTTTGACGCAGCGCTCAGGACAACTTTACATGTCTGATTGTACCACGTGTATCACCTACAGAAGAAACCGGTGCCAAGCTGCTGTTTTTGTAAGGCAGCATGTCCATTTACAATCTAAATCTAGTGTCACTGTGAAAAAAAATTCATTGCTAGTAGTCTCTCCATGCATTCAAATTATATTCATTTGCATGAAGAGTGAATACGGAGATACTGATTTGTGCATTTAAAGGAACACTTTCTACACGATTATAAATTAACATGACACTCGTATTTATTGTGCTTTTCTTTAAGAGCAGCCTGTTAAACCAGCTAAGCCACATGGCATTACAAAAACTTTTACTTCAAACATTTCACATTTATTTTATAATTATCTTTGTTAAAAGAACACAGCTTTGTTAGTTTTTCTTTGTTTGATAAGGCCCATGTTTGTTCTCAAATACTTGCAAATGAAAATTACAAAATTACATTTAGTACATTAAGACAATTAAATAGATAAATATAATTTAAGATACATTTAGTTTCCATTTTATACGTTACATAAATATGGAAAATATTTATGTCGATTGTATATAGAATCCAGAAGCATCCTTACATAAATGGTTGCATTTAATTCAATAGAATAATTTATGTACAACTGGATTATTGAATGATATTTCATTAAAAAGGCCCATTGTTAATACTGTGTCAACACCTTATTAAATAGCTAAATAGGAAACAGGAAACGAAATACTGTTTAGACCAAGTCATGTGACACCACCCAGCACACTTCCACCATTTACGGCATAATACAGTTATAGTGCTGGTGTGAAAAAGCTACGAACTGGAATCTGTGTTAGATTGTGACTGGAATGCAAGTCAAAAGGTCCAGTGATCTGAGATCATCTGATCTAGAAACAGCCATACAGAGCTGATCCCAAAGCAGTTACTACAGAGAGCACAGTATGTCCATACTGAGAGCAGCGCAGGGTTCTGGAGAGATCAGGTGGACATGGGGTCTTAAGCATGCTGAGACCACAGAAACCGGTCACATCGCTCCAACATGGTCTGAATCAGTGCTCTAAAAGGACAGCGAGAGAAAAAGCATGAGAATAAAAATGGTTAAATGTTCAGGATGGAATACAAGCACACTGTGAAGTACATACTATACTCTTCCTACTGTTTTCAAATGACATTACTAATGGAATACTAACGTACAATATACTGCACGATATAGTATATACTGTATGCTGCCTACTATATTTCTAAAACAGTATGCTTGGAATATATATAATGTACACTGATTACTATTTTTCAAAAAACATTTAGTTTGAAATGGAATATTAGCATACTACGCAGCATATACACTGCCTACTATTTTCCTAAAACAATGTCTAAATTCAAGATAGATTAATAAATATACATGGCAGAAATAGTAAGAGTAGTATGCTAGTAAGCCATTCGAATACAACCAATATGTTCAGAATATACTGTAGACTGTCTATTATATAAATTTTTTTTTTTAAAAATGACATGTTCATAATAGAATACTTCTGTTCTGCTTACTATTTACACTTCTTACTATTTTCCAAAATTATCTAAATTCGAAACAGCATACTACCATATTATTCTCCCATATCAAAAATAGTAAAAGTAGGATGTTAGTATGCTATTTCAAATTCAACCAATATGTTCAGTATGGAATATTAGCATACTGCTTGCTATATACAGTACACAGCCTACTATTTTCCAAAAACAATGTCTAAACTCAATCAAGCGTACTACTCTTACTATTTCTCCTATATCCTTTTATGGCAGAAGTAGTAAGAGTAGTATGCTGGCATGCAATTCCAAATTCTGCCAATATGTTTGGAATGGAATTTTAGCATACTGCACAGTATATACTGCCTATTATTTTTCAAAAATGACATGTTCATAATGGAATACTTCTGTTCTGCTTACTATTTACACTTCTTACCATTTTCCAAAATTAATATCTAAATTCGAAACAGCATACTACCATACTATTCTCCCATATCTTAATATGGCAGAAATAGTAAGAGTAGGATGTTAGTATGCAATTCCGAATTCAACCAATATGTTTAGAATGCAATATTAGCATACTGTGCAGTATATACCGTATACAATCTAGTTTTTTTTTTTTTAAATATTATGTTTGAAATGGAATAGTAGTGTACAGCTTGCTATATACAGTACACAGCGTACTATTTTCCAAAAACAATGTCTAAATTCGATCAACCGTACTACTCTTACTATTTCTCCTATATCCTTGGCAAATTTAGCCAATATGTTTGGAATTGAATTTAAGCATACTGCACAGTATATACTGCCTATTATTTTTCAAAAATATATACATATTCATACATAGACACATTCATAATGGAATACTACCATTCTGCTTACTATATATTATACACTGCCTACCATTTTTAAAAAACAATTCGATCAGAAGGGTATATTAGCATACTGCGCAGTATAACTACTATTTTCCAAAAAAGTTTTTAAATTAGAAATAGCATACTACTCGTACTATTTCTTACATATCTTTATCTAATGCTAGTATGTTATTCCGAATTCAACAAATATGTTCAGAATGGAACACTAGCATACTGCGCAGTATATACTGCACACAAACTACCATTTGTAATAAACAGTGTGTTCCGCATGGAATACTAGCATACTGCTTACTCAAAACTTTATACTGTACACTACTGTTTTACATGCTCTCACCTTTGCCTCTTCTCGGCCATACGAAGCAGATCACAGACCAGCGTGGAGCGTGAACTGAGATCCACCTGTATCCCGTGCTCCTGGAGGGCCGTCAGGGCCCGGTCCGGCCCGAAGACTCTCACCAGGCGCAGGATGATGTTCTCTGGGCTGACCCGAATGCTCCAGTCATTCGAACTGTTTGATAGGTCAGAGGAACTGTCACTCGTGCCATTACTGTTAGTGTTGTCTGAACAGGACCCATTGGTGCTGCTGGGCAGAGTTATAGTGGGCGTCGCTTCATCGACTGAAGTGATTTGCTGTGAGAGCTGGAGTAGCAAAACCCACTCATCCAGAGACTGAGGAAAAATACCTGCGGAAAGAAAAAAATATATTTTATATATGGAATAAATTCCACAGAACTGATTCATGAGGCGGTTATTAGTTATATTGACAGCCTCTCTTTGTCTGTTTTGAGTATCTGTGATTGTTTTACCATCATCCTCCTCTAGTAGTGTCATGTCGTCCAGTCTGCAGATGGCGCTGAAAGCCTCTGCCCGCCGCTGCAGCTCTCTGCACAGGTACAGGTAACCCATCCAATACCTGAGAGACAAATAAAACAGTCACAGTTTATACAACTAGCCATTCTGATTGAATTCTATCCATTCTAATTCTACCCTCACCCATGAGTTCTACACATCTCCAGCATCTTCTGTTTGGAGTTCAGATCAGCAGGCAGCCGGATTAGCAGAGACAGCAGACGCCCATAACCCCAGCTGAAGAAATGAGAGTGCCACCTACAGCACAGGAGACATTATAATAGGAAATAGGAATATAGTTTCATTTAAAATACATTGATTTTAATGTATACAATTATATATATATATATATATATATATATATATATATATATATATATATATATTATTAAAGTATGAATAAGTAAATATATAAAGTATGAAGAAGGTTATATATTTATTTATTTTATATAAGGTTATATTTTCTACATTATCATCTAATTAAGTACAATACATTTTTCTACAATACATTCATTTCACAGACACAAATGATTCCTCAAATTTGCTTTTTTTAAGAATATAGTTGTGTAAAATTGTTTTGTGTACCTGGGCTGTCCGTCAGGAGTGAGTGTGTCATCCCTTTGTGGGGCATCATGGGATAACGCCAGTTGCAGCCAATCCTGTCGCAGAGTTTCTGGCTGGAGAAGAGAGCCCAAGAAAGACAACCTGGTGGATGACAATATAACTTAATAGGTTATTTTATGTTCATAAACAAGAATACAAAATCACAGTGTAAACATTACATTAACAATCATGATTATCACACATTGTAAAATACTTTATAATGTAACGCTGCCATACCGCTGCTGCTCGGCTCGTGACTGGACCAGATTGTCCAGATAAGGCAGGAAGTGGCTGGGTAAAGCCATAGCCATGATGTCAGAGGGGAGGATTGTGGGATAGAACTGTGGGTAGGCACGAACGGCCACCTCCCCGTGCTTCTCATAGAGTCTGTAGAGAGAGAGCAAACATTATATTTACATGTCTGCAGGTGACCATATTGATATAATATACAGATAGCATGTGTTGCTCTGAGCGATGTCAACTCACCTGTACAGGTGTGAGAGGAGCAGAGGTGCGTTCCAGGGTTGAAGTTCTCTCAGACTGCGAAGAGACTTCAGCAGGTCACCCTTCTGAATCACTTCCACCACCTTACTGGCCTGAGTGAACTCTACCACCCGCCACAGAATGTTAATAGAATTAATATTAAGGCATGACATTCCAGATGAAAAACTAATTATTGAAAAACAGAATTGCAATAAAAAGCATGTTTACTATTACAAACTTACCCAGCATGCCAGCGATGTACGCCTTCAGCACCTCACGGTGCTCTCTGTACCTCAGCATACACATCTTCCTCACTCTCTCCTGGTCCAACAGGAAGAAGTACCTCCTCAGGAACACACACACACTTTCAACCCCTCCTCTACCGGGACAGCCCATCTCCAGATAAAGACAGGCCAGCTGTGAGAGGTCAGCCTGGAGGTCAGGGGGCAGAGGTTTGGGGGAAAACAGCTGTATTAATTCAACATGGTTAGCAAGAGGCGGGAACGGCGCTCTGACTGGGGCAGTGGAACAAGGGATGCTCTCTCCAAGGTCCTCTTCTTCAGTGAGGGGTGCGGATTCATCCAGGTTAGTAGGCGGAGCAGTTAAGATCTCTGGCTGAACCACAATGCAACAAGACATTGATGAAACAAGCTCTTCCTCCTCCAGGGTCTTCTCTTGATTTGTTATTTCTCTAGGTACGGTGAGATCCTCCGGACCCAGAACCCTCTCCAGAACCGGAGCCCAGTCTTGGAGCACGTCGCTGAGACAGACAGGGTCCAGTAAAACCATGGGGTCCTGGATCTGAGAGCTACAACAGAACACATATCAACTCTAACAGCAGTTCAGTGTGCAGTAACAGCATCAGCAACTACAGTGATTGGCTAGTCATTTCATGAAGTATTCTGGAGTATGATATGCTACAATATATCTAAAACTATTTTAAAGAACTTGCGAAATGTTTATTGTAATTATTATAGATGCAATTATTCATATCAACTGAGAGACAATTATATATATATATATATATATATATATATATATATATATATATATATATATATATATACACACACACACATTAAAAACAGTAATATTGTGAAATGTTATTACAATTTAAAATAACTGTCTTCTATGTGAATATATGTTAAAATGTAATTTATTCCTGTGATCAAAGCTGAATTTTCAGCATCATTACTCCAGCTTCAGTGTCACATGATCCTTCAGAAATCATTCTAATATGCTGATTTGCTGCTCATGAAACACTATTATTATTATCAATGTTGAAAATAGTCGTGCTGCTTCATATTTTTATGGAAACTGTGATGCATTTTTTCAGGATTCTTTCAAAAGAACAGCATTTATTTGAAATGGAAATCTTTAACAATATAATTGATCATTGCTGATCTCATTCCATCTCTCATTAATGTATCATATGTAAACATTTATTAGCTTATAGTTTAAGTAGGATAAACATCTTCCTGCCTGTATGCAGCAGTCGGAAGCAACTCACATGGCTTTCTTTGTGGCGGCACTCAACTCCTGCAGCTCCGACTCTGAGCTGGACTGCTCCGCGTTCATTCTTATAGAGAGAGACAATCAAAAACCACAATACAAACAATATAAATATATAAAACCACAAATAGCAGCACTCATGACTCACTCATGCTCGCCTTCCTCTGGAAGAGGGGTCGCTGTGGCCGTGACCTCTCCTTGAATGCCCTCCCTGAGGTCAGGCCGAGGCCACAGGTCTGCGTTCATCTGAAGCGTGTTGATCTTCTCGGTTGTCTTTTTCACAAAGCTAGAGACACTGATATACACACATTTACAATTACAAAACGCTACGATCATAACCAAGATCAGTGATGACAGTCTAAAACATAAGCAGTTGGATTTCAAATAAACAACAAATGCATGCAAAAAAAACAGAGAAGGAGAAATAATTGTGACTTGCCAATCATGAGCAACAGCGTAAAATGAAAATGTTTCAAAGACATATGTGACAGCACGACAAAACAGGAAGTCACAGTTTTAAAAATAACCTGGGTATCAGCAGCTGCATTTTAATGAGCATTAGAGCTTCCTTATGATCCAGCCAATCAGAGCAAAGCAGACTATGTCTGGTGTGAAATTTAAGAGGAAATGAAATTACAATGAAAAAAGGGGGATTTTATGTGGTCAGATGTCTAAATGTGTGTGTACCTGTCTCGAACAGCCTGCAGGGCGACTCGTGGAGGTTTTGAGCGGAAAGACAGAGGCAGAAACTGCAAGCCGAGGTCTGACCTGTCGCCCTCTCCACGCACAGACTGAGAGTCTTCAGGATAGCAAAAGGAGGAGTTGAAATGATAGAGAGATGAATGAAGAGAGAGAGAGAGAGAATAAAGTCAGAAGATGTGGAAAAAATTAAGTAAAAGCACAGAATGAAGCAGATAATAACTGATTCATCACACGACGAAGCATAATGATCAGATAAAAAGAAGAATCTAACATGTTCAAAACACCAGATAAATGATTATACTGCTGCTCGCTGATGTTTTTAGTGTTTTTTATTGCAAAATATTTGACATACAACACACTGACATACAATTACTACTATAAAACCATTTAAAAATTCACAATATTCAAAGTGATAAACAATATTTTTTGTTATAAGTGTAAACTGCAATATTTTTCCGTCGCTTGGTTTTTATTTTGGTCGATAGCTCTGCATGCAGTTAAGTTCTGATTGGCTATGAGTTTGTTGCATCATGTAGATTTTTAGCATTCAGTGAGGATGTGAAAACTGAAATTAAACACATGTTCCTGGTGTTATTCATTCAAGCATGTTAGTACAAATGAAAAATCAGAGTATGCTCTGGCTCTAAAATGGCTTTGCATTTTTGGCTGATGTCCCAAATCTTTTTATTTTATTTTCAGTAAAGAAAATTAAGTCCCACTTTACATTTTTATTTCTTGTTGAATATCCTTATTCACTTTTGACAAAAAATTAGGGATGCACCGATATGAAAATTTTGGCCGATAACCGATAATCCTTTATATACGAAGGCCAATAACCAATATATTGGCCGATAAATCTAGACCCAAATTTTTATATAATTTTTGAGAGCCTGATTACAAAAACAAAAGTTTCATCATTAAAAGCCATGTCACAAGCACACGATTATAATGAGAACATTATAATTTTATGTAGCCTATATGACAGATTTGTGCTGCACATGTTGCACTTTTTCAATGTCAAATGACAAAAATTAGGGATGCACCGATATGAAAATTTTGTCCGATACCGATAATCATAAAATTAAGTCCCACTTTACATTTTTATTTCTTGTTGAATATCCTTATTCGCTCTGAAATATGTCAAATTACACAAAAATTGGGATTCTCTGATATGAACATTTTGGCTGACACCGATAACCGATAATTCTTTATAAATGAAGGCCGATAACCGATTTATTGTCCGATAAATCTAAATCCAAATTTTTATATAATTTTTGAAAGCCTAATTACAAAAACACAAGTATCACCAGTAAAAGGCATGTCCAAGGCACACAATTATAATGTTCTCATTATAAGATTATGTAGCCTATATGACAGATTTGCGCTGCACATGTTACACTTAACTGTATTTTCCTTTTTGAAGTGATTTCAATCATATTTTAAGCAATTCAAAACCATCATGGTGAACAGTGCACATCTGGATTGTCTCAGCTGAAGGAAATAATCCATTATTTATTGGCTTTGATATATCGGCCAAATTTTCTTATTGGGCCGATAACAATACCATTTAAAATGAACATATATTGGCTGATACCGATATGGTGGCCGATATATTGTGCATCCCTACTAAAAATGGGTTGTTTTAAGATGTTACAGTTTCTCTATAGTTATACATGCTAAATAGTTATGTGTTGAAGAAAGTCCCTTTCTGGTCATTAGTGAAATGTGAGTATCAGGACAAGGAATTCCCGAGAGAGAGCCGAACTCTACTACTTCCCTTTTAGGTTTAAAAATCGATCTCTCTCTGTCTCACCATTGTCCACCTGCTCTTCCTCAGTAAAACTGAACTCCTTCAGCCGCTCCTCCTCAAGCATCGATTGGTTGGTGAGGGAGTTGGTGTCATCATCTGATTGGCTGCCTCTTCGGCTGATGACGCGGTAGATGCCGCAGTCCAGAACGTTAAAGCTCTCCTGCGCACAACAGAAAAGAGTCATTTACCATTTAAAAAATGTGTGTCTATACATATGTCTGTGTGTTTCTTCACTCACGTGTGAGGAAATGCTGCTCCTGCGGCTGCTGCAGGCAGAGTCCAGAGGCTCCAGTTTGCTGATCACTTCCTCCAGCTGACCAATCAGCTGCTGTTGGGAGGGGGAGTTTAGCTGAGACTTGAGCTGCTCCAGTCGATCAATGGGGAGGGACTTCCTAGCCTGAGGAGGAAATGCAATAGAGGAATGGAGCACTGGCATAATATTTAATGCACACTGAATAGTCTATACTATCTCTTTCTTAAAATAGTATGTAAAACAGTATGTAATATAAATGTGTGCTAAATTGTTTGTGCATACCCTGGATGTAATAATGGTGTGCTGAAACATGCAGCATACGGTGGCAGCAACCGCCCAGTTCTCCCTCTTCATCAGCCGCTCCACACAGCGCTCAGGTGACATCAGCAACAGGTGAGACAAACGTCCGTCACCATGGAGACAAAATAGCTCGTTACGGAAAACTGAAATTTCCACCACATCTATAGAAGGAGGAAGATAGATATGGATCCAAGTGCTGTAAAATTATCAAAATGGTCAAACAATATATATATATATATATATATATATATATATATAAAAATTGTAAAAATAAATAAATAAATAAATAAATAAATATATATATATATATAAATTTGGTAGATTTTATATTATTAATATTTATTTATTGACATAATTTTATAATAAATGTTAAATTTATAATATTTTTAGGAAGACAGATAAAGATCCATGAGTAATAACATAAAAGAGGTCATATATATTATATATATATATATATATATATATATATATATATATATATAGTAAAATATATTTAAAAAAAATACATATATATAAAAAAAAAAATAACATTTAAAAAAAATATAATTAACAAAAAATATATAAACATAAGAGGTCATACAGTATATTTTTTAAAAATATGTAAAAATTATTTTTTATTTTTATAGAGTGTGTATATACAATATATCAGTGGCGTGCAGTGGTGTTCTGAAATGAGGAAATTTTTTTATTTATTTATGAATCAAATTCATGTGCATTACTCTTAACGTTGACACATCTTCCTTGTTAAATGAACATTACTTTACATTACATCAAAAAAGAAAAAAAAACCAAATACAATTCTGTTTTGTAATTTTACATTAATGTATTGTAATAAATGTTCTATTTATCTAAACCAAATCAATCTCATCAAGTTTAAGCATTTCTACATTCATTCCAAAATAATAACTAAAGGCTGTAACAATTTAAACAATATATTTTATTTGTGTATTGATGTTTTTCTTTTTAATAGTCATCTTAGGCTATTTTGGATCATAAGTCATGCTCTGTAAACACCGTCTGTCACAAACACGAAGATGTATTTTTAATTTTACCAAGCTGATTGCACTAAAAATAATGTTTTCAGTCCATTTCAAGTTTGATTTTGACATGACATAAAGCAGTGATATCTAACTGGGTGATCTGTTTACTTACTTTTCAATTAGTCTTCCAATTGACGCCATCATTTGTTCAAACTGATGCGCGGAACGTGCACGTCAACAAGAGGCGGGATTTATCGAACAAACCAATCATATCCAATCATAACCAATTACATCCCATCATAGCGCGATGGAGACATTGTGACTTTCCCCCATTCATTCTCAATTACCCCCCACAAAACCCACCGCACGCTATAGGGGGTCTAATGGTTTTCTATGAGCTGAAAGGGAGGCATGACTCCTGCTGTAACGTTACCTGCGGTTGTCACTGTTGGGCAGCGTTCCTAAAAATACAAGTGACTTGCGCTCTTTTTAATGTCGTAATTTGTAATATTTATGTTTTAATAATCCATGTAATATGGATTATTTTCTCATCCTATTTTTTTTTTTTTTTTTTTTTTTTGAGGAGGCATTGTCTCCCTTGCCTCCTTGGAGGAAACGCCCCTGTAATATATACATTGTAAAAAAAAATAGGATGAGAAATATATATATATATAAATGACTTTTTTTTAAATTATAAATAACAAAATATACATGTTTGTGTATGCATTACTTTCATGACCTCTCACCTTTGACCTCTGTCCACAGCAGAACCTGACCGCTGTGGGGAGTAAAGATGTAGATGGCCGAATCCGTCCAGGTAAGCAAATTTTGATCACTAAGAAACACACACAATTCTCAAGTCAAATATTAACACCAAAACCCTTTCTAACCTGAGACGTTATCTTCATAGTCATAATACACACAGTAGATATAAAATACTTGTCTTTACTAAAGAAGTCATGTGTTATTATAATACAGGAACCGGTTACCCAAACTGAAGGAGTCTTGGGAAAGCCAGAGACTGTGGATTCGTCTGTGCGGGATTGAAATGTGGCTCATTCCTGAACACAAGACATGTAAAAATACACAACAAAAATTTAAAGAGAGAAAAAGAATGGGCCAAAATGACAAACACTAATGATGTCACAAGTAAGTGTTAAACACACAAACACACACTTGTAAGAGATGAGGGGCAGCGGTGGACAGGCCAGCGGCTGTTTGAACTGGTGTGTGCTCAGGACGTCTCCACTAAAACTGGCCTCCCATATGCGGGAGCCGGGCCGGGCGCAGTACAACAGCGGAGGAGGACCACCCGCCTGACCCCGCTGACCTGCCGGACCCTGCGGGAGAAAACACGCCCCAAACTCTCCGTCTCGCTCTTTACTACCTACACGCCAGAACTTTTCCCTAAGAGAAAGAGACAGGAAGAGACTGTTAAAAGTATGGGTAAACTTGAGTTTTCTTTAAGGAACGAACACGTCGCAGTATTCTTCATTTAAATAATTCTCGCCCAAAACATACGCAGAATAAAGGGGCGGGGCCTGGTTGAGTTAGTTAGTGTGTTGAAACTGGAGGTTATGGTAAGAGGGAGGACATTTCCCAAAAGGCTCAAAGTGCTTGACCAATCACAACACACTGGTCCAGCCAACCAATCAGAGCACATTGTGCTTTTCAGAAGGAGGGCCTTTATAGAGACAGGAACTAAACAGAGTGTTACTGACAGACTGGAAAGAGAGGAGCTGCAACAATGGAGAATGTGAGGAAAATAATGAACATTCAAGCATGAAAACCCAAAAACAAATCAAAACTTTGAAAAAGGGCACAATAGGTCCTCTTTAATACAAAAAGTTTTCATATGTACTGTATTTTTTTACATTTAATATACATTGTAATCTAAGTTATGGTCTGAGGACATGGGGGGAAATGTGATATCAATGTTTGATATGATAAATTTGATCTAATAAAGAGGCCAATCCAAATGAAATGGTAAATTTGTGTATTCATAGTAAACAAATTGTTTTTTAAAGGGAACCCCTGGTGTTAAGACTTGTATGGCTTAATATAACATAAATAATGTGTCTTACTGAAATATGTAGTAGAAAACCCATGAAATATTTACGTTATTTAAAAAATCCATGACATATTTGGACCGATTTGGACAATGGGTGGCGCCATTTTGTTTGCGTTCTATGTCGGTGACGTCAAATGGTTGCATTCACTGCTCTACTGACGCTGTCCTATTGCTATTTTTAACGCAACAAAACGGAATATAATATATGATGCCACATTGTGCAGCTTTTGGTTGTAATTTTCAGTTGATGAGCCACAAGAGAAGTGATGTAAGTCTTTACTGCTTTCCTAGCGATAAGAGGAGAAAAGAATGGGAAGTTGTGCAGAATGTGGACGAATAAAACTTCCTAAAGATCCGTGTTTTTGTTCTCTTTACAAGCCCTGATGCCTTTGAGGCTTTTAAAAGACCACAGCTGAAAGAGCTTACAGTTGCCGATGGATAAGTGTATGCTTTAACCAAATGCCGCACCTGTCGTGGAGACTGACGAAGGTAAGCCTATAACACATCTCGATTGAGACAGACTGCCTCAAAGCTTGCGTGCGCTGTGATGCACAAGATATCTGTGATCGCATAAAATAGTAGCATATTCTCAGCACGTTTAACTGTGTAATGCATTCAGGTGATCAGACGATTTTAACACGTCAATCATACATCAGTAGTTCGAATAGCCACAGAGACATTGCACGTCTTCAATGCTTTCATCCTCACTAATTTTGCGCTCTGGCTCAAATTGAAAAGGCTGATCGGGTTTTAAAAGGAACCCCTGCGGATATTAAGACCTGCATGTGTTACTAGATTACAGTTGCACCAAAACATACAGATAAAAAGCCTCAGGCATCAGGGCTAAAGTAGAGAGAACAAAGATGCAGTTAGGAAGTTTTATTCGTCCACATTCTGCACAACTTTCCTTTCTTTTCTCCTCTTATCGCTAGGAAAGCAGTAAAGACTTACATCGCTTCTCTTGTGGCTCATTGACTGAAAATTACAACCAAAAACTGCACAATGTGGCATCGTATATTATATTCCGAGTTGTGTTGCGTTAAAAATAACAATAGGACAATGTCAGTAGAGCAGTGAGTGCAACCATTTTTCTACTACATATTTCAGTAAGAGACATAATTTATGTTATATTAAGCCATACAAGTCTTAACACCAGGGGTTCCCTTTAAACTAACTGCAGGTAAAGGGACATGTGTTGTCCCATGTTTCCTGCCAACACACACACACCTCTCTGTGTCACACAGGTAGCAGCGGCTGAGAGACGAGACCACCAGGTGTCCGTCCGTGTACCCAAGCTGAACGACACGTGAATCCACTGTGGTGATGGTCTGAACTGGGAAGATCACAAACGCAGAGCCCTGTTTGGAAGCCACAAACAAATACAGACAGAAACACACAAACATAGATTCAAAAACACTATTTTTTCAATAAAATACAGTACTGTTCAAAAGTTTGGGATTAGTAAGAACATGTAAATGAGTTTTAGCCGCATTTCCACCGCAGGAAATTTCTCAGGGAACTAGGGATTTTGGGGTGGTACTCGATACGTTTCGACCACAGGAACTAGGGTCCAAATGAAGTTCCGGGTAAAAATTTCCCCCTCAGAAAGTCCCTGCTCACGAGGTAGTATTTTCTCAAAGTTAAGGAACTTTCAGGGGTGGGACTTGGGCGCTGAACATGCTGATTGGTTGAGTTCACGCAGCATTTTGATTAGTTGACTCTACGCAGCATTTTATTTCAACCACCATTTTTAAAAGTCTGCTGCCGTACGTGTGCAGCAAGAGTTGTTTGCTATTCGACAATGGAGTTTTAAAAATATGACAGATAGACCAACGATGAGGTTCAGGCTTTATTAGGCTTGTATGTGGAGGACGAAATTGGAAAGTCATGCGCAATCCTACATCACCGGACTTATTTGCCTCACCTTCACGGTACTTTAGACTGCAATGGAAACGCAGACAGCGACAGGTCTGGGGGAAAAAAGTTCCTGAGAAAAATTGTTCTGCGTAATTTCGGTGGAAATGCGGCTTTTCTTATACCTTCCCGAGTTTAGACGACCCAGCCCGGACGCAGGACACTTTTCCTCCGACATCTCCAGCAAACACTCGGTGGGCCGCGGTATCCCAGCACAGAGATGTTACCGTCTGTCCGCGGTGCTCCCAGGACACAGAGACGCGTTCAGGTCGGCCACGCCGCTCCAAATGCAGCTCCCACACCACCACCATACCCTGACTAGGGTACACACACAACAAAAGCATCCAGATTGGCAACCACAAACACCAGGAGCACATATAAATGCAGATGGGGTGAACATGATTACCTTGTTGCAACAGCAATAAAGTCCTCATCATGGGGGCAGCATGAGACCTGCGCGACTGAGCCTTCCTAAATAAAGATAAAGAAGATACACTTTAAATTTCAATCAGAAAATTTTATGGCAGATATTATTAAAATATATACCTTTTAGGGGTGGTTGATTAAGATTTCACTATTTGTAACTTTAGTTAGTGTGTAATGTTGCTGTTTGAGCAAAAACAACATCTGCAAAGTTACGACGCTCAAAGTTCAATGCAAAGGGAGATATTTTCTTTTACAGAAATCACTACAACAAATGGCTGGTAGGGACTACAACGAGCTTCTTCCTGGGTTGGTGACATCACTTACCCTAAAATGTACATAAACCCCACCCCCGAGAACACGTAACAAAGGGGGTGAGGCCATGTTGGGCTGCTTTAGAGAAGAGGAAGAGTTGTTGTTATGTCATGTTGTCAACTCCACAGCAACTACATAAATTTATCCACTAACCGTTCAGAAACGTCCAGTTTCATTCTAAAAGTTATAACTTGTTCCTGAGTCTCTCCATCAGTGTCCAACTCTGGTTTGAACAATGTAAGGCTGAACACCGTTACTGACAATCCTCATTTTGGCTGCGTGAGATTCTCCAGCTTTGTTGTTGTTGAGCAACCGAAGAGCGAGCTGTTAAAGCTCCGCCCTCTTCTGGAAAGGGGGCCGGGAGCAGCAGCTCATTTGCATTTAAAGGGACACACACAAAAACTGTGTATTTGCTCACACCCAAATAGAGACAAATTTGACAAGCTATAATAAATGATTTTTTTTTAGCTGAAACTTCACAGACACATTCTGGGGAAACCAGAGACTTATATTACATCTTGTGAAAAAGAGCATAATAGGCCCCTTTTAAGAGAGAGCTTTTCTATGTGACGTATAAAAGCAATCAGCAGGACTACATTCTGTCCCTATTTTCACACTTCCTGCTTTCTTGCTACTTAGCAACCTTGTAAAACACTTTTTGTGGGTCTAAGCAGAGGATGATGTGCGCCTCTGTGCCATAACGTAAGTGAAAGATGATACCAATATAGTCGACAATAAATCGTGCATCACTACTCTGTATGACTGTGTGATCAATAACTACTTCAAAGTGCCAATAAAACACAGGAAGAAGCAAACACGTCATGAAATACTATTGCAGACTGCACACACACACATGCAAATACATTCATATCTAGTTGATAACATTGAAGAAATAGTATTTCAACACTGTTGATCACTAACTGTGTTAAAGGGGAACTGGTGAAATGGGTTGGTTGTGTTTACTTTGTGTGTGAGGATGAGTTTCTGCTTCCAGCCGTCTCTCTGAATGAGGTGAAGCCCTCCGGCAGACGTGCCCAGAGCCAGCCACTTCCTGGACACAGAGAGACATGTGCACTGCGGGACACAGACAGAGAGAGAAAGATATTAAAAGTAAATCTCACAAAATGTCCAGGTCATATTTCGTACTCAATTTACAAAGAAAATGCTTTAAAATGATTAATCGCATCCAAAAAAAAAAAAAAAAAAAATTATATTTATATAAAACTGATTTATATAAAATTAGCCATTTTTCAGGATTCTTTGCTTCACATTTGATCAATTTAATGCGTTTTTGCTGAATAAAAATATTAATTAATTTATTTTATTTCATTTTAATTTAATAATGTAATGTCACAATGCAAAAAAAAATAAATTGTTAAAAGAAAAATATATTTTCTTTTTTTCTCCTTTTGGTTTTGGGGTGACACATGACCTGAACATGTTTTGTTTGATTCATCTCTCTCTAGAACAGAATCTGAAAGACGTTTAATGAAGCTCCCTTAAAAGTAAAACACCACAAACCGGAATTCAGGTCAGTTTGGATAACGGCTGCCCTAAAAGCTGTCACAATAAAATCTTTTACTCTTTCACAATAGTTGTGGTAGTTCAGTAGGTAAGTGTGTGGCTTACTTTGATACGTCCAGAGTCCAGTCGCAGGGCGGAAAGGAGGGGGTCCAGACAGTCAAACTCTGCTAGGACATGAGTGCAGGACTCCACAGGAACCACAGGAATCATCCTGCACCGGCCTGAGACGAAACAACAAAAACACTGGCTTTTTTAGTGAGAATCATTAATGAATGCACAATGTTCATCTAACTAGAATTTGGTGTATATCATAGATTCATTTTTTGGCATCATAGGTGCTTTCCAAACAGCGACTTGGGATAAATTATGCATTCATGGCATGTTTGAACAAGCAACCAATCACAAAAATATATGCAAACATTCAGCAAATTGTGACCAGGTACACATACACCCAAACAGGTGATTCAAGTGCAGCACTTCTGGTCATCATAAGCGCATTCTGAGTCTGATGATGCCCAAAAATGTGGCCTCAATAGGTAGCACAGTGAGCTAACTAGGGTTTGAGTCACAGCCCTCCTCAGTGTCATATGATTCCAGAGAAATCCAATTGAAAAAGCATGACTACCAAGCATCTCTCCTCCTTTAGTGATTTTCCAAACAAAAATAGTTCCATTGAAGAACAATATATTCAACATAAAACATATTACTGTAAAAACTAGGGCTATATAATATAAAACAATGCCTAAACTAATCAAATATACGACAAAAAAGAAAAAGAAAAAAAAGTCTCATTAATATATAATCTATTTTGGGAACTTTTATTTGCTTTATTTGTTTTTCACACATCTGACAGTCAGCAGAAAAGACAAAACGCTTACTATCCCAAACGTTTACACACATTTTACCACTTCCGTTTCGTTTTAAACACATATTTACAAGAGTTAATTTTTTTTTTAAACACTTCATGTCGAAGTTTGAAGTTATTAATCAAAACTGACGCGTTAGCCGATTAGCATGACGTTCAATCACGAGATCTGAGTTTAAAACTCGCCAAAAGTGTATAAAACATCGAATAAACCTATTTTTGTTTTAGTTTTTGATCACGTTGTTTGTTAATAACAGCTTAATTAAGGTTAAAGTTGATCCTGGCATGGACATTTAGGTACTTTCACAAACAACGTTTTAGTTTCAACTTCTCTTCACTCTTTCCTTAAATCCTTAGTTATATAATTTAAACGCTTGAATCCATATAAAATACATTTTAAGACATTTTATTTATTTAGGTTTTTAATAAATAAGTTAAACTTATTTGAGTCGGTAAATGTCACCTCAAGCATTTCAATAAAGTATTTAACCCGAATTAACATGTATAAAATCATGTTTTACCTCCTCCTGAACTCCAGACGCATTTAAATCTGCGAAACCTCCAGAAATGTAGTAAAAACGAATAATTTAGTAAGTAAATTGAAGATCGTGTGTGTGTTTGTGCCTCTGTAATTCCTGCAGTGTGTTTGACAGCTGACTGAAAACTGACCGGCGCTACTTCTCCATAGCGATCCACTCACTGTGACGCGCAGTGATTTACACTCGCGCGGGGAACTATTTCTGGCGCCTTTGGACATTACTTACTATCAAATACTTGGGGAAATTTACTTACTCAAAGAAAAACTAAACCAGCCTTCCAACCATGCATTAAAAAAAATAAAATAAATAATAATAAAAAAAAAAAACACATTCAAGTATTATTTAAACATATATCCTTTTCAAACAAACGATTTTCACAGACGCGTAGGTATTCCAGCAGTATTTTGGGGTACATTGGTCCATTAAAAGCTCTGGTTGGTATTGATTGATATTTGAGACGCCCAAGAGAATAAAGCCTGTTCCATCAGCAAGCAAAAATAGCCAAGACTCGACCCTCAAACATCTTACGACCTTGTAGTTAATGTGTTTACGCATCATATTCAGATATAGATATATTAATTTTTATTATATAATGATAGCCATCACCAAATGCAAGCACAGAATGACTAAACTGAACTGTATGGTGGATCTTGAGAAGTTAATATAACCTATAGATTACTACATACAGTCTGAGAACAACACAAAGGAGTTAATATAGTCAATGACACAAATGGGTTTACATTTGATTAGTGATCTACTGTATAAATGGTTTGAGCAAACAGTATTCATTATAAACAGTGTCTGAAAGAAGCAATTTACATAGATGTCTTGGTCTAACAAAGGGTTTTTTAGAGAAGTAGATGTTTAGAGAAAAACAGTGCAAAATGCAATTCCCGTCACTGAAAACATTTAAAATAGTGCTTCCTCTTCAGGGTTTTTGTGGAGTAATATAACAGCTTCCTCACTGCATGTGCTCTTGGGTAACTGAGTACCTTCAGGAAGCTCTTTTCAAAGAAACACACCAGTTTAAATCTTTGACTTTATTTGAAATAACATCCACAACTCAGTGCAGCTAGAGAAGACACATTATGAAGCAGTGCAGATGAGCGTGTACACGTGTTTGTGGAACACAGATCAGTAAATGCACTACATAGAAATTATTATCATCATTATTATTTTTTTACAGTATTGCTATATCCCCTCCCCGTGGCATGTCTTGAGCTACTGATTCCTAATCAGCCTCAAGTCTCGGGAGATTCGATCTGGATTGCAATATCCGATTTGTAAAGAGTCCTCCTTATCAGTGACTTAAAAGCTTTTCCCACAAACGGAGTCCTTTGCATTAAACGTTATAAGTTCCTGAGATCTTTCCACGGTATTATTGAGCCAAGTTTGGTCTTTGTAGAAATACAACACTGTTAAAAATTTCACATCTTACCTAGGAAATGAAATTATCCACCGAAAAAAAAAAAATGGGAAAGGCAAAAAAAAAACAAAAAAAAAAACGGAACAGAACGAAATGAACAAAGTAAAGAGAGAAGTAAGTAATTACAGTTATTTGTGACTGGCATAGCCCATCTCCAAGTGGACCAATAAGATGACAGAATTTGCTCTCTTCAAGCCCCTCCCCCAGGCAGACGTGCTCACTAGCACCTCCAGCTCTGATTGGCTGGAAAATCCGCCCATCAGGCCCCAGTCGGCCCAAGCTGGGAGAGTGTGTCTTTGATTGTTCCTCTCCCTTTTTTTTATTTTTAAATTCACTCAAGAGTCTGTTCTCTGTTTCATCTTTTTCCTCACAGTCTCCTCAGGTTTTTCTCATCATTCGGCGCGTTTGCCAGGCTTGGAACTTGTTGTACGCAGCCTGAAGCATTTCCTCCAGGTGGCCCGTTAGCTTTTGCAATCAGAAAACACAGGACATTATTATGTAGTTCCACCATTATGTAGTGCATCAGAAAATTGATAAATGTCCTTAAAACCTTGTAAACTTTCACATAATACGAAGAAAATATTTAAAAAAAGACTTTATATATATGGAAAAATCCAAATACAGGAATCACCCTGGAAATTATAGATACTTTAAACCTTAAATAACACACATTTTAGCACGGAAGAATAAAATATATATAAGAAATAAAGAATTAAAATATGTTGTTTTACAAAACACAATTGCACAATTAAACCCTTAAAAATATCTTGCCACATAGACTGCATTACTGTAAATTATTTTGAATCAAACTCTTTAATCCTCTGGGACAGTAGGCGTAACTCTTTTTGTTTTAATGAAAGGAATGTACTACATTTTGTTTAAATAATATTTGTTCTGTAATTTATATATTATATATATATATATATATATATATATATATATATATATTTTTTTTTTTTTTTTATTTTTTTTTTTTTTTTTTATTATACATTTACATTTTTTTGTTTTTATAATGAATAAATAATACATCTAACAGTGCAGTAAGTGGAAATAATATATTAAATTATTTAAAAAAATTTATTAAATAAAAAAATAAAAACAAAATTTCTCAAACAGTTACTTTTATTAGGTTTTGCATTTGGATATATTTAGATTTTTTTATAATGAATAAATAATACATCTAAAAGTACAGTGAGTGGAAATAATATTAAATTATTTAAAATATATATATATAAAGTTATAAAAATATATTAAATAAAATTTTTTAAAAAATATTATGAAAAACTTTTTTTTCCCCTCAGACAATTGCTTTTATTAGGTTTTGCATTTTGATATATTTAGATTTTTTTTTTTATAATGAATAAATAATACATCTAACAGTACTGTGAGTGGAAATAATATTAAATTATAAAAAATAATATATATTAAATTATAAAAAAATATTAAATTAAATAAGTAAATATTAAAAATAAAAAATAAATATAAAAATTTTTTTTTTTCCTCAGACATAATTACTTTTGTTAGGTTTTACATTTGGATATGTAGATTTTTTTTATAATGAATAAATAATACATCTAACTACAGTGAATGTAAAAACAAATAATATAACATAATAGAAACTAAAAAAAATATTCAAATAATATTTTACACATATTCATAATATAACTTTTTCCACTACATAAATTGAGTCTTTATGCATGAAAATATATAGCTGGGTTTAAAATTTTACATTACTTTCCTAAGACGGTTATTGACCACAATGATAACAAGTGTGACCATTTAGCATTTTCTAATAGTGTACACATTTTTTGTGTATCTCAAGATTTTACACCATTCCAAAGATGTAAAAAAAAAAAAAAAAAAAAAAAATTTCAAAATGACTGAAAAGCACAAGAGGGTTAAACAGCACTCTATCCTGAACCAATTTTTCCATACAATTCTGGAAATGATAAATTCTGACGAGCATTAATTATTCATGTGTACTCTAAGCAGTATTCAGAGAGCCCATTACAGTAAAAAGAGGGGGTGTGGTCAGGGGCGTGTCCTTACGTTAGTGCTCAAATACTGCCGTTGGATCTTCTCTTGAAAGGGGCGGAGCTTCGTCAACTGGAATCTCTCCAGGTTAGATTTCATCTTTATCACCTGTATGCAGGAGGGAGGGACAGATAAAACAAATCATGTTGCAACAAAACAATACAAGTATAAAAATATACTACTTGGAAATATTTTAATCTATTTTAATTGCAGGTGCACTTCTTGACCTTCTCCTCTAGGAAAGGAGTGCTGACGGGGAAACAGGACCAGAAGTGTCGGAGCAGCTCTCCGGCGGCCGTGTATAAGTGCTTCAGCTCGCTTTGAACATCAGTGGGCACTAATTCTATATAAATAACACAAAGAAAGACCAAATCGAGTTAATGGACAGTAAAAAGCCTTAATGAGATGTAAAATGCCTGGTTTAAACTAAAGTCTCAGCTGAGGGTACATTTGATACTATTATAATGTGATGAATAGACAGTCTAGGTCAAACACTGACGGTTGATGGTCTGTTGGCCTCCGCCCTGCATCAGAACCCCTCCAGGTGACAGCGCTGTGATGGCGGAGCTAGCCACACTGCTCGACATCACCTGAAACAGGGCAGAAAATAACACACAGACTAGAATACAAGCTTCAAACTTTTACCCACAGATCCACATCAAGCTCTCACTGGTGTACCTGCGTCAGGCGGGGTTTATAGTTCCTCATCTCGTGCTGGATAATGCTGATGGAGTTGATGATGTCCTGACTGGTGGTGTAATGCTGCGACTGCAGAGGAATCGGGCCGTGGGAATATCTTACAGAAACAGAAACAAATTAACAAATACTTAATATGAAGATCTGTATATTATACAAACATCTACACTGTGTCTGGCAAATACAGAATCAAGGCGCTGGTGTTTACCTGTCTGATTTCTTCAGATTCAGAGCGATGGTCTTACGCTCAGAGTCACCCTGAAGGTCATCATATTCTATGGCTTCCTGTAATTTCACCTGAAGAGCCACAAAACAACATGAGAATCTGCTTTTATTCACATTAAAAAAGAAAGAAAGAAAAAAACAGTTTAAAAAAAACATAGTTAGACTAATATGTCCTTATTATATTTATACATATTATATTTATTATAAAGTCCTATATATATATATTTATTTTTTTAAATGGATTGTTCCAAAATATAGATAATTATCAAAAGTCATAAGACAAAAAGTCATAATTATTCAAATTAATCAAAACCATAAGTCCACTCGAGACTATGAGATAATCATGATTATGACAAAATCTTTTCATGTAGAAATTACGAGGTAAACTGGTGAGGTATGAGGTAAACTGATAATTTAATATATAATATATAATATATATATATATATATATATATATATATATATATAAAAAAGGTTTAATTTTTATTTTAAATGGATTTTTCCAAAATGTGGATCATTATCAAAAGTCATAACTGTAAGACAAAAAGTCAAAATTATTCGAATTAATAGAAACCATAAGTCGACTTGAGACTATGAGATAAAAATTGATTATGACAAAAACTGAAATTCTGAGGTAAGCTCAATTATGACATAAAAATATGAAATTATGACAAAAGGAAGGAATTATGAGATTTAAAACAAACAATTTTGACAAAAAAAAAAAAAAGTATGTAGAAATTATGACTTCTCATAATTTGAAATGTGTGTGTACATATATATATATAAAAAAGGTTTAATTTTTATTTTAAATGGATTGTTCGAAAATATGAATAATTATCAAAAGTCAGAAATTATGGCATAAAAGTTAGGGGTCAAAACCATATAATTATAACAAAAGTTGAAATTATGAGATAAAAAAAAAACTCAATTATGAGAAAGTAATAATTATGACAAAAAGTTGAAACTTTGACAAAAAGTCATAATGACAAAAACTTTATGTAGAAATTATGACTTATCTCATATTGTAAAATGTATTTATATATAAGGTTTACTTTTTATTTTAAATGGATTGTTGCAAAATATGAATAATTATCAAAAGTCATAATTGTAAGACAAAAAGTCAAAATTATGGCATAAAAGTTTGGGGTCGAAACCATAAGTCGACTCAAGACTATGATATAAAAATCATAATTATGACAAAAGTTGAAATTATGAGAAACTCGATTATGACATCAAGATGAAATCATGACAAAAGGATGGAATAAGATAAAACAACAAAGTTGAAACTTTGACAAAAAGTAAAATTATGACAAAAACTTGCGTAGAAATAATGACTTCTCATAATTATGATTTACCTAAGCATGATTTCAAAATATGGATATTTAATGTAAAATTAACTTATTATTCATAATTTTACTTATAAAGCTTGAGTGATTTTGCTACATCTAGAGGGGTCTGCTTTGTGTCATGTTTAACAACATCCATTAACCCTGGTAACATCATTGTAATGGACAACCTGGAGTGGCGTTTCACCTTTTTGAGTGGCGGCTGGAAGAAATCTGAATCTCTGGAGTTCCCATCAGTGCTGCTGGTCTCACTGGCTTGATCACTGGGAGCATCCCTATATAACACACACACACACACACACACACACAGAGAGTTCCTGACTGGTTCCCACCCATTAATTGATGATTACCAACAGTATAAAAATAGCTGTGTATTCCTAGAGGACAGACACTCTCTAGGGAACATTCCTCAGGGGTGACTCATTTTTGTGTTGACCTGGTGCATGTAGCATCATTTCTTTGTTATTCTTTGTTTTTGATACACCCCTAGATTTTTTCTGTCATTATTATTGCTTGTATAATTTGTTGAATTTAATAAATCTTTTTCTGGAATTTGATTTCGTGGTCTAATCCCTCTTCGGGTCGTAACATAAAATGAAATCTTTTAAATCTGTGACACACGCAAACAAACACCCACACTCCACTGTTGAGACGCTTACGCTTTGCGCAGGCCGGCCGCCAGCACCATGGCACTGTGGTGGTTGAAGCGCTTGATTATGGCAGAGTTGCTGTTCTCTCGCAGTGATTTGTTTGAGGGGTTTGATGTAGTGGGAACCGTAGCTGTGCCGTAACCCTTCAGAGACACACAGAGACATCTGGTTTCACCAAACAATCCTATGCACAGAGGAACTGTCATTTAAAGTCTAACATCACTCACCTCATCTAATGTCTTATCCTCAAGTGAAAGCAGATCCACCATGGGGTTCTTCACTCCTTGGTTCACCATAGATTTCTGGCCTGGAAAATGTGAATAAACAAACTCCATCAGAATACAATTCTCAGTCATTTAACACACTCAGATGAAGTCAACAGTCCATGGAAGATCCCTTCAGAGTACACAAGATCTTAAAACTATATCAAGACTTCATAGGTGTAGTACCCTTCTCGTCCTGTTTGGCACACTCTGAGAAGATGTCCTGCTGGCCCGCATTGATCCGGTCCCTGTGGAAGTAATGAGACTGAAAGAACCGAGTCCAGAACTCCTTCTCGGTCATGTTGTGAGGAACGTTCTCAGCGTATTTCTGCTTGACTGCAATCAAAGACAGAAAAGGGTCATATTCAACACTTTTATAGCATTTTATTTGTCCCTAAAGTCTCAGTGTTTCAAGCACAAAACAGTCATGAATTCTAAATCTTTCACTACTTTTTTGAGACCCAAAACAAGCTACTATACCTTTAAGACTACTGTAAGTAAAAGACATTTGTCATGATTGATTTGACCATCTTTTTGTCAAATTCTAACATTATTACATGTATCGGTCATAATTATGACTTACTTAAGCATGTTTTTTTTCTTATGTGGTGAAAATGTGGGGGAAAAAAATGGAATTATGAGGAAAAAGTCAATTATAACAATATGAGAAGTAATAATTAAGACATAAAAAGTTTAAACTGACAAAAATTATGACATTTAATGTAGAAATTATGACTTATCTCATAATTATGATTTACTATGATTTCTTATGTGGTGGAAATTAGGAAATTATGACAAAAAGACAATTATGAGGTTAAAGTAAATTAAGAGAATATGAAAGTAATTCTGACATAAGTTGAAACTCTGACAAAAAACATAATTATGACACAAACTGTCATACTTATGACAAAAATGTTATGTAGAAATGATGACTTATCTCATAATTATGATTTACATAAGCATGAATTTTTTCTTATGTGGTGGAAATGAGGGAATTATGACAAAAAGACAGAATTATGAGGAAAGTCATAATTATGACAAAAAGCATGGACAAAAAACAATTATGAAAAAAAGATGGAATTATGAGGAAAAAGTCAATTATGAGAATATGAGAGAGTAATAATTATAACATAAGCTTGGACAAAAAGCCATAATTATGTAGAAAGATCTTAATCACATATCTCACCTGTAGGGTAAGTTCTGAAGATTGACTCGATGATGTCAGAAGTCAGATTGTACCGCAGGCCGTTGCAGCCGTCTGTCTGTGGTCTGATGTCGGCCTGTAAACAAGATCATGAGGTGAATTTACATTTTAAATGCTCCCGCCCTACATTTTTTCTCATTCCAGAAGCCATTTCCCTCTGATATACGTTGCAATAAGGGAAAACTATCGCAAATTCCGTTTCATGCCGACTTAAAACTGTTAGTCTTGTGATACATTTAAACTCACCAGGAAGGCAGCAGAGATGCCCACTTCCTGTTTGTTGTTGTTGGCTAAGGAGTGTTCCACAGAATTCAGGCTCAGCCGATTGGCCCAGAACTCCTCAGCGCTGATCACCTGACTCACCACTAAGTCCTTATAGAGCTGGAACAGAACAGGGTCTTCCTGCAACATCCTGAAACATAAAGCATCAGCTGGAGGTCAACCAATGGCCGATCCCAGTAAAGACAGGATAGTTTACCCAAAAATGAAAATTATCCCATGATTTACTCACCCTCAAGCCATCCTAGGTGTATATGACTATCTTTCAGATAAATACAATAAGACTTATATTAAAAAATATCCTGGCTCTTCCAAGCTTTATAATAGGAGTGAATGGGGGGCGACATTTTGAAGGCCAAAACAGTGCATCCATCCTTCGTAAAAGTAATTCATATGGCTCCAGGGGGTTAATAAAGGCCTTCTGAAGAGAAAAATGTTCATATTTATAACTTTATAGACTTTATAGTCAATACGTCATGCGTCAGGTCAGGTCGCCAGAGTCTAGTCATGTACGGAAGCCAGTGATTCTAGTGATTCTATAATAAAGTTGGATATTTTTCTTACAAAAACCTTTATTAACCCCCTGGAGCCATATGAATTACTTTTATGATGGATGCATGCACTTTTTTAGGCTTCAAAATCTCAGGTACCAGTCAATCCCATTATAATGCCCCTTTCACAAGATGTGAAAGTCTCTGGTGTCCCCAGAATGTGTCTGTGAAGTTTCAGCTCAAAATACCCCACAGATCATTTATTATAGCTTGTCAAATTTGCCCCTATTTGAGCAAAAACACAGTTTTTGTGTGTGTCCCTTTAAATGCAAATGAGCTGCTGCTCCCGGCCCCCTTTCCAGAAGAGGGCGGAGCTTTAACAGCTCGCGCTTCGGTTGCTCAACAACAACAAAGCTGGAGAATCTCACGCAGCCAAAATGAGGATTGTCAGTAACAGTGTTCAGCCTTACATTGTTCAAACCGGAGTCGACACTGATGGAGAGACTCAGGAAGAAGTTACAACTTTTAGACGTTTCTGAATGGTTAGTGGATAAATTTATGTAGTTGCTGTGGAGTTGATTCAACTCATCCACTAGCATGTGCCGTCATGTTAATCTTTTGTGCAAATCCAGTGTTGAATTGAGCCTTGTTTTGGGGTTTGTGATGTCACTAACCCAGGAAGAAGCTCGTTGTAGTCCCTACCAGCTGTTTGTTGTAGTCCTTAAACAGAGAATTCTTTAATATCTCTCTTTGCATTGAACTTTGAGCGTTGTAACTTTGCAGATGTTGTTTATGCTCAAACAGCAACATTACACACCAACTAAAGTTAAAAAAGTAAAATCATAATCAACCACCCCTTTAATATATCTCTGATTGTGTTTGTCTGAAAGAAGATAGTCATGTACATCTAGGATGGCTTGAGGGTGAGTAAATTATGGGATAATTTTAATTTTTGGGTGAACTAACCCTTTAATGACGGCAAATGAGATGCTATCAGAATGTCACCTGTTCTTCTCCTCCAGCTCTTTATTGGCTTTCTTCTTGAACTTGGGCAGGAGCTGCTGTAGGAGTTCTTTGGTGGCGTCTCTGTCCTTCAGTGCTGTGCTCTCACTGGCGAAATGAAAGGTGGTGCTTTCTCCCGTGTGCAGAACCAGCTGGAGCTGGATCTTTGCCTTACCATCAGGACTGATCTTCTGACCTGCACGAGTATATATACATACATAATGTTGGTCTTTTAAGGCATTGCTATAGGTATTTTAACACATGTCAAAGGTTCCTTTACTACACTACGCAAACCCAACTGAGGCTGAATTCTGGGTGAAACTTACAGCGAATGTCGGCATACAGATGGCTGACTGTGAAGCGGTCCTTTCCTTCTGGACCCCAGGCGATCCGCTCCGCCATCAAGTACAGAGTCCCATCCTGCTTTCTCTGACGGACCCTCTTCACCACCAACAACACCTCCTCAGACAGAGACGCCATGACTACAGAAAGAAAGGGACAGCCAGGAAGTCCAACCCTCATTAATAATGCAGGGCATTCAGATCAAAGATTTATTATGTGAACATAAATTGAACCTCCCCATTAAAATAGCTCATCACATACTTTAGTTTGTGTTTTGTGAAGGGAAAAAAAAACACATTAAAACCCATTCAAAACCTAGATGAAGGGTGTGCAGCTAGAAGCTTTCAATAACCATAAAAACATGCAGAAATAAGATATTACATCAGATTCAAAACAGGTATTAAATCAGATCTATATCAGATATGACAACAGATTCAGACTCAGAATAGAAATCAAATCAGATTCAGATTAAGATCCGAATTTAAATCAGATTCATATCAGATGGAGCTAACAGCACTAGCACACATCACTTTTTCTTCCAAAAAACCTTTATTAAAGTCAGTTAAGACTCATTCTCAGTATATGTAGAAATAGAGAATCTAAACTACTGTTTTTAAAGCCAGAGACATGTTAAACACAACGAAACACATTTTAAACACATTCAAAGGTGATGAACCTGAAATCTGCAACTGAAAGCTGAACTCACGCTCACAGCCGGAGACTTTAATTAACTGTTTTATTTCAATATAATAAACTCTCACCTGGCGCTCCAAAGCTGCTGAATCCGAAGCCTCAATATTGATCTTGTGGTAAGCGAAGTGAAATCAGTGTAAATGACAGTATTTGTGTTTTATTTACAGTCGTTACGGACGCCGTGAGTGACAGCAACCCTCAGATCCGCCATAGAAACAGAGTGAAGTGAGAAACCGTGACGCGCTTCCTCATAACGGCTGAGAAACGGAACAGATTTCAAAAATAAAGTTTTTATATGGTCAATGGATAAAATAAAATAAAATAAAATAAAATAAAATAAAATAAAATAAAATAAAATAAAATAAAATAAAATAAAATAAAATAAAATAAAATAAAATAAAATAAAATAAAATAAGGAACGCTCTGTAATATAATATAATATAAACGGAACAGATTTCAAATATAAAGTTCTTATATGGTCAATGGATTGAAGTTTTATAAAATAAAATTAAAATTAAAATAAAGAATGCTCTGTAATATAATATAATATAATATAATATAAACGGAACAGATTTCAAAAATAAAGTTCTTATATGGTCAATGGATTGAAGTTTTATAAAATAAAATAGTATATGCAACGCTCTGTAATATAATATAATATAATATAATATAATATAATATAATATAATATAATATAAACGGAACAGATTTCAAAAATAAAGTTCTTATATGGTCAATGGATTGAAGTTTTATAAAATAAAATAAAATAAAGAACGCTCTGTAATATAATATAATATAATATAATATAATATAATATAATATATAGAACGTTCTGTATTCCAACCATAAAACTTTTATTATCGATTGTGTTTTTATTCAGAACGCAACCAAACTTTTATTTTGACAGCAGACATCGCTCGTGTTCCGACTTTAGACGTTCCTTATTGTTGCTGATGGAACCAGCATGCAACTTTCCATACATGAAAGCAAGTGACAGTTCTTTGTGTTGACCAGGATAAGTCAATGAATTGGTTTGGTTTTGGTTTCAATGGTTTTGGTCAGATAAGGCCCGCAGATGTGAGTGGACAGGTAACCTGTAAAGTCAACACACCTGTCCTGATATCAGATGTGTGTAGGTCATGTGTGGTCAGATCAGACTGTAGACTCAGAGCCAGCTGGAGCTCCAGAGCTCATGTGCATCATACAGACTGTAAGTGAACTATGAGTAACAAACATATTTTCTTAAATAGATGATTTTACTTTGTTTTGTTTTTCTACATTATTAGTCACATTTACTACAGCCTACCTAAGCTATGATAAAATAAAACAACTTTCAATTTTCATGTGATTTTGTATTGATATTTCAATATATTACTTTTATTTTCATGCATATCACATACATACACTTCATGCATATCCTTTGCTTACATCTATAATCTGTTTTGTTGCAGGTGGCAGTCATGTTTGTGTGTCAGGGTTCGTGTCAGGTTCCTCAGAACAGGTGTGTGGAGACATTTTTCCAGAGAGTCAGGGATGCACAGACACTCTCATCAGTGAAAGATACCTGACGCTCAACTTCACAGACAGAGTGGAATGCTGGGAAATACAGCAGCCACAAAACAAGCTCATGTGGAAGAGAGAGCAAGACCTCTCTGACCGTACCGGTAATATACAGATTTGTCCTGATTATGTTGTTGAAGTAAATCTGTTGATATTGATATGATGCATTTAAACAGGACAAAGCGCTCCGCTGCCGTTGGTGCCAGGTGGGTATGTCATGCCCAGACCTCCTTTTTTCCGTCCGCTCTGCTCTAAACTCTGTGCAGTGAGCCTGGCGTTGGGCACTGAACACGCTGTGCTGCTCACTTCAGACGGGACTGTGTATTCCTGGGGATCTGGAAGGTACGAGAAAGATGAATGATTTTATTAACACTTTACAATAAAGTTCTATTAGTTTTCAGTATTTACTAATACTGGTAATAAGTTGTATCTGTTAAGATTATTATTATTATTATTATTATATATTAGATTAATTGTAGAACAAATCTGCATTCATGGGTGAGTCTCACAAAATTAAGCATATTTTTTAAAATATTCTTTACAGTTAACCTTCTGGTGCTCTTAGGTCATTTCTGAACGAAAAAAGTTACGTTTTTTTTTTTTAGAATTTTTTATTTAATTGGAATGGTATGAAACTCGTGAAGGTTTTAGAACTTGAATGTGAAAAAAAAATTAATGGGAATGTTTCAAAAAGGTTAAATGGTCCTGAAAAAAATGGTCACACTTGTATTGTTCATGGCTGGTGTTGTGCCGAATTTCGACTCCCTGCCAAATTATTACCCCCCTCATTGAAGTCGCTATCTGGTTGCCTAATCCTAACCCCACCCCTAATCCTAAACCTACCAGTACTAGGGGGGTAATAATTTGGCAGGGGTCAGAATTCGGCACAACACCGGTCAGAAATGGCTGTATTGGAAACACACTGGGAAGCGAATTTCTAGTGGACATGATTGGTACTGCGCCCAAACAAAATCTTACTGAAAGCTCATTTTTTGAGATATCAACTTCAAATTTGGAACACAACTTGTTTAGATTTTCTCACATTTTTAGAGTAAAAATGTTTTGAAAAATATATATGTTGAAAATTTTATTTATTTATTTATTTTTTTTGCATTTTTTAGTTTTTGCCAAGTGTTGTCTTTAAAAAGACACCAAACTTCAGTCTGTGCCCCAAAGCATTCAAGATTTATGACAGTTTAAGTTGGAAATTAAATTTTTGTTAAAAAAAGTGGTTAACAGGTAATAAATGAATTATAACTGTTACATATATAATTCAGTACCATAAAATCCCCTAAAAATACAAAATATTAAAAAAACATTATCTAAAACTAAAACTAAAATATAGTAGATTTATTTCATTGAAATAAAAAAATATGCATTTTTGACCGCCATACGACAAATTCTCATTACCATAACAGTGTTATTGTTGTTAGCTAAAACTATGAAAAATAATTTTCAGTTTATTTTCGAAAATAAACTATAAATATTAGATGAAAAACTTAACCTTAAAGAAATTTCAGTTAAAAAAAAATAAAGCTGAAATAAAATAAAATAAAAATATTGAATGAAAAACTTAAAAAATGTAAATAAAAATATTGTCATAACTAACTGAAATGAAATAAGTAGAAGTTGAAGTACTACAATTGCTAAAAGTAATAAAAAACCTAATAAAAATGACAAAAGCACATAACAAAATGGCTAAAACTACTAAAATTGAAATGAAAACTGAAATATAAAAATAAATGCTAATTCAAAATTTTAATAGATACTATAATAGTGCATAAATAATACTAAAATGGCACTTTAATGCAATCCAAAAAAGCATCATTTCAATTGTAAATTATATATATTTTAAGTATTATATTATTATATTGATTATAAATTTATATAATTATAGTAGTATTTGTTGTACCACCTCTAATGTATGCTTATTGTGACAAATCATTGAATTACAGTAATGTTTTATGTCAAATAAAACAGCCTTTTTTCAGACTAGATCATTTTAACCCCTTAGCATTCATGTAAAATTTGCCTAAAACGCCTAAAAAAGGCATACCCAATGTAAATTGCATGATGTTCTTGAACCATTTGGAGTATATGCATGGTTTTAGTCTCTTTTGAAAGGTATGTGTACCGCGGGCGGTACAGTGGAACGCTAACTGATTAAATAGATTTATCAAAAGCATTATTCATTTCTTTAGGTGTAAAAATGTATTTAAGATGGTGTGTTGTGTTGGCAGTCATGGTCAGCTGGGTCACGGTGCTCTGACGTCACAGGAGGAGCCTCAGGTAGTGGAGGCGCTGTGGGGCGTCCCGATCCGAGCAGTGTCCGCTGGAAGCTGGCACTCTGCTTCCACCAGCAGTGAGCTTATTCTTTAAACATTCCTTGTCAAATTCAGTTTTGGTTTGCTCATTGGGAGCATACTGACTGTTCATCTGAAATAAATGTGTTGTTTGTTGTGTTCAGCTGGTGGGGACCTGTATATGTGGGGCTGGAATGAAAGTGGGCAGCTCGGTCTGCCATCTAGAGGCCTGGAGGAGGAAAAACGCAGAACAAATAGTGGTAAAAGGACTAAAATATATATGACTTTACATATGAATGTATTACTGCATAGCTGCATGTTTGTTTCTGTTTAGGAAACACTGACCAGACCGCAAATAAAGATGAAACGAACCAAGCCGATGTGTTCATCTCAATTCAAGCGTTCCCTGCTCTAGTGGACGTCCCTAACGTGTCAGAGATCAGCAGGATCAGCTGTGGATCCCGTCATACAGCGGCCGTCACAGGTGACGTCCAGATTTGATCAACTGAGCATAAACTGGACTTTAATATCGCTGTTTGACATGAAAAATCATTAACTTATTATTTTCTTAATTCTTTGTAGGCACAGGGGATCTGTACACCTGGGGATGGGGTAAGAGTTTGCTTTGCTTTTTCAGAAATAAATCAACATAAATAGAGTAGATACACTAGAATACTTTTTAATAAATACATTAATATTTAAAAAATTTTAAATAACTTTTCTATATGAATATATTTTAAAATGTAATTTATTCCTGTGATCAAAGCTGAATTTTCAGCATCATTACTCCAGTCTTCAGTGTCACATGACTGTCACAAGTTGTGCTTCTTCATATTTTTGTGGAAACTGTGATATACAGTAGTGGCCAAAGGAGGGGATATTTGCTTTTAATGATCAACAAAAAAACCAACAAAATATGAGAAATAATTAATATTTTTTAATTATTTTAAATATGATGAAAAAACAAAACGCTAAACTTGGTTAAGGTTCTTATATGACAAAATTATTTGGCAAAAAAGGCAAACTACAGTTACAGGTTTTATTTTACCACGTAAAAAAAAACAAAAAGCTCACATCGACTACAAAATAATCAGTTATTAATATTTCGTTGGTTCTCTCTTGTTTTGGCATGTGTTCATAATTTCTTGGTATGACAGCCTAGCCAAAAATCATGTTGGCACAATTTGGCATGTTTTATTGCATTATTATCACCAATAAATCAACTGATTCCAAGCACGACTACACAATATGCTTACAAAAGAACAGCATTTGGAATAAAAATCTTTTGTAACATTATCAATGTCTTTACTGTGACTTTTGATCAATTTAATGAGTCCTTTCTGAATAAAAGTAGTAATGTCTTTTTTTTTTTTAAATCGTACTGACCCTAACTTTCTGATTGGTTGAGTGTGTTAATTGTTATTTCAAAATGGCTAAAAGTTGCCCTTCCTCTGTCTGTCATATTATTAGGTCATTATGGACAGCTGGGACATTGCACTGAAAATAGCACAGATGAGCCGACGCTCGTGGATCACTTCTCTAGTCACGGAATGAGTGTTAAGGATGTTGTGTGTGGGTCATGGAACACGTTTGTGTCCGCTGTGCCAAAAGAACAACCTCCATCCTGACAGAAACAGGCCCATTTCAGAGTGTCACATGAATACAATGATGTCAAAGTTGCAGTATTAGAGTTTATTAAATCAGGTACAAATATATGGTCTAAAATACAGGATAGAAAGTAGATTTATTTAACATGGAGTAAAAAATGTTTTCAAACATATAAACAGTAGAAATATTAAACGAGAGAATACATTCACAATTAGGACGTTATGTTATTGACAGATTAAAGGCGCAGGTGAAAAATCTGGACCAGAAAGCAGCTTCCATTCTGTGTAAACTTCACAACACAATCTTGAATGAACTGCAAAAGAACATTCTCAGTCAGTGAGGAGTTCAGAAGTCATAATTATCATGTCATTTTGTTTGGGCAATTTCATATTTCTTTCTCATTTTTTTGTTTCTCTACAAAAACAGGATACTTTTTTCACACTAACACAAAATGCAATCGATGTAAATTATGTGCGTAACTGATGCTTTATGTATTTTATCATTCTTGTGCTGCAACAGATAATGATGGGAAATTTTTTCATGTAAGCCAAATAAAATATAAATGTTAGAATAAATAAGTTCTATAGTACTACAATTACAAAAACTGAAAAATAAATAATAAAAAAATATAGAAATGTTTTTAAAAACTAATAAAAGTGACAAAAGCACAAAATTACTAAAATAAAACTAAAAATATAAAAATAAAAGCTAATTCAAATTATTAAATGCTATAATAGTAAATAAATTATACTAAAATAAAAGTGTATAAATCAGCAAGCTTTATCGCTATTCCTCAGCTGTTCAGTAAATAATACAAACTAAACTGGGGTGCGTTTCCCAAAATCATAGTAAACCGACAACAATTTACACAACAACAATGTACTAAAAACGGCAGTGTTTTTTGTGTACAGATGACAGTGTTGTGAAAACGATCCCCATTCACATGGATCTGCGAAAATGACTAAAAACGCTGTATTATGCTGTCAGGCCAATAGATGGCGATGTCTTTTTTTGTAATGTGTAATATGAATGGCGTCATCGTTTTCACAAATTTGCGTTTTTGTACTTTACACGGAGACGATAACGGTATGGTTTTCAAAAACTTGCACTTTGAAACCCGTTTTTAAAAGTTTGCATTTTCAGACCCCCAAAACGCTGTTGTTGTGTAAATGAACGTCCAAAACGCAGAAAACGTTTTCGGTTTTTAGTTGAAAACACTGTCATGTAAACGGCTCCTAAGTAGATCGTAGAACCATTGCAACCAATGGTCTCACCATGCTTTTAGGAAACGCAGCACTGTACAGTAAACATTCGCAATTAAAACTTAATTAGACTGAAGGCCAATTTGTAAATAAAAAGTAAAATACTTTAAGCAATTCTCTCACCTGACAAAATCTGGAGATCTGGAGATGACATGCTGAAATTCAGAGAGGTTCACCGTTCCGTCTTTATCGATGTCCGACTCCTCCAGGATCTGCACAATTAAATTTGTCTGCATTAGCAAAGTTCATCTGATGGTAGAGCTGCACGATTCTAGCTAAATTGAGAATCGCACTTTTTTTTTTTTTTTTTTTTTTAAAAAAGAGATCATAATTCTGAAGAGACAACTAAACAAAATTTATTTAAGTTCTGAAAAAAAAAAGAAAAAGAATTTTAAGTTTGAATGAATGATTCAATGACTCACTCAAATACTTCACTTGTTTCATTAATGAATGAATCAGCATTTTTGAACAAATCTCTTGAATGAATGATTCAATGACTCACTCATAAAAGGCTTGTTTGAGATGCATCAGCACTGCGCAGACCGATCGGCATATTACTTCAAAGTACCATGAGAGCGATTCGAATGCATAAGGAGTCGTTTTCTCTCCAATCACTCTCGCAGTAAATTAATATCATACGCTGATCGGTCTTCACTTGTTTCATTACTAGATGAATCAGCGTTTCTGAACAAATCTCTTGAATGAATGATTCAAAGTACAGATCAAAGTACAGCGAGAGCGATTCAAAAGCATACGGAGTCATATGCTCTCGCGGTACTTTGATGTCATACGACGATCAGTCTGCGCAGAGCTGATGCATCTCGAACAAGCCTAATGACTTTACTTGTTTCATTATTGGATGAATCAGCGTTTTTAAACAAACCTCTTGAATGGATGATTCAATGACTCACTCATAAAGAACTGTTTCATTACTGGACGAATCAGCGTTTTTGAACAAATCTCTTGAATGAATGATTTAATGACTCACTCAAAGACTTGTTTCATTACTGGATGAATCAGCATTTCTGAACAAATCTCTTGAATGAATGATTCAATGACTCACTCATAAAGAATTGTTTCATTACTGGATGGATCAGCGTTTTTGAACAAATCTCTTGAATGAATGATTCAATGACTCACTCGAATACTTCACTTGTTTCATTACTGGATGAATCAGCGTTTCTGAACAAATCTCTTGAATGAATGATTCAGTGACTCACTCAAACACTTCAGTTGTTTAATTACTGGATGAATCAGCATTTTTGAACAGATATCTTGACTGAATGATTCAATGACTCACTCATAGTAGGCTTGTTCGAGATGCTTCGGCGCCGTGCAGACCGATCGATGTATGAGATCAAAGTACCGCAAAAGTGATTCAAAAGCATACAGAATCGTATGCTCTTGTGGTACTTTGATGTCATACGGCGATCAGTCTGCTCAGAGCAGATGCATCTCGAACAAGCCTAATGACTTCACTTGTTTCATTATTGGATGAATCAGCGTTTTTAAACAAACCTCTTGAATGGATGATTCAATGACTCACTCATAAAGAATTGTTTCATTACTGGATGAATCAGCGTTTCTGAACAAATCTCTTGAATGAATGATTCAGTGACTCACTCAAACACTTCAGTTGTTTCATTACTGGATGAATCAGCGTTTTTGAACAGATATCTTGACTGAATGATTCAATGACTCACTCATAGTAGGCTTGTTCGAGATGCTTCGGCGCCGTGCAGACCGATCGATGTATGAGATCAAAGTACCGCAAAAGCGATTCAAAAGCATACAGAATCGTATGCTCTCGCGGTACTTTGATGTCATACGGCGATCAGTCTGCGCAGAGCCGATGCATCTCGAACAAGCCTAATGACTTCACTTGTTTATGTTGAATATTTGTAACACGGAAATAACGATACTGTGTGGTTGAAAAGACTGTTTGTGAATCTGTTTCATACCTAGATAGCCTAACTGTTCTCTGTGGGTCAGCCGCAGCGTGAACACAGATCTAAATCAATGTTCCTGTGTGATTTTGTTTAATAGACAGAGCTGAATCATTGTCATTTAGGAATGAGATCGTATGGGCATTTGAATCGAGATCGCGCTCTCGGTTGTCATGTGACGTGTATCCACCAGACTTACATTGCTTATGAGCTGCCTCATCTCCTCTGCAGTGAGACGGGTGTCATCCGTCTCGCCAGTCAGACAGTTCACCAGCTTCTCCAGATCTCTAGCATCAAGTGTCCCGTCATCGTCAAAGTCTGGGGTGTGACAGAATAATGTTCAATGAATAATGTTATATTTAATGGTGTTTGCTAAACTGTGAAAACTCAATTAAATGTCAATCTTAAGAGCATTCCATCTATTACCAAAGATCCGGAAGGCATAATGGGACTTGATTTCCAGGGTTGCAGAGTCACTGAAGGCACTCAAGAGGTCCAGGAAATCCTCAAAGCTCAAGCTGCCATCCTTCATGTCAGACGTCGAGAAGACGTGACATATCCTTTTCCGGAAGGGGTTGGACTGTGAAGGATCGAAACACAGAATTGCCAACAAGAACAGCATTTATACAGTTGAATTGACGAATCTGGAAGTATTTTAAGAAGTTATATTTTGCTTGAAGAAAATGAACCCTATTTTAAGAATCATTACGGTTTGACCAGAGTACAGACTTTATCTTTTACCTTCAGTTCAGGAAGCGTAAGGACTTTCTCCATGGACACCCTAGAACTGTACGGCCCATTTTCTCTGTCCTGGAGTTCAGCGAATCTCTTGTGTGCCCTACATTGATGATGAGCCATGTGACAAATGACAAAAGTATCATTACATTGAATGTCATTATCAATGTAATGACATTTAAACACTTTTGAGTGTTAGATAAGCATCCAAATAAACTTCGGAGACACTTTCAATAACTTTATAGTTATTACTTTATTGTAAATAAAAAGTAAAATACTTTAAGCTATTCTCTCACCTGACAAAATCAGGTGATTATTTTACACGTACTTTATGAGTATTGGTTTTCAGTGACTGAAATAAAGCTAAAATAAAATATAAATATTAGATGAAAAACTTCTTAAATAAATATTAGATGAAAAACTTCAAAGAGAATTAGTAAAATTAAGGCTAATTCAAAATAAACATTTAATTAGTTATATACTATTATAGTAATACAAACAAACTAAATTCTACAGTCAACAATCACAATAAAAACTTAAGCAGACTAAAGGCAACAAAATATAATAAAACGTGACGTCAACATTATGACTTTACTTACAGTAAGATTTCTTGCTTTGTGAGAAATGTAAGCTCCTGTGTTACACACAAAAAGAAAAAATATAAACAAATAAAAGCAACTCCTCTCTATAAAGAATAAATATATGTTAATAAATAAATAAATACATATATAATGTGTCTGTCTCACCTGATACTCTGATAGAAGATCTTTCGGCAACTTACTCGCGGTTCCCCCCATTACCGCCTGCTTTTGTTCAGCACGGCTAGTACTTTAAACTACAATATAGTCGATTAATGTTATTATAGTTCATAAAAACCAAGGCAAGTTGCTGAAGTTTTCCTGTTTTTAGCCAACAGGCTAAACAAACTTTGGTCGTAAGTCACTGCGCTTCCGTTTCCTGGATGACACGTCAGTTACTATAGGAACAAATTTGCAGAGTGCAAAGTCAACAATGGATCTCCTTTTAGATGTTTTGTTTTATTACAAGGACAATAATGTAATAATATATAATAGAAATAACTTCTGCATATTCAAACGCACAATACAACAACAGTGTTTTTATGTGGAGGATAACTGTATAATTTTCAGTGATTAAGGAAATAATATTTGAACTTGTTTATTACCCTAATTAGTATATTTTTTAACGTTACAGTGTTATTACAAGTAGTGAATAATAATTCCTGGAGCATCATATTACACACTATTATTGTTAGTTCTAATGTATATCTGTTATATAATTATTGTTATATATATTATTCTGACCAAATGTTTGAAAGGAAAGACGTTAAATTATTCATATAATATCATGTTGCTCTGACTTGGATCTGCAATTTGCTAATCATTTCAAAAGGTGGCATCATATCACAAATAATAAATGGTCATGCCATCTATAATTCATATTTTATTTATCATCTATGCATTTATTTATTCATGAAACAATTTGTTTACAATTTATAACTATCCTTACACGTTCACTTATAATGTATCTTCTTCATTTATTGGCAGTACGATCTTTTGAGGTTTTAAATCTTATTTTATGCCTTTAATTCAATAGTGAGAAGTGTGAGCTCTTATATTAAACAAAAAGATGAAAAATATTATAAACAAAAGCAATAAATACACGTTTTCGTTTAGTTTTTTTAATCCGGAGCTCCAAAACATTAATAATTGTTTGTCGTGTTCGCCATATGCTGTTAAAACATGTAATATTTAATAATAAATATAATAGAGTGTCAATTAAGTACTAATCAAGTTTTTATCTTATCGTTTGCCTGTTATTTGATTGATATCCGATGCGGGATCAGGATGGGTTCAGCAGGTTGGACCTTTTCTCGAGTAAAAAGGTCCATCCAGCTCTACTCACAGTGATCCCGCTCCACATGACGTAGGTTTCACCCACAATCCCTCTCGCGGTCGCATCATGGCAGATGAGCAGACGCAAGAGCTGCTGTCTGCAGCAGCACAAATGCAGATTTTACCGAACGGAGACTCTCATCTTCCAAAAGAAGACGCGGATCCCGTTGACGAGACCGGGAAGAAGAAGAAAAAGAAGAAGAAGAAGGGAAAAGCGGCAGCCGTAGGTAATAAAGATGGAGGAAAGTGTCGCGTGGCCCTGCCGTTTACTGCCCTGTCTGATAAACCCATCACAGCTCGCTAATTATAATAATAATAATAATAATAATTCAGGGGACATTCTTTTAGTAGGGACTTAAAGTGTTTTAATCGATCTTAATGTTTATTTATTTATTTATTTTTGCTCTGCAGTGTTCAGTTAGAGGCTGGTTAGAGTGTGAACTCATGGCAGTTGTGTAATGTTGTTATGAGAAGGCACATTCGGACTCCACGTGCGTTATATGTCTGTCAAATGTATGTTGCATTACAATATCTACATCAAATTCCCTCGACTGTTCTGCATAGGCGTACTTTAAAGAGTACCTGAAAGCCATACTTGAGTAAAAGTACAGATACCTTACAGCAAAAATGACTCCCATTACAAGTCACCAATTCCAAAACCACTTGAGAAGGGTCTTTAACAGTATTGAAGTATTTTACTCCTGCTGAATTTAAGAGATACACTAATCCTCAACACATAAGAGACTTGCCAGTGAAACACAATAAACAGCTGATTTGTGAGAAGAGCATGTTTATTTTCCTCAAAATTGCAATAAATGAAGGTCAACACAACAGCGTCTTAAACGTCTACAAACACTAAAATCTCACTTAAGCTCAAGTGCTCAAAAGGGCCATAAGTAAACCAATATCCTAACCGAGGTCTCTTTAAAGGGGTCATGAACTGTGTTTTTATGTTTCCTGGGGTGCACTAATAGTGTTCGTATGCTTTTTACATCAAAAATTGTCATAATTTTTGCTACCCTGATTTAGCCTTCTTATTTGAACGCTCTGTTTTAAGGGGCGTGTCTGCTGTGAGACTTCAGTGTAAACGCCCACTGCTGTGATTGGCTGACATCTCTGTATATGAAATAGCCGAGTATTACTCTCTCTTTTAGCACATTTTTACTATTACAGCTCTCAAGGTTAACGAATCGTGAAAAGTGCTGCATTACATTTAAATCTATGGCATTATATTGAGATCGTGGCATGAAAGGTTGCAGTGATGAACATTGTAGCCGATCACAGACATGTTGTTGAGCTCATGAAAGCAGTGATCTCGTCATTGCAACTCAATTTCTGCACACTAACAAATGCTTTCATCACAACTAACAGTGCAAACGTGATGTAACTAAGATTTGTTGAATAAAATGGGAGTTTTGCCGCAAACTCAGTCACTGATAAACCTTTGCTGTTTGATTGACAGCGATTGTAAAGGGAGCGTTCTCTATATATAATTGTTTAAATAACAGATTATTTTCATCCTACTAAGAGAAACAATGTGAAGTTGAGCGTTTAGTCACTGGTTTGATTTACTGACACATAGACAAAGAACATCTGACTGTCCATGAATCATTAATATCAGATCAGGCGTTAGAATGAACACAGTTACTTACATGTTGTTGCATTACTGTCGAGTTCATATCGTAAAAGTCTGTTTGCAAATCCTGCGCCTAAATGCGATTGATTTACCAAAGAATCCACAGTGAAATGTACCGAATACAAATAAATAAAGCTCAACTGAGACATTCACATTGTTAAAAATAAATAACCATATTCCTAACATTAGGATCCTTTGAAAGATAATGTTATATTTAGTCCTGTATCACTATTCTCTCCTCCTCATCTCACTAACACATCTCACTGAAGTAGGCATTGATTTCTTCTGTGGAGGCGGGGTTTCACCTATCTATAGGCACGTTCCAGGATCAGTCGTTCGCTGGGTCTGGTGTCAATAAAATCTTTTATTGGGCTAACAAGGACGTTTTCAGTTCTGAAACTTACAGGATATTCTTATAGTACGATGAACTCTTATAAATCAAAAGCTCAAGGAAAGGTTGATTTCTCAATTCATGATCCCTTTAATACAACAGATAAATAAAATAATGTTAAGTAAAATTAGTAAGGCCAAAAAAGCACAAGATATAGTACCTTCAATGCCCTGTAGATGGCGATATCGCTTCTTTTGTAGCAGAAATAAACTGCTGCAGAAAAAGTTTGCATTACTCATCACAAATGTATTGGTGTAAAGTGTATATATACTTAATGTAGTCAAGTGGAGAGTAAAAGTTGCTAAAATATTAGATACTCAGTAAAACTACAAAGTAGCCAAAAAGATTAAAAACGGGAAATTCCCAATACTAATCTGACTTCATCACTGACAAGTCAAACTACCTCCAGTGGTCAATATAATACAATACAATACTACAGTACCAATAATGTACTACAGTACATTTGAGGTAATTCCTGTCCAGAATATAATGCAGTACTACAGTATCTCAAGGTAATTCCCTTCTCGAATACTTGACGGCATCCCGTCAAGAAGCTACTATCACTACCTCAATCACACTTGAGCACACAGGTCTTTAGCATCTATACACTCTCACCGTCCTTTTCAGGTGTACGCTGGTCCAACACAGGATCATTAATACTAACTCAGAGTATTACAGCCGCACCTCGAGGGCGACTCTATTTACTCAAATACTTTATACCACTGTTATTCTGCACAGGGAACCATGAGGGTGAAGGAGATTCTGACATCACCAAAGTGGCCAAACAAATGGAGCAACAAACTTTAGAAGACCAAGAGAAAGAGGACGAGCCAGAGGATGGTTTGTCTAAAGTTAATTACCATTACAAGTCCATGTACATATGTCATCGCGTACATTTGAGCATGAATTTTGTTTTTATATTTCCAGATGGTGAGGAGGGCGATTCAACTGGAAAGAAAAAGAAGAAGAAGAAGAAAAAGAAAGGCCGTGAGTGATAATTCAAATAAAATGCCCTTGTTACTCACAATATGGATGGTTGTTTATGTTGTTCTTATTCTTTTGTTCTCTTTCAGCCAAAGTTCAAACAGATCCTCCATCTATTCCCATCTGTGAGCTTTATCCCAGTGGAGTTTATGCCAAGGGCCAGGAATGTGAATATCCACCCGTGCAAGATGGGTAAGGATAACAGACGCTTATTGACACACTCTAAAACCTGTAGTCAAAAAAACATCATAGTGGATATGTTTTATCTCCTTTGCAGACGTAGTGCTGCATGGCGGACGACCAACGAGGAGAAGAAGTTTTTGGATCAGGCTAATGAGGACATGTGGAATGACTTCAGACAGGCTGCCGAGGCCCACCGGCAGGTCAGGAAGTACGTCATGAGCTGGATCAAGCCGGGCATGACCATGATCGAGATCTGGTGAGAGAAACCATCCATGTTCTTTACTTATAGGCTGTTTGTGCATTGATGATGTGAAAACTCATTAAATATAATATAAAAACCTATTGGACTGTATTAGTAAATGTCCTGGGGGGGGGGCTATAAGAACTGGCCATTTTTTTTCTCTGTTTATTAGAAATGAGGACTTTATATGCCTCTGAAGTGAAATTATGTAATAAATCCCAAACGCTGCATTAAAATGGTTTCATATGACGTGTGCACTGTCCCCAATAAAAACTGGCTATTACTTTTTTCTGCTTATTAAAAATAGTTCTTTATAGGTCTTTAAAGTGCCCCTGAAATCAAAATTTACGTTGTTTTTTTTTTTTTAGCTTTTAGTTTGAATATGTTAGCCTTAATGTAATGAATAAGCTGGTGTGTTCAGGAGTGTAGAAAAAAATTGCATTTAGGAGATATAAGCATTCAAAACTTACAGTCTCTCACTTCCGCTAAAATGGAACATGGATTTTCATGACATCACATCGCACTTTAGCTTCTCGTCAAATCTTCTGTCCAATCAAATGCTCTCTAGAATCTGAAGTCCCGCCCCCTCCTACACTATCAACAGACACTTAAAAACTGCGACTGAAATCGGTCATTTGTTCACACATTTAATAGTTGAATGCGAATAAAGTCCGTTTTCTCGTTAGTATAACGTGAACCGCCGCAGCGCGAACACAGTCTGCTCTGGCCCAGGGACACGAGAGCACAGAGCGGATCATATCCACGAGTCCGATCAGACCACAAAAGGTATCAGACCCATTTAAATTCTGCACAGAATGCTGTATTTTAAAGTGATATAGAGGAAATTAGGAGGAGAAGCGGTTAGATATTAAAAGGAAACAGAAGTTGTAGTTTAACCATAGACTTTGGTTTAATGGCTCTGGCCAAGCTGTGATATAAACTAAATGCTATTGGCTATTTTAAAAAAGGGGGTGGGGCTGTTTGATATATCGCCCTGTCTTCCTGTTTCAGTTGAAATTACGTCAACACATTGAATAATGCTGCGCGTTCCAAGACACTTCAGCGGGCCTTTAAGGTAAAAAAAAAAAAAAGTGACATATCTCCAAAACGCTGCAATAAAATGGTTTCATATGAGGTGTGCATATAGTGTGGGGCGCCCCCTATAAGAACTGGCCATTAGTTTTTTCTACTTATTAGAAAAAGGTCTTTATCTGAGTATAAAGAGGAATAATGGGACATATCTCCACACAGTATGGGACATTGAATTCAAGAGAAACCGTATGAAAGTAACACATGAATTCACGAGTAACAGCCCGAGTTGTAGGCATTCAATATGGACACTCATTGGCACTAATCCACTATTCACGTCTTGTTTTTCCCTGACAGTGAGAAACTGGAGGATTGTTCAAGGAAGTTGATCAAGGAAAATGGTCTGAATGCTGGTTTGGCTTTTCCGACCGGCTGCTCGCTGAACCACTGCGCGGCTCACTACACTCCTAACGCGGGAGACCCCACTGTTCTCCAGTATGACGACGTCTGCAAGATTGACTTCGGCACGCACATTAATGGTGCGCCTATAACCGTTTCTGATCTGTCTTGATTTCTTCCTGGTGCTTTTCTTGCTGATCTTTAGACATGTTTGATTATTATGGCATTCCAGGTCGAATCATTGACTGTGCCTTTACTGTCACCTTCAACCCAAAGTACGACAAACTGCTGGAAGCCGTGAAAGATGCCACAAATACTGGAATTAAGGTAGAGTCTCACCTTTTTGCATTGTGATGTTGTTTTCATGACAACACACACTTTCCTCTTTGTCATTAGTGATATTGTAACTGTTGCTATTGTTATTGGCATTTCAGTGATTGTTGGTTTATTTCAGTGTGCAGGTATTGATGTTCGCTTGTGTGACATTGGAGAATCAATTCAAGAGGTTATGGAGTCTTACGAAGTGGAGCTTGATGGAAAAACGTATCAAGGTAAATAGTCATTCCTTTAACATCAAAGACTTAGAGATGATGTTACAGATGACATTATTTTTCTTTCCAGTCAAACCAATCAGAAATCTCAATGGACACTCTATTGGACAGTACCGAATACATGCAGGCAAGACGGTGCCCATAGTGAAAGGAGGTGAAGCCACCAGGATGGAGGTGTGTCCTGACTTTCTGCTCTTTCACAGATTTGAATATAGCTTTTTATTTGGTTGGTTGCCCATATATGTTCAGTTTACCATAACAAGGAAAATTAAGGCTGTTTTTGTCTCTCAGGAGAAAGACTTTATCTTAGGAAAAGAGACAGACAGTCTTTCGACAGTCTTGAAAGTCTCATTCTGAGGGTTTAAGGCTGAGTTTGGGTGTGCCAGAGTTATCAACACAACCCTTACACAACACAACCCAACACAATCTCTATCAGTCACGCCACAGGGCATAAAGGGATCAGCCAAAAATGAAAAAATGAGGGTCTACTCACCCTCAAGTTGTTCCAAACCTGTATGAATTTCTTTGTTCTGCTGAACATGAAAGAAGATATTTTGAAGAATATGGGTAACCAAACAGGCCCAGGGCCTCATTGACTTCCATAGTATGGAATAAGAAGAAATAGACCAAACTATCGCTTTATGTCAAGTCAACATTTTACTCAAAGTGTAAATCTGCTCCTCCATTTTGAAAGCAATCATGTAGTGTTGTTAATCTCATTGTTAAGGTTTTAGTTCTGTCATTTTGACAGTGTTGTCTTGTTGAATTTCCTCTTTTACAGGAAGGAGAGGTTTATGCCATCGAGACCTTTGGGAGTACTGGGAAAGGCATGGTGCATGATGACATGGAGTGCTCCCATTACATGAAAAACTTTGAAGTTGGTCATGTGCCAATAAGGTGAGATACATGCTGATCTTGACACCATGTTCTAACTAAGTTTTAAAATGACAAGCAATCTGTCGATCACAGCCAATCAGAAGAAACTGTAAGTTGTTCCAAACCTGAATGAGTTTTTCTTCTGCTAAACACAAAAGAAGATATTTTGAAGAATGTCAGTTATGAAACAGTTGATGGGCCATGGTATAATATCTTCTTTTGTATTAAGCAGAAGAAACTCATACAGGTTTGGAACAACTTGAAGATGAGTAAACTGAAAAAAAAGTTTTTGGGTGAACTATGTACTGAGAGCTCGCATATGAGGCTTTAAGTTCCCAAAATAGGCAGCTCACAAGATTTTGGTGCAGAATAATGTAATGTTAATGTTTGTCTTTCCCAGACTCCCCAGAGCCAAGCACTTGTTGAATGTGGTCAACGAGAACTTCGGCACTCTCGCCTTCTGCCGCCGCTGGTTGGATCGCCTCGGCGAGACCAAATATTTAATGGCGCTGAAGAACCTCTGTGACCTGGGCATCATCGACCCCTACCCGCCTCTGTGCGACACCAAAGGCTGCTACACGGCCCAGTTTGAACACACCATCCTGCTGAGACCCACTTGCAAGGAAGTGGTCAGCCGAGGAGACGATTACTAGGCCTCCACGTCACCAGTTTTTATAACTCTGTCCTCTGCTTTCTTATCACATGAGTATTTGATGGGTAAAGGCCTGAGTAAGTTAATAAGCCGTGCCTTCTCATTTTTAACATGCTAGTAATTTGTTTGTATAAAGGATGGATGGACATTTAAGTCATCTGTGGTAAAGATGTCCCCTTGTGTAACTCACTGGCACAGATGTGTACTGATCACCCACCCCTAAAGTGCTCTAGAACCATTCTGTAAATGCAGACACCAATATAATGCACTTTTTCTTTTTTTTTGGATCAATATAAGTAACCCAGGGAAATGTGAAGTCAAAACCACATTTTCAATATCGTCTGGATTAGGCTGTGTTATACATTTGATATTGCATGGTTTTGTTTTTTTGTACACAAATCTTGCCCTAAGAGAGATTAGGAAATGTTCAAGTTTTGATTAATTTTCTTTATCATGTGCTGTTTGTTTTTCATTTTCAGTTGTAGCTTTTGATTCAATTATCCATTTAGGCTGAAAAAGAGAAGACATTACTGGTGGGATTTGGCTTTATTCCTTAGCGCAAGAACAGACTTTAATGTAACATAGACCCTAAGATACTAAAACACTCATTGAAACTCATGCTTTCCTCCAAGAGCGGGCACTCATAAGTGGCGATGATGATCTATGACGTAAACATCTATATTTTGGCTATGCTTGATTTCGGGTAAAGCCTGTTTGAAATCGATCTCCTTTCTCGGAATAAAGCACATGTGGTGTTTTATTTTGAAGTACAAATAAAATTTATAAGAAATTGTGATCTGCAAGATGTTTCATGTTCTTTATTTCAAGGCTTCATGTGTAACCAAATTAGTTGTGTAAAAGTCTTGTTCAATTTATGAAATGATGTAGAATTTAACTATAAATTAATATATTAAATTTATATGTATATATATTTATAGTTTTAAAAATGTTTTATATATATAATGAATATGACGGCCTATTTTGTCACCACTTATAGCCAGAATTATATTTCACTTAAAAGACCATGTGATTGGGTCACACTTTGCAAAAATATTAATGTATATGTGAAAAATTGGCTCACAAATTAATTTACAAATTCTACGAAAGTACTAATCTACTAAAGTATGTTTAATAATTACATGTTATTCAGAGCGAAATTCGCACAAAAAAAAAAAAAAAAAATCAGGAGGTAACTATAGCAACTTCTCGAGCGATTTCCGTTAGGCTCGTATGTATCGTATTAATACAAATTTATATATTACAAGCATATCACAAAAACAGATTCCAGTGTTTTATTTAAACCGTCTTAAAAATAGCTGACATTTGGCTAACTAGGGTCAATCAAAATACGTTTAGTTGCGTGAGACGAGCCTCGAAAATTAACGTTACACACAAATTTATTTTACAAACTCGACCCTTTTGTGATTTTATAATACACACACAAGTAGTAATTCATTAAGTTATTTAGAGTTAGCTGCGAAATGTTACACAGAAAATGGCATTATTTCTCATGTCATCAATTGACCGTTCGCAAAGACCCGCCCCCTTTAGTTACTGTTGCTATGTCCGACAAGCCATGCCGGTCTCTGGCCACACATGTTCTCACGCAGTGAAAAATACATCGCGGAGCAAAGAGGACACTGACAACGCGTCGACAGACAGGACAGAGCAGGTTAAAACAAAGTCTCAAATTGTGTCATTTTTAAGGAATAAATACCGTTTTGTGGCTCTTTAATGTGTCGTGACAGATCGCTGTAGCGCCTCAGTTCAAACGGCTCGTGCACAGATCATCTCTTCCTACTAGTCCATTTATAGCATCAAATAAACATGAATGAACATGAGAAGAAATGTTGTTTCAATCGTGGAAAGACGTCATTACACACCATTTTTCAAGTTCAAGTCCACCGAAGTTAATCTGCTAACTCCCCTGACTGCTGTGTAGTCGGACAAAATGGCGGATTCTGCATTATGATTGGTTAGATTGCCTATCAATCAAACTCAGTAACAGTCTTTTTTTTTTTTCTTTTTTTTTTTTTTTGTAGTATTTAGCTGTTCAAACTCAAGTAACATTACATTATCTGTGCGTCACATATAAAATTGTTCGTCGAATTTATTGGTGAGTGCAAAAAATTTCCTGACGCAGATTTCTCATCGAGTTCAAGTTGGTAATGCGGATTTGCCGCATTTACGAACAGAAAGCAGCTTTTTTGGTTTCAAAAGTGCCTTCTGTGTGAGCTGTGCTTCATACATCGCTACACTACACAGTGGACCTTTTTTGCCCACGAAATTCCACCGAAATTTATTTTGCTAATGTCATATGACCACCACATCTTTAGTTATTGGTAGATCATTATTACCAGTAGAGGCCATAGCTACACCAACTTTTTCCAAGTATTATTGATCTTTTTGAACCAAACAAACCATGCTCATTCAGTTTTAACTTTGAAATGTTGTTGATCCTCGTCAGAAACTCTTCATCACGCTAATAATCTGCGGATGCACCCGTTTCCTATTGCATTTGAACAGCCAATCTTTCTTCTGCCTGTAGCGTTTGGACAGCAGAACGTAGAGGACGGGGTTTACGCAGGGGTGCAGATACTGGAGAACAGTGCAGGTGAAGTGGAACATCTCCCATGAGCGCCCATGCCGGTAAAGTCCCAAATACACACACAGCTCTAGAACATACCCTGGCAGCCAGCACAAGGAGAATGTCCCAGCCGCCAAAAACACCATGAGAGACGCCCGCCGCGTGTTCCGGGTGCTGGCGAGGGACATAACGGTCCTCTTGTGCAGAAAAAGAGCCATACGCACCGAGTTGACAGCGATAACCAGCATTGGTATGAGATAGTACAGCACAAATTGGCTGAGAACAACCTGGTAATTATGTTCTTGCATAGTCGGCAGACAAACGGTGCAATTACTCAAACCTGGGCCTAAGCTTTCCTTAGTGGCAAAAGTACGCAACGGCAAACTTATAAAGAAACTCAGGGCCCAGACCAGAATAAACATGAGGACCACCAGGTCCATGGATGGGGGGCGGTAGGGGTTGGTGATGATCATGGCTCGAACCATAGATACGGTGCACAGGGAGTATGTGCTGGCGGCCAGGGAGAATGCCAGCAGAAACTGATAGACCTTGCAGGACGTGTTGCCCAGAGGCCAGGAGAAAGTGATCGCAGAGCGGATGGTGAAGGGGATGAGGAGAAGCGAGAGGAAGTCTGCCAGAGCCATGCTGAGGAGAAGAACGTCCAGGCGGTTTTTATGAAGGTTCTTGTGTTTAGCGAAGAGGGAGAAGGCCAGCAGGTTGGCACAGAAACCAATGCCCACTATGATGCCACAAGTGCAAGCAAAGATCACTCCATAGGTGTTAGTGGCTGCCTATTAGAGACGATGGCAAAAATAGTATGTTTTGAGTTGCATTGAAATTTGCTGTGTGAATTCTTAACCCTCTGGTGCTCTTTTTGTGTTAGTGAAAAATGAATGATTTTTCTTTCAATAAAATGAATGTACTATATTTTAGTATGTTTTTTATTTAATATTTTTAGAGGATTTTATGGTACTAAATTATATTTACGCTGTAGTTATAATTCATTAATTCACTTTTTGAGCATAGACCTGAAAATTTAATTTCCAACTTAAACTGACTTAATTTTGTTTGTTTTTTAAAGACGACACTTGGCAAATTATTGCTGAAGTGAAAAAAGTTTTAAAAAGTTAACTTAAAAAGTTACAGAATTTTACGTTTATTGTTATGAAAAATGCACAAAAATATTATTTTAAATTTTTATATGAAATATATATTTTCAAAAACACGTTTTACTCTAAAACTGCAAGCAAACAAAGCCATAAATCGAAACAAGTTGTGTTTCAAATTTTAGGTTGATATCTCAAAAAATGAGCTTTCAGTAAGATTTTGTTTGGGTGCAGTACCAAACACTACCACTAGATTAAATTTGTCTCCCATTCATTTCCAGTGCGCTCATTTTTGACTGCAAATAATATACAAGTGTGACTATTTTTTTCAGGACCATTTAACCTTTTCGAATGAATATGTCCATGATTTTTTTTTTTTTTGTTCACAAAACCTTTACCAAGTTTCGTAGTTAGATATCCGTGTATTCGCAAAGATAATACATCTGTGCATTCAGATAACACATTTTTAAATTTTTACACTTTTTGTACAAGATTTTATGTAGCGAATATACCAAATGACATCTTTAGAATGAATGTCAGTTGTTACCTGCTGGTTTTCCATCTCTCATTCTCTGATTGGAGGCTTATTGATTTTAGTCGATCTTTAGGCTTCTGTCTTGTGGTTAATGAGTCTTTAAGGCATGACATGTGATCCTAAAGCACTGACAGGAAGTTGACAGAAGGTTGCATTTACCTCTCCATCCATTAGCATGTGCAGTGAAAGGTGTATAATTGTTGTTAGAGCCATTTTTGTGTCTTTATTTGCCTGGTAATTTGCCTTCTAAACACAGACACACAAGCACACATTGAGTGATTATTCCATCGTCCTCAGTCACTAGTAGTAACGGCTACTTAAATCATATTGTTGAAGGAATAAAGTGACGCTTTGCATGCATAGACAAAAAATAATAGTAAAAACTACAATTATAGTGGTGCAAATCATGAGAATGAATTTGGTGTTCTTGTAAGATAACCTTGACTTTCATTTTTCAGCTTTATTGTATTGCTCATCAATTTATTTATTGAAAATAGCAGAACATTAACTAAAAGAAAAGAAAAGCTGTATAATAAAATGTAAAAGATAGAAAAAATACTTAATGTAGACCAGCAAAACTATCTAAAGTGCATTTTAAAACTCTCATCAAAATCAGCAGCATTGAGATACATTCAGGAAATAAATATTCCAATCAAATAAATTAAATATTACACGAAATGTCTGACTGAATGAATACATTTAAAACAGGCTACTCTAATTGTAACATATGCAAATTAGTTTGTATATGAAGCATATTCTACTTATCAATTAAGGCTCTAAAATAGAGAATTGTTTAGAGAGTTTATAATAAAGGCAAAGGCTATGGAAGCTTGTTTCCACCACCAAATAAAAAAATAAATAAAAAAAAGTAAATGCGACTTTTTATCTCACAATTCTGAATTTTTCACACAATTGCGAGTTTGGATCTCACAATTCTGACTTTTTTCTCAGAATTGCGAGTTATAAAGTCAGAACTGCGAGATATAAAGTTAGAATTGTGAGATAAAAAGTCAGATTTGCGAGATATAAAGTCAGAACTGCGAGATATAAAGTTAGAATTGTGAGATAAAAAGTCAGATTTGCGAGATATAAAGTCAGAATTGCGAGATAAAAAGTCAGATTTGCGAGATAAAAAGTCAGAACTGTGAGATATAAAGTCAGAATTGCGTGATATGAAGTCAGAACTGCGTGATATAAAGTCAGAATTGCGAGATAAAAAGTCAGAACAGTGAGATATAAAGTCAGATTTGCGAGATATAAAGTCAGAACTGCGAGATATAAAGTTAGAATTGTGAGATAAAAAGTCAGATTTGCGAGATATAAAGTCAGAATTGCGAGATAAAAAGTCAGATTTGCGAGATAAAAAGTCAGAACTGTGAGATATAAAGTCAGAATTGCGTGATATGAAGTCAGAACTGCGTGATATAAAGTCAGAATTGCGAGATAAAAAGTCAGAACAGTGAGATATAAAGTCAGAATTGCGTGATATAAAGTCAGAATTGCGTGATATAAAGACAGAATTGTGAGATATAAAGTCAGAACTGCGTGATATAAAGTCAGAATTGCGTGATATAAAGTCAGAACTGCATGATATAAAGTCAGAATTGTGTGATAAAAAGTCAGAACTGCGAGATAAAAAGTCAGAACTGCATGATATAAAGTCAGAACTGCGAGATAAAAAGTCAGAACTGCATGATATAAAGTCAGAATTGCAAGATATAAAGTCAGAACTGCGAGTTATAATGTCAGAATTCTTTTTTTCCTCACAATTGGACACACAATTGCGAGTTTATATCAGACAATTCTGACTTTATAACTCACAATTGTGGGTTTATATCTTGTAATTCTGAGAAAAATTGTGAAAAAAGTCAGAATTTTGAGATATAAAGTCAGAACTGCAAGATAAAAAGTCAGAACTGCATGATATAAAGTTAGAATTGCAAGATAAAAAGTCATAATTACGAGATATAAAGTCAGAATTGCGTGATAAAGTCAGAATTGCAAGATAAAAAGTCATAATTACGAGTTATAAAGTCAGAACTGCGAGATAAAAAGTCAGAACTGCGTAATATAAAGTCAGAACTGCGAGATATAAAGTCAGAACTGCGAGATAAAAAGTCAGAACTGCATGATATAAAGTCAGAATTGCAAGATAAAAAGTCAGAATTGCGAGATATAAAGTCAGAATTCTTTTTTTCCTCACAATTGGACACACAATTGCGAGTTTATATCAGACAATTCTGACTTTATAACTCACAATTGTGGGATTATATCTTGTAATTCTGAGAAAAATTGTGAAAAAAAGTCAGAATTGTGAGATATAAAGTCAGAACTGCAAGATAAAAAGTCAGAACTGCGTGATAAAGTCAGAATTGCGAGATATAAAGTCAGAATTGCGAGATATAAAGTCAGAATTGCGTGATATAAAGTCAGAACTGTGAGATATAAAGTCAGAATTGCGAGATATAAAGTCAGAATTGCGTGATAAAGTCAGAACTGCAAGATAAAAAGTCATATTACGAGATATAAAGTCAGAATTGCGAGATATAAAGTCAGAATTGCGAGATAAAAAGTCAGAATTGCGAGATATAATGTCAGAATTCTTTTTTTTCTCACAATTGGACACACAATTGCGAGTTTATATCAGACAATTCTGACTTTATAACTCACAATTGTGGGATTATATCTTGTAATTCTGAGAAAAATTGTGAAAAAAAGTCAGAATTGTGAGATATAAAGTCAGAATTCTTTTTTTCCTCACAATTGGACACACAATTGCGAGTTTATATCAGACAATTCTGACTTTATAACTCACAATTGTGGGATTATATCTTGTAATTCTGAGAAAAATTGTGAGAAAAAAGTCAGAATTGTGAGATATAAAGTAGCAATTACCTTTTTTATTTTTTATTTCATAGCAGAAACAAGCTTCCATAAAAGCCTTTATTGTGAATGAAAAATAAAGTGGGTTCTCAAAAGAGTCCTCGTATCCCATGCCATGGCGAAAGTCTTTAATACCAGGATGTTTACAATTTAAAGATGCATTCACTGACACTGAAGTCTCTCCTTGTAGGTGCAGCAGATCATGTGATCATATTGTGTCACTGTTCATTTGCATAAAGTCTGCTCCATTTCAGATTACTGTGCTTCAGATCACTGTCAGTGTGTCCCTTCACTCTTGTGGTGTCCAGGCTCTTTCATTGGTCTCTCATCGGTATTTGCGTATGGAAGACACACCCCCTGTCTTTCCTCCTGTCTGGGTCTCTCAATCTGCCCAAACCCATCTTCCTCTTCCTCTTCGTCACAGCTTTCAGTGGCTGTTCCTCATATCTCAGGGTCTTGCTGGTCTCTTGCGGTAGGTTGTCTCTCATCCCTATAGTCCCTATTTGAAAGCTCAAGGGGAAGTTTTTGCTGCTGCCAATGGGTTTGGGACAGTGGACGGTTGACCACAGCGGGGTCTGGACGCTTCCTTCGCTCTGATATGGGGAGTCCCAACTCTGAGCCGTGTGCACCCGCTCAAACAGTTCCTGTATCAACTTACGCCTCTTCCAGTCGTGCAGGGATCGGCCCCTGTCGTGCATCATCTGGGCGTGACCTACTGAACGTCTCCTGGGACAAAGAGAGAAAATATATTTCAAACTGACTTTAATCTCAAGTCACATGCAGAGATTTTGACATTTGACTGTGATGCTTTATTATAACAATTTGACCTTCACTGCAGGAAAAGCAGTGCATTTGTTTTTGCATTGGCTTCCTAAAGAGGCCTGTTTCTTCTGTTACCAGCAGATGGCAGTCTCAACAGCTCTGAAAGCCCTCACGTTTTGAGATCTTGTAGAAATCACTCATGTTCAAATAGTCAGAGGAGATCATGACTTACTGTCGGTTGTTGAGAGTGTTAGTGGGTCTGGATTGGACCGGTATCAGGACAGTTAACAGGAACACAGCAAACCCCCAATGCCTCAACATACTGCTGGACAACTGAACACAGGAGACAAACAGTATCAAGTATATATATATATATATATATATATATATATATATAATTGATTTGAATTAGAATTAAATATTTTACTAGGCATAGTAGTCTAAAAAATATTACAAATATATTTTTACTAGGTATATTAGGCAAAATATAATTTATATACAACAATATATATTTTATTAAAAATGTTTAAAAATTACTATATATTTTTATCAGAAGCTTATGAAAAAAAAATTTGCTTTATATAATTTGTAAATCTGAATATATAAATATATATTACTAGGTATATTAGGCAAAAAATATAATACAAATATTGAAATAATATATATTTCATTAAAAATGTTTAAAAATTACTATATTTTTATAAGAGGTTTATAAGAAAAATAAAAAATATTTGCTTTATATAATTTGTAAATCTGAATATATATATATATATATATATATATATATATATATAATTTATATATATTTTACTAGGTATATTAGGAAAAAAATATAATACAAATAATAATATAACAATATATATTTTATTTAAATATTTAAAAATTACTATACATTTTTATAAGAAGTAATTAAAAAATATTTGCCTTATATCATTTGTAAATTAAAAATTGCATTTCAATACAATATAAAATAATATTTAAAATAATATATTATATTGTATTTCAATACAATATAAAATAATATTTAAAATAATATATTATTATTGTTATTATATTATATTAACATTAACTTGAATCATTAATAGCTAGAACTGAGGCAATGTCCAGTACACAAGTGGAAATAGGAATGATATCATTGTCCATCAATTGACATGAGGTGTAATACATTAAATTGCTGTTGTAAGGCTTCAACATTGATAATATACTCACATGTAATGCCACTGCTCAGTAGATCAGTTATTGCTGCATGTTGCTGCCACCCGGCTGGACGCGTTACAGCTGTTGAAGCCCGACATGTGACTGTACGTTCAATAAACCAGGAGCATCAGCTGCTGCCTAAATGAAGCATGTTAATATGTCCAAACTCCACTAGTCCAGAGGACAAACTCTTCTTATGTCTCCTTCCAGAGTGTTTGAAGGAATGAACACATAGAGAGGGAGAGAGAGAGGACCAGAGCGATGGGCGTTAGATTTATTGCACCGGTGAGTCGTGTAAGTCCCCTTTGCTGTTCACTGCAAACTGGTATGGACAGCAGGCGTTACAGCAGAGAAAATTAGTGCGCACTGCACACTTGCCTGTGTGTGTGTGTGTGTGTGTGTGTGTCTGCTGCCCATGACTGCCAAAGTGTATACCAGACTGACAAACCACACACACACACTCCAAGAAACGCACAGGCAGACACCTTCATTGGAAAGAGGGTGGTATGCTGGTCTCTCTCTCTCTATCGCAACACTCAAGAAGGGCTCAGGTTTGGCCAGGAGGGGCAGCATTTGACGAATAATCACCCAGTGATCTCATATCTGAACCTTTGATTAAAAGGGGATGTATTATGCTTTTTTGAATTTCCTTTAAATGGCACCTATTATGCCCCTTTTCACAAGATGTAATATAAGTCTCTGGAGTCCCCAGAATGTGTCTGTGAAGTTTCAGCTTAAAATACCCCACAGATCATTTATTATAGCTTAATTAGGATATTATTATAATAGCTTAAATTTGCCCCTATTTGGGTGTGAGCAAAAACACGCTGTCCCTTTAAATGCAAATGAGCTGCTGCTCCCGGCCCCCTTTCCAGAAGAGGGCGGAGCTTTAACAGCTCACGCTTCAGTTGCTCAACAACAACAAAGCAGGAGAATCTCATGCACCAAAATGAGGATTGTCAGTAACGGTGTTCAGCCTTACATTGTTCAAACCGGAGTCGACACTGATGGAGAGACTCAGGAAGAAGTTACAACTTTTAGACGTTTCTGAACGGTTAGTGGATACATTTATGTAGTTGCTGTGGAGTTGATTCAACTCATCGACTAACATGTGCCGTCATGTTTATCTTTTGTGAAAAACCCGTATGGACGCCCACTGTACATAGTGTACCTGTTTTCAAAACAGCCATACACACCAGGCTAATGTTTATGATTGCTATCAAATGCTGTGAATGGTCTAATATTTTTTCCAAATTATCACTCGGACTGCTTGAAGAAATGCTTCTTTTTTAGCAATCAAGCTTGTCAGGGTCAACTTGCAGGCTATCCAAGCTAACGAGACTCTGAATAATGTTCAGTGCTCATCTGTGAACAGTTAGCATGCTTTGCTCAAACTTTTGCCATGGCGTTAGAACTGGTACACCGTTGTCGCCTTGCAAAAACAAAATGGTGGTGCTGTGGGTGGAAACATGCAGATTAAGGGGCGGTAATATTATAATAAGATCACCTTCTTCCCTGGTTGGTAAATGCACCAGGGCCCGATTATAGCACTTAAACACGGAAAAGTCAGATTTTCATGATATGTCCCCTTTAATATAGCTGTTTGTGTATGTAAACAATCTGCAAAGTTACAAAGCACAAAGTCCACACCAAATTGAGTTTGTTTCTCCAACAGAAAACACTTGCCTTAAATGTCTTGTACGTCACCTTGTAACACATTACTTTGGCCCGCCCTCAAACAAAGTTATAAGGCTTCGAACCTGATACTCGACGGTTATGGTGAGGGGCATTACATTTTTGACACACACTTTAAGTAATAGACCAATCACAATAGACTGGGGCCGGCTGAACAATCAGAGCAAACTGGGTTTTTCAGAAGGCCGGTGTCATGAGAAATCAAGTCCCCCCCCAGGAATCGGGTCTCCTTTAGGACCCAAGCAGGAATGCCTGATCAAATGTTGTTATCGTGATGTCTTGATTAATTATAACCTATTTTGCTATTGTATGATGTTTATAACATTAAGTGCACAAACAACATGCTTAAAATAATATGATTACCTATGCATAATAAAACAAACTGGAAACAGATTTTGGAAGCAAAAAATATACATAATATAACATAAGCTAAGCTAGCAGGCTAATCTAATCTAAATATAAGATAACTAAAAAAATGCTTGATTTCACAACCTATAGCTTCAGTTATATACTAGTATATGAAGCATGTAATTTAAAAGACATTACGGGTCATTATAACACATTTTAAACTATATAAATTATAACTTGATTTTGCAGGAATTATAATCAGGCGCTAAAAATACTACCCATTACAAGCCTGTTGAACCAATGGGATCACCCGGGGTCCTAAAGGAGACCCGATTTCTGGGGGCACTCGATTTCTCACCGCACCGGTTTTAAAGAAACAAAACTAAAACAGAGTATTCAGACAGAGGGTGAAAACAGGTGCTGCAACAATGTAAATTATATGAAAAATAATGAGTTTTTTTATCATGTAAGCCTATTCTAGTAGACTCCCTGAAATGATCGTTTTATGGTCAACGTATGAAGCAAATTTGCTGAATTATTACCTGAAAACCCTTAAAATGGACAACTGATACTTCTACCAACACCAAAAAACATGCTACATTATGTTGAAAGCCTAACATTGGTCTTTTACTTTGCATGGAAATTCTGTGTGAGAGTTCGGAGGAACGTTATAGCTCATAACGGAGACCACGAGACCCTCCCCTCCTAAAACATGGGTGAACCTGGGTGAAGAAAGTAAACAGCTTTGGCTGACCACTGTCCCAAGAGATTATGACCATAACCTCAATGAAATCAAGCCTGTGGGTGGGTCTGCTCGCCTCCTAAGCAAACGTAATGGTCAAGGTGGTTTTCGGGGAGCCCACAAAATAGTACCGCTTCATTTATAGGCCTCAGGGCAAGAAGTTCACAACATAACTAATGCTCATCAACTACAAATTAGTTCTGTGCGACACTAAAATATTCCATATATTTCCATGTTTATGAGGCAGCGCGTACATTGGAAAATAAACTGACTTACACAACCATTCAAAAGTTTGGGGGTTTTGAAAGAAATTAATACTTTTATTCAGCAAGGATGCATTAAATTGATCAGAAGTGACAGTAAAGACAAGATTTCTATTTCAAACTATGTTGTTCATCAAAGAATTTGTGTTTTCAACATTGACAATAATCAAAAAATGTTTCTTGAGCAGCAAATCAGAATGATTTCTGAAGGATCATGTAACAAATGTGAATAATTTACATTTTAAAAAATAAACTGTTTTACTTTAAATTGTAATAATATTTCACAATATTACAGTTTTTACTGTATTTTTAATCAAATAAACACAGCCTTGGTCAGCATGAGAGACTTCTTCCAAAAACTTTTTAAAAATATTACCGACCCCAAACATTTTAAAGGTATGTTCATTACACAAAACTATTGGCTTTAAAAGACTTAAAATATGTGCATATTTATTATTTTGCAATTTTTATTGTGTTTTTTGTCTATACACTGTCATGAATAGCAACAAAAACTTTGTAAAGATTCTTCAGAAAGTTCTCCTTTATGTAGAACGGGAAAAATAGCATGTTTAGAACATGAGGGCTGTGATAAAAAAAACTATTGACAGAATTAGCATTTTTGTCATGTCAAATTTAATTAAGATTTTCAATATTTTGTAGGCTGAACAATTGACATCTTTAAACACACTGTAATTCTATCTCTCACAGCCTCATGGTCATTTGTCAAATAAAATATGACGAAATATGGTATTGATAAAGTAAAGAAGAACCTATAATAACTTTTAGGGTCTGTTCACACAGAACACGTTTTTCTATTCCAATGTGCTACTTTTCCATTTTTATTTTCTATATAAACATGCGCTAGGCTAGACGGATGTATATGACCATTATGCTCACGTCTTTTGCAGTGCCTCGCACATGAGCAACACATTTTTAAGATGCCGTGTCATCAATGTCAGTTCCAAAACAGTGGACCAATCAGAAGAACTCGGAGGCGGGGCAAGTGTTGCAAGCTTCTGTTTACAGTAACAAGTTGGCATGGCAACTGTTTTATTTGATGGCAACATGATGGAGGAGGCCATAGCGAGTGCGATTATTTAATTTTTTTCCATGTCAAAAATAGTATCAATCTATTCTGCTGTTTGCCTATTTCTATTATCTCCGTTATTGCATCACGTCTCAAAAGTGCGTTTTGAGACCCTTGCGTTCTGCGCTGCGCTTTTTTAAAAGCCATTCCTGAGCGCTGCGTTTTTAGACGCAAAGATGCATTCTGTGCGAACGAGCCCTTAGGCCGTGTGTCCAACAAAGTGTTTTTTCCAGCAGCTAGCGTACTTTTCCAATTGTTTTCAATGGAGAACTTTGAGTAAAACGCTGCGCTCATCACTGTCACAGCCAGCCGTCCAGTCAGAGTAGAGGAGGGGCGGGACAAATACAACACCGACCATCTGTCACAACATTCTTGCTGTACGACGAGTATCAGTTCAGCAGAGCACCTAGTGTTTTCACCTGGATAAAAATCACTTTGGTGGACACACAGCTTTAATCTCCTTAATCTTAATCTCGGCCTAAAAACCATATCACCGACTCAAAAGGGTTCTTGATAAGAGGAATCTGAAGTGCAGAACATTTATCTGTAAAAGTGTAGCTGTACAGCTTGGTCTCATGAATCCTTCATGTTCATTCTTTCTTCTTAGTAGCCTTAAACTACTGAGAAATGTTTTGTTTTTTGCTTCTAGGCAGTGACAGCATCGTCTAGCAATGTTCAAAAGAGTTTGACTCATCCACACTAATGCGTTTTGTGAGAAATTGTTTAACTGTCATGGCTTGAGTTTCCTTTCCACTTCCCGTGTACTCCTGTTTTGTTCTTGTGTTTGTTTTATCATGTAACCTTGCGGAAGCACATGACACGATTTCTTCCATTTGACCAAACGTTTTCAGCAAAAAATTCCAGCGGGTCGCTGCACAGCAGCGCTCCAGATTTAATCGTGAGGCGTAAGTGAATTCTGCTACCGAGGAAAGTCTCAAATTTTTGCGGTCTTCTCCATGAAATTGTTAAATGAAGAAAACATGTCATTTAACACCTTGTCAGTTCCCCTGTCGACCACTGGCACTTGACCTTCTCAGCACTTGGACAAACTTTGATATGACACCTGTAGTCAAACGCCACTCTAAGTGAATCGGGGGACATTTGAGAAACATGCGAGCTCTGGTCCGACCCAGCCACCCAGTGTGCCATCTAACTGTGAGATTATTAAGACTGATGTCCCCAGCGAGGCCAATATTTTTTGTTCTACTGCAGAGCGTCGGCAATTTATCATCCAAACATCCCACAGGTTTGTGTTGTGTAGGTACTTTTGGATCTAGTCCGGCGGGTTTGATTCGGTGCCAGAGAAAACATGGCCGCCTTGCCAACAGGCCGTTTAGAGCCCGAGCTGTGAAAGCCTGTCTGAGGGTTCCAGTAAATCCTTCTGCTAGCAGGTAAGAAGTTTGGAAACCGACGAGGCAACACACCTCCCACCGCTGATCTCCATAAGCAGAGCTTCATTTAGGTCACTATTGTTCGATTAACAGACTTGCGTGTTATTTCATTCATTTATGCTCACATTGCATCGATACGAAGGCACCTAGAGGACCTCTTCATGAAAAGAGTATTCACAGAAACTGTATTTAAATATTCAGCACTAGGGGCCGCAGAAAGGACACACGTGTGTTCTCAATAAAAACTATAGGTGAAACTTGTCAAAGTCAAACTTGATGTGTTCCTGAGCTTAGAAAGCATACAAAGGAGCTTTCACTTGTGAAACACTTTGTATCAGCTTTTATCGCATAATATATGTCAATTTCATTTTATACAAAGACTACATTGGTACCATTCTACATTCTGCCGGCAAACTCAATATTTAGTGTATGCAAACTTTGTGTTAAAAATAATAATTATTAAAAACTTTTTTGCTATCCCATAAGGCAAAAAATAAATACCACGAAAATATGAATAAATTCATTAATTAGACAAAAAGAGAGATTTTCTGCACATATTCTAAATTTGTCAAATTTTTATCTCAATACAAAATATTGAGATAAAGCCAACACTTTTCTATTGCTTAAATGTATGTACATTTATACTTTTAAAATATAATTTATATATATATATATATTTATGTTAGATGCAATTAATTGCGATTCATCGATTTGACAGCACTTATTTATATATATATATATATATATATATATATATACACACACGCACAAACAAACTTTTATGTTAGATGTGATTAATTGATTTGACAACACTAATATATATACACACACAGATACATATATATATATATATATATACACACACACAGAGACATATATATATATATATATATATATACAAACAAATTTTTATGTTAGATGCGATTAATTGATTTGACAGCACTAATATATATACACAGACACACACACACACACATATATATATATATATATACAAACTTTTATGTTAGATACAATGAATCACTTTGATAGCACTACTATATATATATATATATATATATATATATACCTAAAATATAAATAAATATATTTTAGAAAAATAGGTCAACAAATTGGCCTTTTTGATATTTTTAAAATAAATATGATTTCAATTCAATTTCAAAGGCAATTCAAAACTGTACTATATATATACCAAGCTCTACATAATAGACAATAAAGGCAATTTCAGAGATGAAGGTAAATGCTTTCATGTTGTCGAGCAGGTGCCATCCCATGTGGTCTGTCAACATTTCAGCGGTCAGCAAACCGCCTACAAAAACATGTTTCGATTTTATCTAATCGTCTGGAGGGAAAGCCCTTCCAGTAAATGCTTGGTTAGTTTAGCCCTCCACCATCCAGCCATACATAAAATATACAAATATTTACTGGATAATGGAGGTGAATGGGAGGTGTCCCTCTAAAGACCCACACATATCCCAGAATCCCATGCGGCAGGGCAGATGAGTGATACGCCACGGCTAAAATGCATGAAGAAGTGCTGTGTTCGCGCTGGAACAACGGGGACTGGAGGGTGAAATGCTGAGGGGCTTCTTCAGATTTTGGGGATCATACATCATGGGTCTCAATGCCTGTTGACCTCAGTCCACTGAGCTGAAGGCGTGGGGGGCTTTAGGAGAAGGCACACCAAGGCTGTGTGTGCCGCCACACAGTAAGGCCTTTTGCTGGCTGCCATGGCGATGGCGACCGCAGAATTGCCATGTTTACTTAAAAGCTAGTGCATAAGAGAACAGCAGACCACCGGCAGCCGCCACCCGCCGGCACTGGGCAAGGGCTACGGCTCATCTTTGTTGAAAATGGCTCAGGAACCTGCTGCCTGCACAGGGCCAACCTAAATTTAGCAACAAACTGAAAAACCCTCCTCATTCTTAAAAAGCTGTTTAAGTTTCCAGAGCGAGAGGGTTCAGTGAGGGACAGGAATGGTCTGAGAGGCGCGTTCTGTCTTGTTGCAGGTGGCGATCGAGCGCTTCGGTCCACGGGCTCGGCCGTTCCAAAGACTTGTGATTGTGCTTCCTGCGATGTAATATAACATAAAACATGTCAACGCGAGGTTAAACATGGAGCATGTTCAGACTTTGACTGGCCCACTGGTTAAATTTAAAAGTAATATAAAAATAGCACTTGGTTTGCCATTATTTCAGGCATATTGAGTTTCTGAGGGACCAAAATTTTTGTTGTCGAAAGTCATCAACCACAATTTCAGTCTCCCTAGTGTAGTTACCTAAACATTCACTTTTTTACCCTATAGACACCATGTGTACACAGGCCCTGTTAAGAAATACTGGTAAATTCATTCTGGCGATTTGAGATGTTGTAACATTGCAGGAAAATGGTCAAAGCCGTAAGATTACCTGTTTGACCACCTGCTTTGAGAGAAATTATCATCCCTCTTTTTACCTTAGGCCATTGTAACTTGAATGTGTTGAGGCTTCCAGTTATTTTAGCTGTACAAAAACTGTGTTATGCTGCTTGATAAAGACCAATTTGGAGCAGACATCACAGTTACATCACTTGCAGCTGCTCGCGCATAGTGGTGGCAGAAAAATTGCGGTAACAAGTGGAGGAAAATGGGCAAAATGCACAGAATTTGGATGTCAGAATTGGAATGCAAAAAATGTAGTCTTCATTTTTATAGAATACTGTCGTTGAAGACGCACTTTAAAGCTAAACGCAGACGTTTATGTTGCAGGTCACAGACTGGACTGATGAAACCTGTAATGATTAGTCTACTATTAAAGCATGAATTTGATGTAAACAGTCAGTAAGTCTACATAATATTCACATATGCAGTTCATAGGGGACATGCATAGCAGTTACAGCATGAAATAATATTTAAACCTATAACATTTTACATAATAACTTTTAAACATATAACATTTTTTTCTTTTTTTCTTGCACTTGTGAGTTTATATCTCCCAGTTCGGACTTGGACTTGCAATTGTTTATATCACAATTCTGAGGAAAATAGACAGAGTAACGAGTATATCTCTGTTTTTCCTATAAGATATAAACTCAGATTTGCGAGAAAAAAGTCAGAATTGTAAGATATAAACTCGAAATTTTATTGTCCGCAGACTGCTACTGCAGAACTGTCATTTTCTGCCAGTAGGTAGGCTCAGCCCACAAAAACATTATCGCTGCTTGCAAACACAAAATAGGTCTATAAAGTGCAACAGTGCCCGCCCCCTTTTTCAGTGGTGCTTGTTCCGTAAGTATTTTTTCATTCATTTTTCCTATAGGGATTTTAAAATAGTCTTCATTCAAGAGTTATAAGCCATGAACCAAGCCAGTCAGCTACGAGGTGAATCACAACGCTACAAACTTTGATTTGAAGCAAAAACGTTTTTGAAAATTGGACAAAAATACAAAGGTACAAGATTGTGTACTTACGGCTTTAGTGATAGAAGGAACTACAATCCCATGAAGCATTGCGATATTTTAAGTTTATTGCAAAATATGCATATATATATATATATGAACATTTAAGTATTTTGAGGCCCCGTTTACACAAGTGCGTAAAAATGATCCTCGTCTACACTGGCGTTTCCAAAGCGTTTCAGAAACGATCTCCGTCTATACTACACGACCGAAAATGCATGTCACATGACCATTCATACACACTGGGCATGTGCGTACAAGCGTAAACAGTTGCCTCTTGCGCATATAGGCAGCTGCAGTATTAAAAAAAATGCAGAGTTTAACTGCACAATGGCTGCTAAAAATGACAATAAAGCCAGCAAAAATTGCAGTTCAGTATCTCTGTTATTGTTTACACAGTCATCAAGGATATGCAGAGCGAACTTGGGCAGCCACACCATCATCTCTGTTTTGGTCCATTTACATTGAAACGCAACCTCTGCATTTTTAAACTAAAACAGGGTCTGCAGCGTTTTCGAAAGTCTCTGTTTTCGAGGTTCGAAAAAACTGGCATAGTGTAAACGACAGGAGTAACATACTAAGACCGATTCGATTACATCATTTGCAATGCTTCATGGAAGTGGGCGGAGCTAAAGAGCTATTTTGGAATGATTTTCGTTTTTTCAACTCTCTGATTGGTGTAATTTTCTGTATAGCATCATGGGTAATGTAGTTTTTCACCAGGAATTCCACTGTTAAACATAATTATTTTAAAAATAAGTTGAAATAATGTGGGCTCAGCTTCAGCAGAGGCAAATACCATGGATTAACAACCTCGTAGCTCACAGTAGGTCTGTCTTTAAAGGTTTATAAGCTATCGTTTTCCTTATGGAGAAAATTAATTACGTTTTTACTTCCCGAATCCAGCTCAGAATCATAAACACACTTGTTTGTTGCGCAAATTATTTTACTACTTAGCATTTTGTTATTCTTTCAGTTATTAACCTATAGAGAATGGGAATGTGATGTCAGCAACGCAAGGCATTGTGGGATTTTAAGACACAAAAGCTATAGTAGAGAGCGAGTAGTAGTGAATGTAGATTTAACTGTTAATATTTTCTGACTTAAGAACATGTTGGAATGGTTATCGCTTGATGTATTGCCATAACCATTTTTACTGAATGCAGTATAGGTCATAATCTCTGCGCTCTCCATGTAATCAAATGGGATGCAAGCCAAACTAAAAAATCCAATTACACTTCAAATAATGTTTTTCTTAAGACAGTTTGCTTCATTTTAGTTCTTATCACACTGACATTTGTTCAAGTGTTCATTTTTCCAGTAAGTTTGGTTTTAGTTAGTTATTTGATGCTATAAAAATGGGGTACAACGTCATGATTGACAGCTGTGCTTGCGATCCACCTCAGGATCACTACCGCGCAGACTCTGACTCCAAATGACGTAACACCAAATGACAACTACAGTTTCTTGGATATTTGGCTTCATTTTTCTATGGTGGAAGGACGTAGGGATGCGTCGTCCATCTTTCTTTACAGTCTATTGATGAAAAACATGCACTCTGACTAAACGAAAATCTAACATTTGTAGTTACCCTATGTTTTTTGTGACACATTTGTGTGAATAATTTGTTGTCTACGTTTTGCGTTTTGTCAATGTACCATCCAATACTGATCCTAATCAACAGTGCTTGAGTGGATTTGCTGTTATTACCTCTTTTGTGCGTCCTTTTGGTGAAAATACGCACTCTAATTTGTTATATAACTTTTGAAGTGACTAAAACTCTGTTCTGTAGGCCTGTAGATTTAAATTGGTGTATTATATGTACTATTTAGACACAAAATTGATTGTTTTGGCTTCCTTTGGAAGCACCCTAATATAGGATCCAAAACTGTCTCTCACAAAATACAGTTATACTAAGCAGTTATAATGTCGAGGATTATTCCTGTAATAATGGAGTATTGAAACACCCAGCCAAACTCAATTCATGTTAACTTCCCTGTGTGGGCCAGACCAGTGCATTGGGACAGTAGGTGGATTTCTCTTCAGGTGCTTGGGTAATTGTGCTTGGCATAAACTGCTGGTTCTTTGTGTCAGCCCACGTGAATAAGATCCTCAAGGTGGAATTCCTGTGCTAACATGGGGAAGTCACAATATACATGGTCATATGACCAGACGGCCCCCATGGATTGGTTCGGTGGAAAACGTCCAGCTTGCACACAGTAGGTGGGCGTGGGTGGTGACTTTGCCCTTGTGCCCATTCAAGGCCTCATAAAAACACCTGACAGTTCATATTGCCTTTGAGTACAACCCAGTATTGACACGAGCTGACCTCCGTCAACACCAGCCAAACAAAACAGCAAAAATTCACATAATAATTGAACAAATAAATGGAGAACTTGTTTGGCACGCCGTTCATAAAGAGCTGGACTGGCAGGCTTCGGGAAAAGGAGTCTCACTTTCTCTGTAGTGAGAGTTGACATCGAGGTGTGTGTCCTATAAGCACAGTTTGGACTGTCAACAGGGGAAATATACTGTACTAGGTTTTTCCAAGCCAGGACAAATCCATTCAGCGCCTGTGAAAAGCTGCCTCTCAATCTAGCACCACACCAAGGGCCTGATTCTAATTAGCCATGAATACAAACCTTTGAGACGCTGCTTGTTGTACGCTGGTCAAGAGTACCGTCCACGTGTCTTTTCATGCTCTACACAGAGGCAGCGATACATTGTTACTACAGCATCAAAAACACTCTCATATCTCCTTTGTTTAATGGATATTGCAACTGTCTGTATGTAATTGTTATGCACAGTTAAAGTCGGCATGAAATCAAAATCGAAACAAAGTTTTTTGGCTTTTAATATGAATATGTTAGCCTTACTCTTATCTATAAGCTAGTGTACTCAAACAATGACAAAATTCGTACTTAGAAGTTATAAGCGTTCAAAACGTACATTCTCATCACTTCCACCAATAGGGATCAAGGATTTTGATGACATCACGCTGCACTTCATCTTCTCATCAGTTTTTCTGTCCAATCAAATGCTCTCTAGAATCTAAAAAGTCCTGCCCCCTACATTATAAATAGACGGTGAAGCTTGTTCACACATTTACTATTTTCTACATGGTGAATGGCATATAGTGCACTATATAGGGGATGGGGAACGATTCAGACAGTGTAAATATGCTTTCCATTGGTGCGAATGAAGTCTGGTTTCACGTTAGCGTCACGTGAACCGCTGCAGCGCGCGCACAGTCTGCTCCGGTTCAGAGACACGAGAGCCCAGAGTGGATCATATGCACGAGTCGACGCAGACCATAAAACATATCGGACCCATTTGAATTCTGCACAGAATGCTGTATTTTAAAGCGATATGGAGGAGACTAGAAGGAGAAACGGTTAGAGATTAAAAGGAAACTGAGGCTTTACCGAGCTCAACAGCTCTGGTCGAGCTGTGATATAAACAAAATGCTATTGGCTAAGGAGGAGCTGTTTGATATGCCCTGCCCTGTATTTCTGTTTCAGTGGAAATTACGTCAACACACTGAATAATGCTGAGCGTTACAAGGCACAAAAGCTCACGTTTTTGAAACATTTGATCACAAATGGACAAACAGACAGTCCCGCCTCAGCACTGGTTGAGTCAGTGTTGCTGTGTTGGGCTGGACGAGATGCTCAAACAAACAGAGCAATGTTTTGAAAGCACCACAGAGCCACAGTGTTTACACTTTTATGGCAAAATCAACTTACAAATGGCTTACTTATAGTTATCCCTGCATATTAACATAGAAATACCACACACTTCACCTTTAAGAAAAGATCTAGATCTCAAACATTTTGAAAATACCTCTTAAATACTTCATAGAGAAGGCATTTTATGTTAAAATATGGTTATAAGCCACAAACCATATGAAAGTTTCAATTTTTACATATGCTGACAGTGGTTGCGTGATGGACAGGCTAAACTGTGTGCTGAAAAGTACTGCAGTGCACAGTACTTGGACTAGGGAAGTTTAATTTTAAGTGTAGAAGCTGCACATTTTTGCATTTTACAGTATTCATTTCCTGTTGTCAGCATGCAGTTAAACCCCTGTCAATGCAACGCTCATGAAAAAAAGACAATTGCATTTCAAGATAATCACTGAAACCTACTTAAACGTAAACAGACGTGCAAAATATGACTGGCTGCCATCTTGCAGAGGTTGTTACTTCAGTGTTCACAATGCATAAGCATTCTCATATTCCATCATTAAACAAAAATGTACAGTAAATACAATTTGAAGATTGTTGGATTTGGAAAACGTACATGCTTGGACAGTTTATACGTTTGAACATGTCATCACCCTGCTACAGTTTACACTGCATTCCTTTTTCAAAACCACTTTTATACACCCCGATGTTGATAATTGCCTAGTTTCTCTCAGATCCCTTTCCTGAGGGCACCACTGTTATGCTTTAAAAGACACTTTTATGTGGTGCTTGGCCAGAGGACTGTTTTCTGTGTAAATGAAATACAATAAAGACAGAAAGAGTGTTTCTTAAGAGCTCGACATTTTCAAAGTTTCCCTCTCTGCTTTTCACTGGCAGACCTCTCTTGGAACGCTTTAACTGAAGATTAAGCGTTAAAATCTGTGTGGTTTTGGGCACCGTTGCCATAATTCAGCTATATCCCAGAAACATAAGCGTGGGGCGAAATCACCAGCTCTCGCGACGGAGATCCAGGGTGCCCTAAACCACACTGAGCTGGAATCCAGGAAGACCAGACAGTGGTCAAAACCACCAGCTACATCCACACCCGCACACAAGCTCAGGTTCATTATGCGTGTGGAGACCGTGAACCTGAGATGAGTGGAACAGAGCCCGGATCCGTCCAAGAGATATTTGGACAAAGAATAAAAAAAAAGGATCGATTGGAAACTCCTGAAGGGGCCACGTTAAGCTTTTCTTTTTCTTTTGTTCAGAGTTTTACTCATATAAACCATTTAATGTAATTTAAAGATTTATTTTTTTGGCATTTTTGACTTTTTAATTGAGATAGGACCGTTAGTTGATAGGAAGTGAATTATAGAGAGAGGGGGAAGGGATCAGGAAAAGCCCACAAGCTGGGACTCAAACTAGGGTCACCTGAAGAGCAACGTTGATGCGTTACCCACTAGGCTATTGCGCCAACATCATTTAAAGATTTATTTTTTATTGAGATAGGACAGTTAGTTGACAGAAAGAGAGAGAGAGAGGTGGAAGGGATTTGGAAAGGTCCACGAGCCAGGACTCGAACTCGGGTCGCCCAAAGAGTAACCGCACTACATGTTGAGGCGCTGCCTACTAGGCTATCGGCACCGATGTCATTTAAAAAAATTTGTTTTGCCATTTTTATTTTTTGCCATTTTATTGATATGGGACAGTTAGTTGACAGGAAGTGAATTGGGAGAGAGAGAGAGAGGGAGATGGGATCAGGAAAGGACCACGAGCTGGGACTCGGGTCACCCGAAGAGCAACCACGCTATGTGTTGCTGCGCTACCCACTAGGCTATCGGCGCCAATGTTAATTAAAGATTTATTTTTTGGCATTTTTGCCTTTTTTTTAAATTGAGATAGGACAGTTAGTTGACAGGAAGAGAGAGGGGGGGAAGGATTGGGAAAGGTCCACAAGCCAGGACTCGAACTCGGGTAGCCCGAAGCGCAACCATGTTATGTGTTGATGCGCTAAACACTAGGCCACTCGGCGCCAACGTCATTTAAGGATTTAATGAAAAAATATAGAGTGAATTGCATCTTTGAGAAAGCTTGGTCAGCTGAAAAAGGAATATTATTTTATATGCAGAGCAAGCATTCATAATGTTCCCGTCTTATTTTTTTTTTACGGGCTTTACAAAAAAATAGTTTATTGTAAAGAAACCTGCTGTAAATTCAAGTGTGTGTTGCAGTCGGACACCATATGCTGCAGCTGTCGCTGTGTGTCGGCCTCTTTGTTTTATACCAGCGTCTGTCACTCTTCCTCTTCGACCAATAGGAGAACGCCTTACTTAACCTATTCGACCAATAAGCGTCGAGCTTTGTTCTACTGTGCCAGTTCCGAGGCGCACGCTCTTAGCCGTCGAGCTATTCCTACTTTTATCCGCCTTCGCAAAACCGCTTAATCGCGCATTTTAGCAGAGTTGTTTTTATTTAAACCCAATGTTCGATGTTCCTTCTTCCAAAAAATAATTTTTTGGATGTAACGGACAGCGGTGTTCGTCGTAAAATCCTAGGCGGACATTCAAACGGAAGGCGCGAGCCGGTTTGACGGGTGTCAGCACGAGACATACTTGCACGCTTTTATTTTCATTTATTCTCGTTTGGGGGCTTACACGAGTTACCGCTTCACCTCTAAAAGAGGAAAATAAATAATTGCACCTGTTGGATTTTAGATGCAGAGCAAGCATTTTGACAAAAAATACAAATACAACATTTTTCTTTAGAATAATGTGCAGTATTCACAATAAGACCAAGAGCATGCATTGTAAAACGTAAACACGGTCGATTTTGATTTCATGCTGACTTTAAGATTTTAGACTTAAGACTATTACTGGCTTCACATGTGCATTTCATCTGTGCTTACTTTACAGTGCTGTATACTTTGTACTTCTCCATGTGTCATACCACAAGAACAGATTTGTACCGGATTTGCTGCTAAATACGGTCCATTTGACCTTATGTGTCTGTCCTGCTATAGTAGAGCCTGCTGGTCTAATAAGGCTTATGCTGCCATCTTTAGGATGTTATGCTGTAATTCCTCTATGTTGAGTTAATCTTCCACAATAGAATGATTTAGTCTTACCGTGTAAATTTTTTGACTGATGTTTGAATGTATTTAGGGAACATATATTCATGTATAACAAATACATTGGTATTTAAACAGATATACCCTTAAACATTTAACCATGTAAAGCCTGACATAAATAATAGTTTGTATTAAAAAAAAAAAATAAATAAAAATAAAAAAAAAGTATGCATATGTGTTTTATATCACATCAGGCTTTTTATGGCTCATATAGTATGATATAGTGAGAACGTGGAGCTCATACTTGAGTAGGCCCAAACTTAGCAAAACTATGCAATTTGGTGCAGATCTTATTTATATGGCCTAAAAGTAAGATCAAATTCTGATAATTTTTAATGTTAATCAATGAGATCTTTATAACAGTATAACTACTTAGATAAAATGCATATAAATATCAGTTATCACTCCACATCTGCCAATAATGTCTTGGTAAGATGATATTTAAATGCTTAGTTTTATGATCAAAGCTCTAAAACATATAATGCAACGCAATGCAACGATGATTGAAAGATGAGCAAATAAACCTTCCTCAAAAGCCTGATGATCATATTTGATACTCCTGATTTTTCTAAAAAAAAATAAATAAAAAAATGATGTGTTGATAATCAAGTTAGATTAGCTAAGTTGCTTCAGGCCAGTAATGTTCATCTTGATATATTACTAACAATATAAGCGCTATTCTTACGTTTACTTTATAAAAATCATGAAAGATTTCACAGCAAAAAGACATGCAAACCATGACCTGTTTTTACAATCATACTAAAAGGCCTTTTACTTGCTAAAAAGTGTAAACTATCAATCAGATGAAAGAAGGCATTTTGATCATTTAGAGGTCTTAGAAATACAATACTGTATGCTTTATAAGGTTAAGGCTCCTCCATGCTTACAAAATACCATGATTTTTTTAACAATAATTACCATATAATTTTTTTCTGAATAATTACCATATTCATGTACTATGGTATTTCTAAGACACCCCTCCCCCCACTTTGTATTGTAGTCTATTATTATGAAATACAACCTTGTCAAAAACCCTTTCGTTTTCTGTTGAACGGAACTCATCATAATGTTCCCGTCTTATTTATTTTTTACGGGCTTTACAAAAAAATAGTTAATTGTAAAGAAACCTGCTGTGAATTCAAGTGTGTGTTGCAGTCGGACACCATATGCTGCAGCTGTCGCTGTGTGTCGGCCTCTTTGTTTTGGACCAGCGTCTGTCACTCTTCCTCTTCGACCAATAGGAGAACGCCTTACTTAACCTATTCGACCAATGAGTGTCGAGCTTTGTTCTACTGTGCCAGTTCCGAGGCGCGCGCGCTCTTAGCCGTCGAGCTATTCCTACTTTTATCCGCCTTCGCAAAACCGCTTAATTGCGCATTTTAGCAGAGTTGTTTTTATTTAAACCCAATGTTCGATGTTCCGTCTTCCAAAAAAATTTTTTTTGGATGTAACGGACAGCGGTGTTCGTCGTAAAATCCTAGGCGGACATTCAAACGGAAGGCGCGAGCCGGTTTGACGGGTGTCAGCGTGAGACATACTTGCACGCTTTTATTTTCATTTATTCTCTTTATTCTTCACTTCTAAAAGATTAAAATAAATAATTGCACCTACATTTTTAAAGTAAAACACGTTTCATATTCCACTCAGGTAAAGATAAAGCATGGCGCAATATCACGAGGATCCGGCGCAGCTCACTAAAGAGAAACTCAAGAGTGAGTTACTGGCGAATAATGTTCCTCTGCCCAGCGCTGACAGCAAGAAAGACGTCTATGTGCAGCTGTATCTGAAGAACCTGACCGTGCTCAACAAGAAGAGCATCTCTGCTCACGCTCCCGACACTTTCTCCAGTGATGAGGAGATGACAGCGCCGCTGGTGTCCAACAGAAGCCGCTCGGGGAAGGTAAGAGCTCAAATACAAATCTTTTGAAAATCAAAAGCATGCTTTAAAGGAATAGCTCACCCCAAAATTAAAATTATCCCATAATTTACTCACTCTCAGGCCATCCTAGGTGTATATGCATTTCTTCTTTCAGACGAACACAATCGGAGATATATTAAATAATATTCTGGCTCTTCCAAGCTTTATAATGGGAGTGAATGGGGGTCGAGATTTTGAAGCCCAAAAAAGTGCTTCCATCCATCATGAAAGTAATCCATACAACTCCAGTGGGTTAATAAATGCCTTCTGAAGCGAAGTGATGTGTTTTTGTTAGAAAATTACCTATATTTAAAATTTAACAAACTATAATCTGTACGCGAGTTCACAAGAGAGTTGAGTTCTGGTGGAAGAATGACGTAAATGATGTTGCCAGAAGCCAGTGTTTTCATATTTTATAAAGTTTTAAATATGGATATCTTTCTTACAAAAACCCATCGCTTCACTTCAGAAGATCTTTATTAACCCACTAGAGCCGTGTGGATTACTTTTGATGGATGGATGCGCTTTTTGGAACTTAGAAAACTCGGACACCATTCACTCCCATTATAGAGTTTGGAAGAGCCAGGATATTATTTAATATATCTCCGATTGTGTTTGAATAAAAAAAAGAAAGTCGTATACACCTAGGATGGCTTGAGGGTGAGTAAATCATGGGATAATTCTCATTTTTGGGTTAACTATCCCTTTAACACTGATTAGCATGCTTGTTCATAATTATGATAGATGATGGAGCAGAAGGGTAAGATCTGCAGATATTTAATTAATTTTATTTCTACTTTTTGACACACATTCAATATGTATTATACATATTTTATTAATCGCAATAATTATAATAATCATTAAATATATGAAAAATTATGCAACATATGATCATTATCATATAATGCTGAAAATTATGATTTACAAATGCAAATTTTCACAATAAATATGCATTGTACAGAACCGATTTTTGTCTTGTTAAAATATTTAAAATATATTTATAATTGCTTTTTGACCCAATAATCATTTCACTAGTCTACCACAATAAAACATGCTTTTTAAACATTTTTATAATAGTTATTTTATAAATTTTATAAATTTATTTTAAATTATATATTCTCACTTGAGAAAATTATGCAAACAATACAAGTTATTTTACCTGTAAACACTCTTACATTTTATACAAATAGAAGCTCTTGTATGTTGTTGTAGGTACAAATAAAAGTGGATAAAAATAAAATTTATGCATTTTCCTTCTGATGTTTCCTTAACCTTCAGAAAGCCACAAGAAAGACGGACAGAGTTCGGGCTGAGGAGAACGACATTTCGGGTTTGACTGATGAAGAGTTGAAGGTTCAGCTTCAGAAGTATGGAGTTCATACAGGACCAATTCTTGGTTAGCATTACAGTTTTCCACAATCGCCCAATATGTCTGTCCTATTTGTGAAGGTTTGCGTTGTATTCTCATATGCCTGGTTCTGTATCTCAGCATCTACACGTCAGCTGTATGAGAAGAAGCTTCAGCAGCTCCTGGAGCATCCACCACTGGAGAACACCCTGCCTGAACCCGAGACCACCATCCCAGAGGCCGTCACCATCAAAGCAGATGGAAACCAGAACGGAAACACACATTCAGCTGAAGATCAGTACAGCGACAAAGAAGAAGGTGAAGTTGTTGTTGAGGAGAGGTTATTTTACTGCGACATCATGTGCTGCATGTGACCCGAGTCATCTAGACAAGCACATTTTCTTCATCAAACATAAACTTTTAGTTAAACATTTAAAAATTAAAAAGACTTTAATCTTTGCGTGTCTTTGCATTTGATTGGCAGAAGTTGATCCTGTACCTGAGCCAGTTCCCGTAGTGACTAAGCCGGTCCGGAGCAGAGGAAAGACTCCAGTCACCACCAGGACCAGCAGCAGGCAGCGCGCTAAAGTAAAGCAAATACAAATAGCATCACGATAGAGTCTCATCAGGCCTCAGTTTATGGTGCAAAATCTCTTACTATTCGAGTTCTCTTCTGTTCAGCAGCAGGTGGAGGAGACGGCATCAGCCATTGAGGAAGCGTCCGTGGACGGAGGAGATATTTTAAAGGAAATCTTCCCCAATGAACCTGCCACACCAACCGGAATAATGTGAGTACACCTGCACGGGCGCCTCCTCTCTCACTAGTCTCATTCGCTCCTGTTAAATAGTGTTTGTATTGCGTATAATTTTAGTAATTCCCGCAGGTTTCGCACTCGCACCAAAACCGCGAGCACCACTGATCTATATAGGTGGAGCGGACAAGCCACGCTCAGTCTCAAACGGAGACAGAAGTCAAACAGAGTCACAAGTACCAAAATGAGTGGCTTACTGCGTTTAAACTGTCAAATACATACAAAAGTATGTCAAAACCAGCGGCACAGGCAATCTTGGCGAGAATTCAGATAAACACAGCCAGTTTTGAATCGTTAAATAGCTAAGAAAGTGAACCCATGTTGTGTGTAACAATATTGGGTCCATTGAACACCGTTCATAAACTCTTAAAGGGACAGCAGTCCAATATTCCTGCTGCTGTCTGTCATGTTAATCAAAGAACAAAAGACAAAGAAAATCACTTTTCTGCTCTTGACTGAATATGTTTTATAACTTTGAATTGATCTGTATTAATATTTACAATAAAGACTACAGAAATTAAGGTAACCAATGTAAAATAACATTGAATGTGTTATTTTACATTTGATTACTTTAATTTCTGTAGTATTTTTCGCCTGAATAAAAACACAGTTAACCTGAAAAACTTAGTTTCATAGTCTTTATTCTATTGCATTTATTTGAGCTGTTTATGTTTTATTACTGACTTTTTACCTGTTTTTTTTTAATGAAAATAAAACTTTGTGTTGAAGAAAAGTAGATTTTTGTTTGTATATGTTCTATCAATTATAGTTTCAATTATAGTTCTTAAAAAGAAAATCGGAATCTGCAAAAATCTGTATCGGCAGATCACACTAACAAAAAATCGGAAATCAGAATCGGCCAAGAAAATTGCAGTCGGTGCATCTCTACCAAAACTATTAAAAATGACAAACACAACAAAATTACTAAAACTTTAAAATTTAACTGAAAACAGAAAATATAAAAATAAATGCAGATTTATAATATTAAAGGCACAATATGTAAAATGTTTGTATTAAAATATCTAAAAACCACTAGAACAGTGTTTTTTATATATATATATATATATATATATATATATATATATATAATATATATGTATGTATGTATATTTTGTTGAGTTGTGTACTTACATTATCCCAGATGTTTCCCAGAATGTTTAAGTCCAGAGATATAAGCAATTTTAACCAGGACACGGACCATGTCTGTGCATCGGCTATCAATGACATCATACCTGCGTTACCCTCGATTTCTGGTTTTATTTTGTATAAACCATGGAAACACCAAAGATGCTTTTATAGTGTTTTATAAGACAAGGGAACAACTGTTTGCATACATTTATAGACAGAAAACTAATCATTGTTATAATGCTTAACACGGTTAGTCATATTGTTTGAATCTCGTTTTCTTGATTTTTATTAATGATATTCTAAAATTGATCTAGCTTACTGCAGTGTGCAACAAGTGTCTCACTGCAGCACCGAGCGAACGCTCAGAGTAACGTTATAACATCATTTTCAACACACTCAAATGTATCTAATATGATAAACAGTGCTGCTTTACCCCACATATGCTTGACTGGAAGCAGCGGCTGTGGCATAATAAAAGTTCTGCTGCTCTAGAGTCGTGTGTCACGCTCGTCTCTCATTAGCAACCGCTCAAGCAGCCTCGTTCAGCTCCCACATCACTCGACCCTGCTTTGCTTCATACTACAGTAACATTAATAATCTCATCCATAAATATGATATCTGCCCGTCGGATTCTTTCCACCAGCTGTGAGGTGAAGACGACATTCTGCGCTCCAATCTCGGCGTCATCGAGCTATGCCTTTGTTTTGAATAGGCGATATATTGTGCCTTTTAATAAACTATAATAGTATATCAATGATAATAAAATAACATTGATATGAACTATGCAACTGTTTAAGATGTACAATATTTTTTGTAATTTTTCTTTCTGGTTACTTCTGACATGTTTGCTTATATGCAACTTGTTTAAACATACTTGATTCCCAATATAAAAAAGTTGGTGAAAAACTGCAAAATACATGTTTGACTATGGTCACTTATCAGTGCTGTAATTAAACCCACATTTATGTTTTCTCGCTGAACAGGGCCACATGTCGGAGGCCGATCCACGGTGCTGCCGGACGTCCAGTGAAGCCACTGAACCTGTGGTCCGAGGAGCCCCTCCTACAGCAGAGCTTTTACACAGCGACTAAATCCGTCACAGACGTCCGTAGCGCAGCTCCCGCCGTTCCCCCCAGACCCCGCCGCTGGCTTGCTTTCTGGTTGAAGCTCCTGGTGTTCATTGCACTGGCTGCGTCTCTGTATTACGCCTTCCAGAACGTCACCGCCGATCAGATCAACACCTGCAAGCTTTATATCCAGGACAATGTGATCACACCCATCATCAATTACATTAGCTGGGAGAGCCCATCCGAGGGCGGTGACGGCAAGTGAGCTGCAAATCCATCGACCCGCTTCAGCATGCACCTGCTGTCAGACTGTTTTTCTAGTCCTTTAAGGAGCAACGCATCGGCCGGGTTCAGGGGGTGGGGGGGGGGGGGGGGGGGGGGGATTCTGCTTATTGCTGTTTGACCTAGCAGTCACATCTGAATAGACTCGTTATTCAAGTAGTCTTTAAACTATGTGTGCATCGTGTGTTTTGATCTTGCTTTGCGATTTTACGGTTTTGTAGCATTTGAGACGACGTAGACAAGTGTAGTGTTCGCTGACAGTGAATCTTTCGCCGCAGTCACCGGCGTTCCCACAACGAGAGTTTAAGACTTGTTTCTTCAAGTGCCAAGATGCGGCCAACATGAGCACAGTTCGGTTTCACACACGCATCGCAGCTGGAAGGAAAACCCTGAATGTTTGCAAAAAAAAAAAAACGTTTTCCTGAAAAAACCTGGTGAAGTTTATTTTTAGCGTGGCTGAATCTGACATTATGAAGTGTTGCTAATGAAACCAGAGTGAGAAAATTGTGTTTTTGCAGAGTAGGGTGAATCTCACAAGAAAATATCTGGCTCATATTTCACCACAAAATCAAAAGAGATATATATATATATATATATATATATATATATATATATATATATCCTCTGTTGTGTTGGTATAATGCCAAAAAAAAAATCTTCTCATTACCTTAAGGTGAAAAATCTAATTTTCATTACCAGAGTGCAAAAAAAACAACAAAAAAACATTTGTATTACTGTAATTATGGAAAATTATGGAAGCTTGTTTCTGTCACTGAATTAAAAAGGTAATTGTGACTTTTTAATCTCACAATTTTGACTTTTTCTTGCTATTGCGAGTTTATATATCGGAATTCTGACCTTTATTCCCCCCAATTGCGAGTTTATTTAAAAAAGTCAGAATTGTTAGATGAAAAGTTGGTTACCTTTTTATTTTTTATTCAGCGGCGGAAACAAGCTTCCATAGAAAATAACTGTTATACAAAAACATTTTATTTTTAATTAATTTAAAAATTATTCATATAATATAATAATAATAATTAATGTCTGGGCACAATTATTTTTTACTTAAAATTGACATACATTTAATTCAGTTTAAGAAGTACAGCCACAGTGTGTGTACTTAATTTACTTTTTTAATAATGATTGTTTAAATCATTATTATTTGCATTACAGTAATTAGAATTAGAAAATATTTTTAATACATTTTGTGGTGAAATATGACTTCGATATATGCTTGACGGTTTTCATCAGATTCATCCAGTAGCTTTTGTTTAAATGATTTGTAGCATTGAAATGTTTAAACTACTGAAACACCAGCTCAGATAATGTCTGGTTTTAGTACTAGATTTTTTAAATTGATATATATATTTTTTTTTTATCCAGAGCCTGACAGAAAATGTTATCTTAGATGAAAGTCTCGTGTAGTAAATAAAGCTTCACTTCTGGTGAGAGGCAGTCTTTTTTTAATTTTTTAAATATGTAATGGTGGCTTGTTCAATGTGTTTGTGATGTTTTCATAATGTGATGTGGCATTATAGCCAATTTTAAAACCCGTAATGAAAATTGAGTCCGCCGACACTTGCCTGTTCTTGACTGTAATCGGACCATCTGTGATTCATCTGACTAAACTATGAATTCATTTCTTTGCTGTAATTTTTAAAAACAAAACCGTTGTCCTCTGTACTAAGTATATCTTCATTTCATTCAAAACTATACATTTGTGACATCTTCATTTGCAGGGTTTTGTTTTTATATTTTGGTACTCTGTTTAATCACTTTTTAACTACAATATTTTTCTAATGTCTTCTCTAAAATTAAAAACATTTTTTTCAAAATGCAGTGGGCTACTTTTAAATGTACATATACCGACTCTACTAACCAATAACTAACATGTTTTGTCCTGCTGTGTCAAAGGCAGTGAATGGTATTCAAGTCCAATTTGCACTTTGTATTTAGGCAGCTAATTGTGTAAAATTGGTCATGGAATGATTTGAATATTTATCCTTGATTCAATACAATTCTGGTGTGAAATAAAAGAAAACCAGTGAAATCCCAGAGGTGACCCTTCCTTGTAGTTTATTTACAGCAAGGTCAGTTCAGTGACTGACACACACACACGACATTCCAGCGATTTTATTTAACCAGGAATGTTTCCTGTCATTTTTACACTGTGGTTTGACCTTCAGTCACACCATTTCACTTAGGAACTAGCAAACCAGATATAATCAGTCCCTTTTCAGATATACTTACACAAAATATATTAGCTGCTGTACAACATGAATGCAATCAAACACTACAAAGACAGCAGACGGTGACTTTGAGATGCATTGAATCTCTTGCGTAATTCACTCCAGAAAAAAGCCCCGCCCTCATTTTTGTCCTGTCTGGCCGAGCGAATTCTACTATGGAGAAGGCTTTGTTTATGAATATTAATTACGTACCGTGACGTGGCCGGGCTGATTGGCTAAGACGCAGGTAGATAATTTTTGGTCTTTTATTCTATGAAGAAAAAAGATGATAGAGTGCTCAAAACAAAAAGTAGAATGTGTCGTGTGTCAATCATACTTAATATAACACAGGCTCTAATAGCTTTTTTTTTCTCTTTTCTTTTCTTTTTTTCACTCACTTTTGTTTTTACACTTTTTGGAGGCAGAGCATTTCATTTTATATATGTAGAAACTAAAATTAATAATTATATAAGACACTTTTTCTTGTTGAAAACTTTTTCTTATTGAAACTTATCATTATATCAATTACACCCAGTTGTAAAATTATATATATAGTAACATATATTATTATAAAAATATTATTTATATTATTAATTATTATTATTGTTATTATTATAAATATATTAGAAAATATAGTACAAATATTAGAAAAACATTTTGAATAAGTTAATGTAATTAGTGTCATATAACTTGTTCGTAGCTCATTGTTTATTAAATATTACTATGTACATTCACTGTGTGTTTTCTGAAAAAGCATCGTCCATATTAATATTCATGAACCAAGACTTCACCATAGTGGGATTTTTAAAGTAGTGGGCGGGGCATGCAGTGACGCAGTCGTTTCCTTTATCCGGTTCAGCCTTGCTCCGCTCTCACTCATCGCTCGGTCTCTATGCGCAGCCGGTAGAGGAGAGGACGGAGGCGCCATTTTGCGACAACTTCTCTAAAGTAAGAGTTTCTCCAACCTTACACCTCCCTTTTCTTGGTCTTCACACACAGATTAAAGTGTGTTTTCACAGTGTCTTCAGATAAAATACATTTTAACGTGTTAAATTATTTAGTTTACTGTTATTTTTATTACAACGTCTCCCTCAAGAGCGCAGGGCCGCTGACCTCTCCATTGATCCACATGAACGATAGAGGACAAATGACTTTTTTAATTGACACGTTTGCAGCGTACGCATGTGTTCATTGCCTGACCAATGTTTATTCTTCATTCAGGTCCACCATCAGACATGTATCCGAGCGCACTAACCCAACTGGCCCGGGCGAACCCCTTTAGCGCCCCGTTGTTCACGCTGCAGAAAGCCGATGAGCCCCAGACACACACTCCCGTACAGAAGCGCAGGCTCGCAGCCGCCGCAGTAGCCGGTAAGACCCTCGGAGACCAAAACCATCTCATTTTCATGCTTAAAATTCAGTTTTATTGGATATAAAAGGGGTAAAATTAAGAAAGTCCACCTAACCCGTCACATTTCTCTATTCATTATTGTATCAATGCTTGAAATGGATCAGAATGGGAAATAACACCGTATGAACGTTGAATAAAAGGTTAGAATACTAGTTAGCTCTGTGCTAACTAGACCCTCCCGAGCTGTAGTTTAGATATTAGGAAGTTCCCTTTACATGCTTTAGTTATCACATTTTTAGATGTATTTTGTGTAGTTTGCGTTGAATAGTCTTTTAGTGTGGCTGCTTGCTGGATGTTTCTGGCCTTGTTGCGTTCATGGAGGGCAATGAAGGACAAAGTTAGAGGACGCTTTGTACAGCTTTTGGAAGACGTTTTTACATTGTAATGCACCAGAGTTGCGTACATATGTCAAATATGTTAAAATTGTATTAAGCCGGTTAGGGGACATGGTGTTCTTTATTTAAAGCGTCCTATTCTGCACATGACCTGTGTGTGCGCACCGCTATTCTCAATGAGGGGCGATCTGATTGGCTCTCTGGTGCAGCTTTCAGCAAGGCGCGTTCTGATTGGCCTTCAGTCTGAGGAACGCGTCCAAGTCCGTTATCTTATATCGTATCTTGCTCAACATTTAATCGTAAAATTTAATACCTTTTGCATGTTTTATCCGCGTTATGAGTGCCTCTCCCTGATAGGTTTGTATAATAACTGTATGTAGGCCTTTTTCACAGACTGCGATGACGCGTTTTAACGGTCATCAGCATCGTAAGTCCTGCAGTTTTTTTATATTTTCATTTATTACATTGTATGTACGTTTATAACATACTTTCGTATTTGCAGCAAATTACAAACAAACTAGTTAACGCTGCTGTGAGGGTGTTTGTAATACAGCGGCTGTGGGAATTGACATCTTTCTGTCTGACTGCCGGTATCAATCGCTTTATTTATTTATTTTTCCTCTTTTGAAAGTTGTGGGAACACTATTGTGCAGTTTTTCCTTTTGCTATTTGAACAAATGGGAGAAAAAAAAAAAAAAAAAAATATATATATATATATATATATATATATATATATATATATATATATATATATATATATTTATATATTTAATGTAGTCTCTTACAACAACAAGTTTAGACGTCGCCGGAAGTACATTTACCCTGCGATGGCGAGCGCCGGAAACACGAAACCCGAAAGTGTGAGAGAGGCTAATTGGTTTGCTTAATCATTTTATCTGTTTGCTAAAGTGGAATAAGGAGGTCAACCATAAACAGAAGATGACTTGTGCGTTTGTAGGTTAGCGAGGTTTGTGTAAAAGTAGTGTCAGTTAAAACGGTGACAAGTTTCCAAAATGAATCGATCAATAATTGATGATTAAAAATAGACTCTACAGAATTTGCATTGTCAGATATATAGACCATGTATTAATTATATATACAGTAGTTGCCTTTTTAGAATGGTTTAGGATGGGGGGTCCCTCACACAAAGGATGATCATAAAATATTAAAAAACCCCTGACGTAGGTCATGTCACCTGTTGTGATAGCTGGTGAAAGGTCACGCTTTAGTCCAGTCCAGTGTGGTGGTTTTCCACTAACCTCCAAACAAACGTCTCAGACCTTGTGTAGATGAACGTGACTCCGTATTTCTCCTCAGAGGGAGACAGCTGTGAGTTCGGCTCACAGAAATACCTCATCCTCTGTGGCTTCGGAGGAATCCTCAGCTGTGGCACCACACACACGGCTGTGGTGCCCCTCGACCTGGTCAAGTGCCGAATGCAGGTCCGTGTGTGTTAGCCGGAATCACCTGAGTGCCCGTGTGACCTGACCCCAGTGCAACCCCTCCTCATCTGCATGTTAAGTGTTGTGTTGTGATGCATGAGCATGTGTGTGTTGTCCCCCCACGTCACAGAGGCAGCCACAGGCGATAGCTGCGCGTTCGGCTCGGGGAAATACTACGCCCTCTGCGGGTTTGGGGGCATCCTGAGCTGTGGTATTACGCACACAGCCGTCGTGCCCCTCGACTTGGTCAAGTGCCGTCTCCAGGTCTGTACTCGCCTCGCTCTCCTTCATCAAGTTAATGAGATTGCATCCGTGGCGAAGGGTCACAAACACATTTTTGAAGTGATCTGACTAACCAGCTAACAAATTTGATTATGATATCATTTTGTGCAATGAGTTTAAAATATGAAATTAAAGAAAACACGTTTTCTTCTCTGAAACACTGAAGGAGATATAATGCAGAATGTTCTGGCCGCTCTTTTCCATAAAACATATGATCTTTTGTGTTTCATGGAAAAAAAATCTGTGACGCTCTGCCACTGATGTTATCCAAGTAACATTTGGTTTACCTTTTTATTTATTAATCTTGTTCCAGCATGTAAATACCATGAAGTGAAACCATTAACAGTGTTCCTTCATAATCAGCCGGTTCTTGGATAAGTTCCTCTGTGGTTGTTTCTGACTGTCATTGCAAATAACCGAATGCTGCGTTTAGGTGGATCCTGCTAAATACAAGAGCATCTTCAATGGATTCTCCGTCACGATCCGAGAGGACGGCATGCGAGGGTTGGCGAAGGGTTGGGCGCCCACCTTCATCGGATACTCCATGCAGGGGCTCTGCAAGTTCGGCTTCTACGAGGTGTTCAAGATCCTGTATGGTGACCTGCTAGGAGAGGTGAGATGAATGATGTGGCGCTTGAGAGACGGGTTTAAAATTTTCCCTATTTTCCCTTGAATTTGCTCAGTACCATCATTTTGGCTTTGATACAATGAATTTTAAAATTATAAAGTATTTAAAAATAGTAACTTAATGTAATATTCTGAGTCTGACAACCATTCATTTGAATATTAGAATATTACATTAAGTTACTATTTTTAAATACTTTATCATTTTAAAATTCATATAAAATTTTAAAATATATATAAAATATAATTTATATTTACATTACTTTTTAGAGTACATTACTCAAAATTAATATTAATTTATAAGTAATAATATTGACAGCTATATATGTTTGTATGTAAGTTGTATATTATATATATATATTATGTTAAATAGTTTATTTACATTAAAAAGTATACTTAAAGTAAACTATACTCACAATAAAATATATATAACTTACTAATATTTGTTAAATGTATAAATACACTTTTATAACGCGTATATATGTGTGTATTTATAATTAGCTATCAATATTATTGCTTATAAATTAAGTTATTAGAGTAATATTATACACACAAATATATGTAATATTGATAACTAATAAAAATATATTTTGGTTTATATATTAAATATTACTTAGTATAAACATTAATATATTTATTATAATAAATATTAATGGATATTTATAAGAATAATTACTTTTTTTAAATATTTTTTTTTGCCTGTATACCATGCGGTCATTTTCCACAGTTTGAAAAATATGCCTAGCAATAAACCCAGTAGAAACCGAACTGTAAAGTCTGTCAGCTGATGCTCATGTGTTCTTCCTGTCCTCTTACAGGAAAACGCATACTTGTGGAGAACCTCTCTGTACCTTGCTGCTTCTGCCAGCGCAGAGTTCTTCGCAGATATCGCTCTGGCCCCTATGGAGGCATGTAAAGTGCGTATCCAGACGCAGCCTGGCTATGCCAACACCCTGAGAGAATGTGCCCCCAAGATGTACGCCGAGGAAGGGCTCTGGGCGTGAGTATCCTGCACTTTAAACCCATCTCAGCACGCTCCTTAGATCCACCTCTGGGGAGTTTCTCCGCTCCGGTTCGGTTCTGCTCTCTCTGGGAGCAGCGGGATCGGGCCGGAGGCTCCCAGCAGCTTCACTGCTGTACAGTCAGAGGTGCTTGAGTCATTGGCGTGTGAGATCAGTCTACCTGCTTACCCAGCATTCTCTCTGCCCTGAACCTTCTCAGGAAAACAGCAGGGCAGAACCGCTGGAGAGCAGACAAACTTTTTTAATAAGCCCTTTTATGTTGACTTTTAAGCACTCTTCTGAGAGTTAATGAGTGGTGTGGATCTTCTGGCAGGTTCTACAAAGGTGTGGTTCCTCTGTGGATGAGACAGATCCCCTACACCATGATGAAGTTCGCCTGCTTTGAGCGCACTGTTGAGCTGCTGTACAAGTTCGTGGTGCCCAAACCCCGCAGCGAATGCTCCAAACCTGAACAGCTGGTCGTCACTTTCGTTGCTGGTTACATCGGTAAGACTGATTTCTGGGTGTTGAATTCATTCAATTTGTTCAATTTATGCTTTACATAATAAGGTTAATAATAATAATGTTCCATGAATTGATGCATTAACTAACAATGAGCAATACATTTGTTACAGTTCGTTGTTAGTTCATGTTAGCTCAGATCCATTAAATATATTAACAGATACAACTTTTGTTTGTAATATTAGTAATGAAATGTTAGTTCATGTTATGTAGTTAACTAATGTTAACAAATGGAACTTTATTGTAAAGTTTTACCATTTAAATTTGCTCTTATTTTATTCATTTTTAAATAATAATTATGCATTTTAAATTGCATTATTCTAAATTATCATTAATATTAATCTCATCACTTTTATTAATTCTATAGTAGTTATATATTTCTAATTTATTACTGTTTAATTAATATAATAAAATTATTAAAATAGTTTAATTGTTTTCTTAATTGTTGTCATTGATTATATAATCATAATTTAATATTATTCTATATTCAGTTCTAGTTCTTTAATTCTAGTCTTATATTTTTATCTACTTATTCTATCACCTTATTTTTAATTAATATTTTATCTTAATATATTAATTGTCATTATTGATTATTATAATTTTCAATATTACTTTATTTAATTCTAGTTTTATATTAATTTGATTCTTTTATTATTGTTCATTTGTATTACCTTATTTCTATTCTATTAAATTTTTTAAATATCTTAATTCTATATTTTATTCTAGTTATGTAATTCTAGTTTTATTTTTATTTAGTTATATCATATTACCTTAATTTGTGTACATTTTCTATTAAATTTTTATTAATATATTTTTTAAACTTTAGTGTTATAGCTTGTAGTTTTATAATTTATTGATTCATTATCATTTTATTTATTTTTTGTTAAATTATTTCTTATTAGAAATTTACTTTTAATTTATTTTTAGAGATGTGCACCACATTTTTACAGATCAGAGTTGTGATGCACGTTCTGCTTGTCTCTTGTAGCTGGTGTGTTCTGCGCCATCGTGTCTCACCCTGCTGACTCGGTCGTGTCAGTGTTGAACAAAGAGAAGGGAAGCACAGCCGTACAAGTGCTGAAGAAGCTTGGGCCTAAAGGTGAGACTTTTGTCTTTTTCTGAAGATCTCAATTCATTTTGTTTTACAACCTGATCAACACGCTCCTTAGATCCACCTCTGGGGAGTTTCTCCGCTCCAGTTCTGTTCTGCTCTCTCTCTGGGAGCAGCAGGATCGGGCCGGAGGCTCCCAGCAGCTTCACTGCTGTACAGTCAGAGGTGCTTGAGTCATTGGCGTGTGAGATCAGTCTACCTGCTTACCCAGCATCCTGTTTGCCCTGAACCTTCACAGGGAAACAGCAGGGCAGAACAGCTGGAGAGCAGACAAACTTTTCAAATAAGAGAATTCAGCAATTGTTTTACATTGTTGTTACCAAGTCTGCAAATCAACTTTTTTTTTTTAAATTCCTATCCACCCTCTTGTCGTGTGTGTGTGTGTGTGTGTGTGTGTGTGTGTGTGTGTGTGTGTGTGTGTGTGTGTGTGTGTGTTGTTTTTCAGGTGTGTGGAAGGGTCTGGTCGCCCGTATCATCATGATCGGTACCCTGACGGCCCTGCAGTGGTTCATCTATGACTCTGTGAAGGTCTACTTCCGTCTGCCCCGCCCTCCTCCCCCCGAGATGCCAGAGTCCCTCAAGAAGAAGCTCGGCCTCACAGAGTAGATCCACAGATCGATCGCCCACCTTCCCCTCGACAGCTGCACACCTCCTGTTTTCTATATTTAAGTCTGTCCTGAGCCCCACTCACCCCTGACATCATGATGATGAAGGGGAACCGCTCTCTTTCACAGGCAGTTCCATGTCTAAATAGTCTATATAAAAAGGATTGTGATCTGAATGAATGCCGTCTGGTTTTGACCTGACATTTGTTGTGTCAGTAGCACAATAAAGAGCTACCTGGATATTATACACAAGAAGTGTGGTCTCTCTTCATTTGTTTCATGTTTTTCATCTATAAACAACCAACCTTGCTCTCATTAGTTTGTCTATGGATTATAAATTTCAAGATTTGTATACCTGTATTTCTTTGTGGTTAACATCTGAAGTCTCTGCAGCAGTGTAAAATTTTATGGTATTACAGAAATGTAAGGCAAACTCAGTAAATGTTGCAGTAACTGTATATGGCCAGTAGGGGCAGTGTGGTTTATTTTAATTATTTTTTTGCCCGAAAAGGGTTCTCTACTTTTTTTTTCCTTTTCTTTTTTTTATGTACGAGTGGTGTCAGTTATTTTTGCTGTACAAAAACAAAAATGATTTTAATTTACGATAATTATAAACACTAGTTTGTAGTGCAAATAGTTTTACAGTTTACTGCATGTTATTTACCTATTAGTGGCCAGCGCAACGGAAGTCTCAAAAATTAACCAGAAAAAAGAGCTCGTAGGTTTTTAATAATTGTTTTTTATAATCTATAATTTTTATCAAAATACACAATTTAATGCTTAAATAAGAGGTCAAAGAACACGACAGTATTTCATTTTTAATCTGATGGTATGACCGATATAGACATAGCAAATTAAACTGATAATTAAAATAAAATGCTAATATTACTGATGTGATACCGATATGTGGTTGACAGAAAAATATGGTTCACTCCTATTAATAAATTCTGGAGTTCCCGCAGAAACCTGAGACTCGCGCTTAGGATTTGCACGTGCGCATTAGCCTGAAAAATACGCTTTTTTTAACGCTATTTGAGCAAAAGAAACAACATTTATGGGACAGTTAGTGTCTGATTTTTTTTGAAATGTTATTTAATTGTGAGTTTGCCGATCAGTTTTTGAGATTTAAGGATTCCCCCATTCAAATAGATAGGACTTGGATTCCCGAAATAGCTGTCTGGAGGCGTTGCAAATATGGCCGCTGAGTGAACACACTTTCCTTGTAAGGGACTTCGATATAGCCAAATCTTTTTAAATCACACACTTCTACACTTGAAGCATGTCCTAAATGTTTTTATTATTGTTTTATTATCATGTAACGATAACTTAAATAAAACGCTAATATTTACCGATGACGATCATCCAATGTACCGGAACTTTTGAAATTCATGCGCTGCTAGCCTGCTACACCAAACACAAAACGTACTAATTTTCCCTCATTTCACCCCGTGAATTAAAGGGACTTATTTATCGGCAGGGGGTTGATTTATCAGCAATTAGATCGGCACAATGGAGGCTATACTAACCTACATCCTAAATATTTTTATTACGGTATTATTATTTGACAATCATGCGCATTTTGCTTGCTGTATGTCAAGAGTAGGCTATTTAATAGGGATGCACCGATACCATTTTTTAAGGACCGAGTATAGACACTTTTTCTAGTCGATACCGTCGATACTTTTTTTCTTGCCAATACCAATACCTATACATTTATTAATTTCTCTCTCTCTCTCTCTCTCTCTTTTTTTTTTTTTTTTTTTTTTGTTGATGTTGCCATTTTCCAAGCACAACACAGCGACACTAATGTATGTAGGACAGCTTCTTTATTATTACTCTAATGAAAAAAAGTAATTTTTATGTGCTTGTCACAAACTTAAAGAACAGAAATTTCACAGTGTCCAATAACCTTCAAAGGGCATAATTACCAATATATATAATTGTTGTTATATAAAAAGAAATTTACAAACAATACAACAAATACTATAGAGATACAAATTAAATAAACTTGTTTTTCAGATACAGTAGGTTTATTTACCATGTATACATTTATTTAACATATTTTGTTGTTTTATTAACATTAATGACAAATATAGGCTATGGTCCCTTTAAGACCGAATCCATGGATACCGACACACATCCTGTTTTCACCCAAATGTTTACATCCACTTAAGCCAAAACCGACTGTATTTACCTGAGATACTCCACACCATATAGACATTTTGACAACTATGTGTGCATTTGACCATTCAGGTGCGAGGAGAACTGATCGCGCGCTGTCTGAGAGAACTGGGATCGCGCGCACGAAAGAGAGAGAGCGCGTGCGCGAGAGAGAGCGCTGTGTCATTCAGCGCGATTCCGCCTTCACTAATCGATAAGGAATTGTGATTGAAAACATGCAGCTGGCAATGTGTGTGTTGTCATCATTAATTTGAAGTATTTCCACACCCCTGAGGCTGACATTATTTCTGCTGCTGCCGCCGGTGTCTCTGTGTTCACGTGAGGTATCGGTCTTTGGTATCCGGGGTACGAGTACAAGTGCACGAGCTTGGTATCGGCCGATACCGATACTAGTATAGGTATCGGTGCATCCCTACTATTTAATTAGTAATTTATCTACTGTCTGACCTTGTCACTCATAAGCAAGGCTAATTAGAAAGTGACATGTGTCAATATAAGCTACATGAACTATGCTAATTCACCTGTGCGCCTGACCAGGTATAAACTCAGGACCAATGTCGTGTGATGGCTCGTTTGTTTTAATCTTCCCGTGTGTTTTAGCGGCTGTACAGCAGATGGCAGCGGATTACAGTAGCCTAATAACTCCATTAGCCTGGCACAGGAGCTGGCACTGCACTGACTGGAGCGGACGGACAAACTGCGGTGCCCAATATATATACAACAATAACATGCTCGTCTCATGGTGGTATCTTTACCTGGGCGCGCAAAGCCTCTACAGACAAGGTAAGACTGAGATGTGCGTGTGTTTCAATAAGAAATGATGCAGATATATAGTCTTAAATGACCTTGACTGGACACGAGAGGAGCGTTACATGAGGAACAGAGTTTGTTTGAGTGTATATAGGACAGGACTTGTGTGTTTGTCCACATCTCTGGAGGAGTGTCCTGTAAGTGACCTTGATCTATACAGACCGGTAGCAGATAAACAGGAAGCAGGTTGCTGCATTACAACAGATTTCTTGTGATGCTTGTGTGATTTACTGAAGAGCATCTGTTCAGGTGAGATCTTTCTGTGCTGTATTTCTATATATCATCTGTGTGTTGTAATGGTTTTAATTATGAGATGAGGTTATAGGATGTGTCTTTCTCCATTTCTGTTGCTCTGTTGACTGAGGACAGTGTTTTGGGAATTGTTGCTTGGGTGCAGTTTTTAATCATCAGCATGGATAGAGGATAGAGGCAAAACTTAATCTGGGACTAATTTCACCAGCATGATCTCTTGAGATTTGCTTGCTTCACCACAAATTAACCTCGGATTTTCCTTGCAAAGTCTTTAAAATATTCCTCTGACTTCACTCTGCAAAGTTAAAGCTATAGCTCTGTTTTTTAATGAGTTTTTGGTTACACTTTATGTTGTACAGTGTAATTATACAGTACTGAGTAATAATAATAAGTACTTACTTTAGGGTTAGGATAAGGGTTTGGTTTAGGGTTATTTGCATGTAATTATGCATAATTTATAGTTATTACTACAGTAAGTACTTACTACTTTTTTTTCCCAGAATAATAATTTTTATATAGAGAGAGGAAGCATGTTATTAGTATCAATAAGATATTTTTAATAATTCATTTTTGAATCTGTTTTTCACTTTATTTTTAATTGTAGTTATATATATATATATGCATATTTTATATATATCGTTTTTATTAGTGCTGTCAAATAGATTAATCATGATTATTCGCATCTAACATAAAAGTTTGTAAACATATAATGTGTGTGTGTGTGTGTGTTTTCAATGAATATATATAATTTATATATTTTATATATTAATATATGTGCAGTATATTAAATACATATAAATAACACATAAAAGTTGCAAATTAGTGCTGTCAAATCGATTAATCATGATTAATCGCATCTAACAAAAGTTTGTAAATATATATGCAGACACACACACACACAAATATATACACAATACATTTATGTGAGACTAGTGTTTATTAATTTATTTCAGTAAAACACCGAACAGACACTTTGGCTTTTTTCACTCAGGCTGCCCATTAAGGCTTTCTCAAGCCAACATCAAAGTTTGTTTACGAACTTTAGCTTCTAGTTTCAGTTTTAGGTTTAGTTGTTGTAGTACATCAAGTTAAACTAAATGAAAATGAGAAATATTTCCTTGGCAACTAGCTAAAAAAATTTTTATTTATATATATATATATATTTCAAGTATCAAAAATGTTTAAGTAACATGATAATTGTAATAACCCTGAGAGGTAGATCAGTTAATCTTGTGAGAATTTACTGTTTAAATTGAGATATCTGACTTTTGATTAAGATTTTGGTATCTACACAAATCGGAGCACAATTTGAGATATTGTCATTGCCGTCTAAGAGAAATAATTGAGATATTACGCAGATGTCAGCTGAATTTCTACGTTCTGATTTTGTTCCTCTGCAGTGTTGAATATGGCATCAGTCCTGCAGAAGCTCATCACTCCTCTGTTCAGCGGGCCGGCTGAACCGCCGAGGAACAAAGTGACGGTGGTCGGTGTGGGACAGGTTGGCATGGCCTGTGCCGTCAGCATTCTGCTGCGGGTGAGGCTGCAAAACGCTCACGCGGTCGTCATGAAGTCATTGATCGTGACAGGCTGTACTCGCCAATGTAATTCGGACTTTGTGACAAAGCACAAACATATTCCTGGACAAATTCCTTGTTTGTTTATTGATTGTACAAGAGGGAATGAACATTTTGCTCAAGCTGATAATGTCAGTGAGTCAGTGGGTCACAATATTTTCCAGTAGGTTTAGGCCATGTTTGTCTGCGCTTGACTTTGATCCCTTTGTCCAATTAGACTAAAGGTGAAGAACCACGGCCAGCACAGACATAGACGAGTCTAACAGGCTGACAAATAACTAAACTAGGACCAAATAAAATGAGTTTGAAGAAAACCTGTATTGGCTATTGATGTGACATATAAATATATATATTTATATTGTATCCGTTGGCGTCCTCATTATTCTTCTTCTTCCGCTCTGGGAGTCTATGGCAGTCCATAGTACCGCTTGTGGGAAAGTTATGAAATTTGGCACACTGACAGAGGACAGTCCCAACATTAACAACAGCCAATTTGATGTCTCTAGATCAAACTCTCTAGCGTCATCACTTGTCCAAAGTTTCACTCATGTTTACATGTTAACTTTTGAACCACAAGGGTTAGAACCTCTGATTCCTTGGCTCAATACAATTTACGTAATTTCCATCAAGAAACTTTCCCTGCCAAATTTTCCCGTCAAAAAACCTACTTTTTCGAACTCCTCCTAGACAGTTGCTCCAGTTTTCATGAAAATCAAATCAGATCATCTTCAGACTATGCTGGCAAAAAGTGATCAAAAGCTTTTTGATAAACCCAACCATTCTCGAATAACGCGCAAACGAATGAAGCAAAGCATGCCAAATTGGACGCAAGGCTATATCTCCGCAACGCTTTAGCATATTCTGACCAAACTTGGTAGTCATCACAAATATGACTTGAGGCTACATGCTGTGTTTCGGCACAGCACCACCTACTGGTCCGGAGATGTCTCTTTTTGCTTATAACTTCCGAATGGTTTGGACAAAAATTATAAGACTGATCTTGTTAGATTCAGGATATCCAATTTTACCATATTGGCCATTTTGCATTTTGTAGCAAAATGTATTTATTTTTTTTAACGCATTAGCGTATCATTATGAAACTCCATATGGGTCATCAGTATGATGCCCTGAAGGAGCCCGAGAAGTTTTGAGACAGCGCCACCTAGTGGTGAAATCAAATATTTATATGCTCATAACTTTTGACTTTTATAGATTCCTGAATCCTTGCAGAGTCCAACGATACCTAACATGCCATATTTCGCCTTATGGTTTGTGCAACATTGTGATTTAGCATTAAAACAACGTTCACAGATATCTTCGAGAAGAAACCACCGTAAGAAAATTTGGAAACATAGGTTGAAAAATAGGTTGTTGGCTATATGTTATAGCCCAAATGCCAGAATTTTGATAGTGGCAAAAAAATGCAATCAAAGTCATGCATGGGTCATTTTTTAATGCATGTCTATAACTCCTAAACGAAATGATATATTTTCACCAAATTTAACATTTATGGGCACACTTTGAGGACACATAAAAAAGTGTGGGATTGCGCCTATTGGTGGTGCCATAACTGAACAAAATATTAAATTGCCACTAACTACAATAAAGTATGTGAAATAAAATGCTATATTTTACTGATGATTTTAGTTGCTTGCTTTGTGCTTGGCCCTTTAATAGGGCTTGCAGCTATATTTTCATTTTATTTTTACATTTTTGTGGGATTCATAGTCAGTAATGTCTAGGTGTAACTGTCCAGAGATTATTAAAGCAAAAATTATCTAAAAAATAAAAACATTATATCTATTTTTCATATTTTTAATATTATTATTTTTTCTATTTTTCTATTTCTATCTATCATTGTGAGCAGTGTTTTAAAATATTATTTTAAAATGAAGTACGTACTTGTGTGTAGCATGAGTATGTAATTTGGGATGCAAACTTGAGTTATTTTCTTTAATGTCTGTTGTTTTTCTGCCGTCTGTAGGAGCTGGCGGACGAGCTGGCGCTGGTGGACGTGGTCGAGGACAAACTCAAGGGAGAAATGATGGACTTACAGCACGGAAGTCTCTTCCTGAAGACGCCCAAGATCGTCTCAGGCAAAGGTAGCACACTTCTTCTGTCACCTCAACTCCTCAGTGACACTGTGGATGTTACTTACTCATGCTAAGTCGCCATTATGATGCCGGTGGTTGCCTATGCTGTGCAGTTGCTAAAGTTTTGTAGCATGTTACGATATGGTTGCTTGAGTGGTTTCTTTCAAAAGAGAGCTAAAAATGCTGCCTTCTGAAATGTTTTCTCCTTTAGATTACTCTGTGACGGCAAACTCTCGTATCGTGGTGGTAACGGCAGGCGTTCGTCAACAGGAGGGCGAGAGCAGACTGAATCTGGTGCAGAGAAACGTCAACATCTTCAAACACATCATCCCTCAGATCGTCAGATACAGTCCCAACTGCATCCTCATCGTAGTGTCCAACCCAGGTACACACACACACATCATACATCTCACATTTTATTTGCTTTTATAACGCAGTTTTTCTGCCTATACAGTGGATGTTTTGACCTATGTGACCTGGAAGCTGAGCGGCCTGCCGAAGCACCGCGTCATCGGCAGCGGAACCAACCTGGACTCGGCTCGCTTTCGTTACCTGATGGCTGAGAGGTTGGGCATCCATCCCAGCAGCTTCAACGGATGGATTCTGGGAGAACATGGAGACTCCAGCGGTAAGACAATCCAGACATATATATATATATATATATATATAACATTGTGTGTATATATTAGTAAAAAAATTGTACAACATTATATAAAATAAATGTATACAATATTTGCATATATTTAAATATATATATTTTTAAATTTCATCATAATTAAATTATAATGTAATATAAATAAATAATAAAATATATTTAAATCTAATATATATATATTATTTTATATATATATATAGTAATAAAAATATTAGTAATTTATATAATTAAAAAACAAATTATGTAAATAATTAATCAAAATAATAAACTAAAATATCATAAATAAAACAATTATTATTACAATAATTAATTAATATTTATTAATTTAAAAATATAATAATAAATTATATATAATTAATAATAAAATGTATTAAAATAAATAAAATATTAAAAATATTTAAATAATTAATATAATAAATAATAAACTAAAAATACAATAAATAATAAAATCATTATTAAAATTATTATAATCCGTATGCATTAATAAAAGAAACAAAAATAATAAAATAATTATTATAATAAATAAACTAAAAATATCATAATTCAATTATTAAAATATTATAATTAATATTTAATAATAATAAATTATATATAATTAATAATAAAATATATTAAAATAAAATATTATAAATAATAAAATTATTAAAAGTATTAACATTTATATGTATGCATTAAAATAAATATTTAAATAATAGTATTATAAATAATAAACTATAAATATAATAAATAAGAAATTATTATAAAAAATTATAATATGTATTATTTTAAATATATAATAATAATAAATTATATATAGTAATAAAATATAAAAAATAAATAAAATATTATAATAATAAAATTATTATTAAAATAATTATGTCATATGCATTATTAAAATAATAATAAATTAAAAAAATAAGTAAAAATATAAATACAGTTATATAAATTGTAAAATGTTATGTTTTTAAAATACATTCTATTTATTAACAATAAACATAATATAAAATAAAATAAAACCATAAATATTGCCATAAAATTTATAAAATTTTATATCGTTCAAGCACTCATCGTCTCTCTGTGTGTTTGTTTTGCAGTTCCTGTTTGGAGTGGCACTAATGTGGCAGGAGTCAGTCTGCAGAAACTCAATCCAGACATCGGCAAAGACACGGACAGAGAGAACTGGAAAGAAACGCACAAGAAGGTCGTGGACAGGTACGTTAATGAGTTTGTCTTTTAGTTCTTATTTCTCACTAAAGAATAGATCATCCAAAATGTATACCACGCAGTTTATTAAAAATGTGAATCAGTATGCAGTATGGAACAATATGAGACACTCGTCACATGACTTCACTACACTGGGTGATTGATTCAGTGTGGTGTCTAGTTATCATCTCACAAATAAATATAGTTTATAATTCAGTTTTCTTTGAAAAAAGAAATTAGTGTACCTATGAAGTATGCACTACCTTGAGCATATGTTCACCGCAGTGCCTATGAGGTAATCCGACTGAAAGGTTACACTAACTGGGCCATCGGCTTGAGTGTGGCCGACCTGACCGAGAGCCTCATGAAGAACCTGAACCGAGTCCATCCCGTTTCCACCATGGTGAAGGTCAGGACAGTATTACTATTCATTAAACACCTTCACCCTATAGTGGGGCATGTTGTCACATTGCCATTAATTGACAGCAAAAATAATGAAACCCATTTCCAGGCCTGAATGAAGATGTTTGTTGCAGGGTATGTACGGGATCGGTGACGAGGTCTTCCTGAGCCTGCCGTGCGTGTTGAACAGCGCTGGAGTGGGCAGTGTGGTCAACATGACTCTGACCAGCGACGAGGTCTCGCAGCTGAAGAAGAGCGCAGACATGCTGTGGCACATCCAGAGAGACCTTAAAGATCTGTGACGCTAACTCACAACCAAGAGCTTTCATTCACATCGTCACATGTTTGATCACTGCTTGAGCGGTTCACTGGAGGGCTTGCATAAGATTTTTTTTTTAAATATCTAGTATTACGTAATTAATCGTACTATCAAATGATTTAGGGATCTGAATTAACATTTACATAACACATGACTGTCACATTAGCACTTTGTTTGAAATCAGATATTGGTGTCTGAAAGCTTACAACAAATATTATACGCTACAATTCAAAAGTTTGGACACACTTGACTGAATTGATGTTTCTTATGATCCTAAAAACCTTTTGATCCAAACGTTTCTGCACAAATACTTCAAATTAGCTTTGTAGACAAATATAAATTGTGCCAATATTTGAATTAATTTGCAAAACTAACTATTTTTTTTATCAAAAAATGCATGGATTGTGAAGGAAAAGCCCTGGGTATAAGCTAGTGTACTGAACGCACAGCCTTACAAAGTATACTTCATTTGACTCCTACACATACACAGGCGTTTGACGCATGCGCAGTTTTGAGCAATCAATCTCTCGCCAAGAGTTACAATCAATGTAAACATCTTTGTATTCTTTCATGCTAGAGTTGTACAAACGAGGATACTTTCTAACCTCATCTGTTGTCGCTGTAGCTTGCATGCAGTTTTTCTTTGACTACCTTGTGAATCGACGCCCCCAGGGCACGGTTGCCACCTTGTGGATAAACCAATTACTGCAACAACAACAAAAAATAAAAAATAAATGCTCATGTGAGACCTTCGTGTATGTGCGGGCCGGTACGCGTACAGTATAGAAAGACGGTTCACCTCCATTAGTTATGAATGGGAGAAACTGCAACGCGCAATATGGCGGAATACGTCCCGCCTTCTAAGTAAAATAGACAATCGCTGATTGATAAAGTCATTGCATTACTGCAGCTGCCGTTAGAAGCTCCGGTTCCCATAGAAACCTGAGACTCTTGATTAGGACTGCACATGCGCATTGGCTAGTCTAGGCTGAAAAATAAGCTTTTTAAACGCTGTTTGAGCATAAGAAACAACATTCATGGGACAGTTCATGTCTGATTTTGTTGCTGTTTTGAAATATGTTATTTAATTGTGAGTTCGCCAAGCAGTTTTTGAGATTTCAGGATTTACCCATTAAAATAGATAGGACTTGGGCTACATCCACGTCCACTTCCCCTAGGGGGAATCCCTGCCGCCATTTTGAAGTGTGTTCAGTGGACAAGGGAAGTTTATATGGACAGACCCTCGTCCCCTCGATTTTGACTGAGGGAGTGAGTCTACTCTGATGTACGCTTCAAACAGCACTATATCCCACAATTCAACATGATTGTTACGTCTTTTCCGATGACGAAATTCACGTCATGCGCACTGTACGCTGACCCTCGCGTGCGTGTTAAAGTGAAGTATACTTTGGGCTCTAGGTTACATGTTCAACAGTGTTTAAAAGCATCCCATGATGCACCTCATGGCGGTTGATTAATGTCTAAAGAGAGAAGAAAAAACTCATATATGAGTTTTCATTCGTATCACATTTAATCACGACATTTGAAAAATAGTCATATAAGAAAAAGTAGGCGTGTCCAAACTTTTGACTGACATTGTTGCACTTCCAAATGACTGTTGGTTAAGGGAACTACTCAATGTACACACTAAATGTTGAGATCGAAGTACAATGTGTGAGCCAAATGCTACAAATATATACATTTTTGTGTAATGTTTGCACTGTTATAAGGCTGTAGATGTGATGTCAGGCAACAGATAGCTGGATCGTCAAGGATATAATCCATTTATTAAACAGGATCTTTGTCGGTAAAAATGTATATTAGTCTCACATTTCAAGTATGTACAAATACTTAAACAAGTCAGTCATGTAATATAACAGCATATCACGCAGGTTGCTGAATGTCCTCGTGTGCGCTATGAAACAGTCTCCACTCCACTAGGTGGAGCTCATGTGGAAAAAGTCAAAATTAGCCTCAAGATTTTGACAATTAAAAAGAGCAAAACAAACCAGTTGGCACATAAAAACATAAAAAAAACAGTAACGACTTTATTCAGAACCCAGTGATTCCTTCAGTGGAACTTCATCGTCTGCTCATCTAGTCGTCGTTTGGGGTGCAGTGGTCCCTGTCGCCCCCTGGAGGGAGACGCGTGATGCAGCAACAATGACATCGCCTGACTTGGTTTGGTTATCAGTCCCAGAAAAAACACGAACTTCTTCACAGGTAAAATATCAAAAAATCTCATCTGTGGTTCAGAGAGGTTGGCCAGCAAGACGCCAAGCCCGACGCACATTATGACAAATATAAATATGAGCCACTCATTAGAAAACTAAAACAAAAAAACTAAACCGTTGACCGTTATACCATGGTGTTGCTCTCACCGACTTTATCCACTAGCTGAAAAGGAAACAGAAAAACGTAGTCAAAACGAATCATTTGACGGGATTTGAAGTGTCTGTCACTTATGCAAGCACAAAATACCAAACCAGTGACAAGAGTCAGCAAACTGTGGTTGACTTACTCCACTGATGCCGGGAAGGTTCAGTAAAGATCCCAGAATAGGCACCCGCCTAATGAAGCCAACCGCTACTGGGAAAAAGCCCCTGAAAACAGATGGAGACCCAATTAAAAACAAGTATTATAAATTCAGAATATCTTCTCCTCCCTTTTGCAGTAACTTCTCTTCTCTGATGACGAGGGAGGGGCAACCTGTCACTCACATGTGATCCACCAATAGCAAAACACAACCACCCAATCAATTCCCCAGACAAAATCAAGCCCCGCCCTACATTTGTTCTTGTTTGAGAAGCAGTTTCACTCATGCTGCATTCCACTTCATCTACTTGTACTATGCCCTAAAAGTATGTACTCTTTTAGTAGAGGAAAAGAAAAATATCTGAGTTACTTTTTCAACTAAGTAATGCAAGTTTTTACTGACTGATGGCTCTCCTGTCCCCATGTTGAGCGAAATCGGGAGTGAAGAGGCGTTGTGTGCGAACATGACGGTTATTCTAGACTAAACATAAGCATACATTTACTCATTTACTTACTCCTGTGTCCTATTTTTCTGTATTCCAGAATGGCAGCACAGCTGAAAGGTTTGTTTGAGCTGCGCCCTCTACTGTACAGGCGTGAATTTGCATTTCCTTTAGCCTAAGGCTTATTGGTTTCACTTTTGGTCTGAAAGGGCGTTTACATTTGCCAAAAATATAACTTTTTTTTGTTGTTATAAAAACAAACAAACAGCCCAGCCCAGGAGAGAAAAAGTAATGCAAAAGTAATGTAACGCATTACTTTCCATAAAAAGTAACTAGCACAATTAGTTACTTTTTTAGGGAGTAACGCAATATTGTAATGCATTACTTTTAAAAGCAACTTTGCGTATCATAAAATTGCATAACAAATGACTGTTTGCAGTTCTGAACCGAATTCTCCTCCAAAGCGCAATGGGTTGTGGGCAATATTAGCTGTTATAGTGTGCATGGATCCACACTTTGAAAATCTATCAGAAATAATAGACCATCCGGGGACTTTTGGCAGACTCTTTTCAACATGCTATGATTTGGGACGCACTTATTCTAATCTCAAATACTATTTAGGATGGATAGTATGCACATTGGGACACGAGTCAGATATGCGTCACACATGTCCTGAAAAGTGAAGCTTAAGCATTTTGATCGCCCCCTGGTGGCTGGCTGCAGTATAGGTCATAAACCTGGCCTTCTCCACGTAATCGAATGGGACGTGAGGTAAACTAAAAAAATCCAAGTACACTTTAATTATTTTTTCTCCGAAGATGGTTTCTGTCATTTTAGGTAGTTATCATGCTGACACATTTGAGCAAATGTGTTTTTTCAGTAAGTTTAGTTTTAGTTAGTTATTTGATGCTATGAAAACGGGGTGTAACGTCATGATTGACAGCTGTGTTTGCGATCGAGACCTTATTCAGAGATATTTCAGACATTTTTTTACATCCTATGGTCACAATAGTGAATAAAAACCTATCGCAACTTCCATTTCATGCGGACTTTAAATTTTTTGTTAATTTTGAACAAGAAAAGTTACATAGTGTAGCTTTAAAATAAATAAAAATAAACCCCTTTATGGTCATGCAAAACCACCCGAAACAGGGTTTATTTATTAATAAAAAAGCAACAACAACAAAAAAAACTTACCGGAAGAGAAGGAAAAATCCATAGACCTCCAGGACGACACCTACAATCGGCCATCCGATGAGCACCACGAACACACCTCCCAGAAAGAAACCAGTGGCTTTCATTTTATGCCGCTGGAAGAAGAACCTGAAAGTCCGTTCCAGTCCGATAACAAATGAGAGTCCTGCAACAAACAAGATCTACAAACACACAGACATTCATGTTCAGTTCAAGAAGGAGGGTTAATTTTAAGAACACAAATCTGAGCATTCACATCACATTTTACTCCATTCAAACAACTTTGTTTCCATGTTAAAACACACACTCACATTTCCTATGGCCAAAAGTGCTTTATCAAAGAACAGAATCATTCCGAAGAAGAGGAAAAACACGCCGAAACCCGTCAGCCCCATCCCGATCTCTGATCAAACACAAGAACAGACTTCATTAGTGCTGAATTACAAATCTATAGAGAGCTACTGCATGCAAATGAGTCATATTTGAGAGGTTGCAGAAATTAACATTAAGTATACAGGTAATATTGTTATACAACTTGCAATTGCATTAGACTTTTTGTTCTTTTTTTATGCTTGATTACCATATACCATGGTATTTGCATGGCACTCCACAGCACTTCAGAGAATGCCATGGGAATAGATGGATAATGATAGATAGATAGATAGATAGATAGATAGATAGATAGATAGATAGATAGATAGATAGATACATAGATACATAGATACATAGATAGATACATAGATAGATACATAGATAGATAGATAGATAGATAGGCAACAGTATAATATGGTTATACTACTGATAAATCTAATGATTACCATATTTATGTACTATAGTACATTACCATAATGGCAGTGATATTACCATGGTATCACAGCTCATGTTAGAGTTTTAAAATATTTGATTGTACTGTTAAGAGGCCAGGCCGTGTATCCTCATTCATTCCCTTTCATCACTTCAAGAACATTTTCAAGCTTTAAAGCCGCATTTTCAATATTTATATCTAGATCAACATAACGCAGAGATACGGTAAATTTGACTTACTCTGTGAGTCCGTTAATGAAATCATGTTTGTGTTGTGTATCAGCAGATTTACTGACTGATGAGTAAAACTGTTCTGTGTGTGATCGCCACGACACCGGAAACACGTAGAGATACTTTAAACGTCTGAAATGACGCAGATACGCTCTGCAAAAAAAAAAAATCAAATACCGCTCATTACAATTATTATTTACTTTATTTTATTTAAAAGGTGTTTTATTACTGCTACCTCTCGCGATTATGCAACTGCCACGCAAATTCTTGCAAAGTTTTTAGTTTGAATGAACCCAGTCGCTTCCGGTTGTGTTGCTGGGAAATGTAGTTTTCAGCTGGATTCAGATACATTCTGGACAAGAGAAATAAAACTACAAATCCCACAAAACGCAGTGTGAAGCAGGAAGGCATGTCTGTTTCTAGCTGGGAGACGTATTCATTGAAGTAGCAATAGTTTGCGAGGACAGGAATATTTACACATTTATTATTCACAATGCCAACATCTGGATTATTGTAAAGCTGAAATAACTGTTGCGATTGCTTCGTTTTAGCCTTTAAAATGAATACGTTGTTTGCGATTATTTTGGTGTTTGTTGGTTGCTGCAGTAATGTTGTGTTTTTGGAACTTTTGGTTAGGTGAGTTGCAAGTCTCACATTTATGATCCTTTTTTTTTTCTTTCGTTTTTTCTCTCGTATCAGTGTGCATTTAAAGCATTTGAACTTAATATGTGCTGTCAGTTCTTACTTCTTTAAATCATATATTTTACAGGGATTTCCCAGGCTGTGGAAATATTGTCACATTTGCCCAGTTTGCCTTCATTGCACTGGAGGGGTTCATCTTTGAGGCAAACTTCGGACGCAAAAAGCCACACATACCCCTCAGGTTAACAATTTATACAAATTATATGCGCATTTTTATATTAACCATTTGTTCTGGCTTGTCAGACCAGATTAGTAAACAGTGGAAATACATTGATTATTATAGGTGAATGTTGAGATGATTTGACAGATTACCATTATGTTATATGTTCATTTTACAAAAATGAAATGCATATTTATGCATTTTTACTATTAGAACCAGTTTTTGCTTGATGAACGAGGCTTTATTGATTATTATATTATTATAGGTGAGAGGTTAACGCCTTGCCTTGTCACTGTTATAGGTCGTTTGTAAGTCAGTGCACAGTTCAGAGAGCTTCAACAGATCATTATATCATTATATATTCATATATATATATATATGTGTGTGTGTGTGTGTGTGTGTGTGTGTGTCTGTATATATATGCACTACATCTAATATCTTTGATGTTTTCAGTGTGGATGCTTTCCACAATATAAATATTTGCATTGAATATCAGATATGAACCACTTGCTGAATGTGATTTTGTGGAAACAATATAGCATACTGCATGTTTCACATACTTCAAAGGCAATATACAGTAGCTGCGCGTGTCATTTCGGAGGCTGCGTCCTCCGGAGGTCACATTTGAAGGCTGCAAACGTCATCAAGGATGTCTTATTTAAGAAAAGTAACCGTAATAAAATTGACTGTTATTCCGATGTTATTTGATGCCACGGGCCTCCATATATGATCATCCTTATGTGAGGGACTCCATCTTAAATGATAAAAGGCATCTATCTTTCATAAACACCCAGTTTATACACTACGAATAAATTAATTAATTATTATAACTAGTAATATATATATATATTATAATTAATTAAATTAATATAATAATAATTTTGTATTGTTACATTATTTATATCTATATATTAATTATTTATTTTATATTATATTTTTAAACATTTTTTCTTATTTATTGTATTAATTTTTTTTATGTGTTTTCATTTAATTAATTTATTTACTTGGTTTATTTTCTTATTTAAACATTTTTTTTACCTGACTTTTCCACGCACCCTTTCACTCCCCGAACCCTAGTTTGAAAACCCCTGCTAGTATTTCATTCCAAACATAGTCGTGCAGTTTTGAACCTCAACGAGATGACTTATGTTACAGTCTTTGTGCTAAATCTAGAATCACAGACCGGATAAGACATATCTTGCGTTCAGTCGTTCTTAACTGGTTTTGCTTCAGGTCAGATTTTGTACTGATCATCAAGTGGGCATCAGAAAAATGACCTTGGTTAAACATTGCAATTTGTACGTTCAATTCAGTATGAGGGCATGCAAATCTGTCCATGACGAAATCTGCCTAATTTGACAAATGTTTTGCCATGTAACAGATGAATTTGCAGCAAAATATTGTATGGATGCTCATATAGTTAGATGCATTACATTGTTTGCACTCAGCAATGGTTATCCCTGCTGTCCATCAGAACCTACAGCTAAACATTTGTGTCTTTCATGACCTTTGTTGTCCTTCTCCTTTGCAGTAACTATGTGATCATGGTGACGATGTTCTTTACCGTCAGCGTGATCAATAACTACGCCCTGAACTTTAACATCGCCATGCCGCTGCATATGATCTTCAGATCAGTGAGTGTCACTCATTTCATTCATTCGTTCCTTTAAAAACTGTGCCTTAACTTCTCTTTTTGTTCACAGGGATCTTTAATAGCAAACATGATTCTTGGTATTGTCATCTTGAAGAAAAGGTATGCTGAATATAATGCACAAAATCATTATAGTCATAATATGCTTTTTTACTTTTTCTTAGAGCTTCCTTTAGTGTGTAATATTGCCGTTTGAGCATGAAAAGCATTCGCAAAGTCTCCATTGTAGTCTTGAGTTTTCTTACGTCTCAAACACGAACACGTCACAATATTCCTCATTTAAATAATTCCAAAAGGCGGTGCCTGTTTCAGTTAGTTAGTAGTGTGTTGAAGCTGGAGGTTATTGTAAGGGGCGGGACATTTCCCAAACATGCTCGAAGCGCTTGACCAATCACAACACCCTGGTCCAGCCGACCAATCAGAGCACACTTTGCTTTTCAGAAGGAGGGGCTTCATAGAGACAGGAACTAAACAGAGCGTTACTGACAGACTGCAAAGAGAGGAGCCGCAACAATGGAGAATATGAGGAAAATAATCAACATTTAAGCATGAAACCCTGTTCTAGTAGAACCAAAAACAACTTTGTAAAAAGGCATAAAATGATTTTTGCATATTGTTCAGTCACATTGTTATTTTATTCTGACTGCAGATATTCGATGAGTAAATATCTCTCCATCGTGCTGGTGTCTGTGGGCATTTTCATCTGCACTATTATGTCGGCCAAACAAGTGGTGAGTTTGCAAAACCAGCCTGGATTAGTAGTCGTTTTGTATTAATAGGCACAACATACTTGCATTTCAATGTTTTATTTCACATCTTATCTGCACCTAACACATCAGGTCTGATCCTTATGTAGAATGTTGAGAAAGGGGCGACAGAGGAAGATGGTGTTTATGCCTTCATGCATTGGCTTCTGGGTAATATTCTCACTGCACATTCAATGTATAACTCGCAATTCTGACTTTATATCTCGCAATTCTGACTTTATATCTCGCAATTCTGACTTTATATCACGCAATTCTGACTTTATAACTCGCAATTCTGACTTTATAACTCGCAATTCTGACTTTATATCTCGCAATTCTGACTTTATATCTCGCAATTCTGACTTTATATCTCGCAATTCTGACTTTATAACACAAATTCTGACTTTATAACTCGCAATTCTGACTTTATATCTCGCAATTCTGACTTTATATCTCACAATTCTGACTTTATATCTCGCAATTCTGACTTTATATCTCGCAATTCTGACTTTATAACACAAATTCTGACTTTATATCACGCAGTTCTGACTTTATATCTCACAATTCTGTCTTTATATCACGCAATTCTGACTTTATATCTCGCAATTCTGACTTTATATCTCACAATTCTGACTTTATATCTCGCAGTTCTGACTTTATATCACGCAATTCTGACTTTATATCTCGCAATTCTGACTTTATATCACGCAATTCTGACTTTAAAACTCGCAATTCTGACTTTATAACTCGCAATTCTGACTTTATATCTCGCAATTCTGACTTTATATCACGCAATTCTGAGGAAAAAAAAGTCAGAATTGTGAGATAAAAAGTCGCAATTATCTTTTTTATTTTTTATTTCATGGCGGAAACAAGCTTCCATAGTTTTCAATATTGATAATAATCATAAATGTTTCTTGAGCAGCAAATCAGAATATGATTTCTGAAGGATCATGTGACACTGAAGACTGGAGTAATGATGCTGAAAATTCAGCTTTGATCACAGGAATAAATTACATTTTAACATATAGAAAACAGTTATTTTAAATTGTAATGATATTTCACAATATTGTTGATTTTACTGTATTTTTATTCAAATAAATGCAGCCTTGGTGACCAGAAAAGACTTCTTTCAAGAACATTAAAAATCTTACCGACCCCAAACTTTTGAACGGTAGTGTACACATACAGCATACTGCTAAAATAGTATCAGTAGTATGTTAGTATGCTATTCTGAACCTGCCCTAAGACATTTATTGAGTATATGTGAGAAGTTAAATCATTCTGAACTTTATTTCTCATTTTGGAGTACCCATGTAAGCAAGATATTCGATTAAATTAGTGCTGTTGTGTTTCAGGTATCGCCATGCTGACGTTCGCCTTGCTGATGTCTGCGAGAATGGGCATTTTCCAAGAAACTCTGTACAAGAAGTATGGAAAACACTCTAAGGAGGCTCTGTTCTACAATGTGAGTCAGTGACTGTACATATGATGCATGCAACATATGAGTTTGTGGGATTAAGTGGAATTTCTCTGCCTTGTTTCAGCACTGTCTACCGCTACCAGGTTTCCTCCTGCTGTCAACGGACATCTACAAACACGCCGTGCTCTTCAGCCAGAGCTGTGAGTCTGATTCTAGAGGGAATCTTTTGTAATGTTATAACTGTCTTTACTGTAATGTTTGATCAATTTAATGCATCCTTGCTGAATAAAAGTATTGATTTTTTTAAAAACTTTTGAACGATAGTGTATATAAGCCTTAAAAAGTTTGACTTTCTTTGCCTTTTTCGTTTGAAATAACAAACCGATGACTTTCTCTTAAAGCTTCAGTTGAAATCCCTGTGATTGGTCAGACTATGCCAGTCATGTGGTTTTACCTGCTGATGAACGTCATCACCCAGTATCCTTTCATATATATGTTATATTAAAGGGTTAGTTCACCCAAAAATAAAAATTCTGTCATTAATTACTCACCCTCATGTCGTTCCACACCCGTAAGACTTTCGTTCATCTTTGAAACACAAATGAAGATCTTTTTAATGAAATCTGAGTGATTTATGTCCCTCCATTGACAGTCTACGCAACTACCACTTTCAAGCCCCAGAAAGGTAGTAAAGACATTATTAAAGTCATCCATGTGACTCCAGTGGTTTAACCTCAGTTTTATAAAGCAACGCAAGTGCTTTGTTTGCGCAAAAAAAACATATTTTACCACTTTAAGTACAAAATATTAATCTCCAACACGCATTCACATAAAAACATTCCCATGGAGTACTTTAATGATGTCTTTACTACCTTTCTGGGGCTTGAAAGTGGTAGTTGCGTAGACTGTCAATGGAGGGACATAAATCGCTCAGATTTTATTAAAAGGATCTTCATTTGTGTTTCGAAGATAAATGAAAGTCTTACAGGTTTGGAACGACATGATTAATTATTGACAGAATCTTCATTTTCATTTTTGGGTGAACTAACCCTTTAACATTTTGTTTATGGACTTTTATTGCCTGTATTGGACAGGACTGTAGAATCATAACTGCATGCCAACTTGTCAAGAAATCTGTCTAGAGTCAGTTTTATGTCGTGTACTTCATCCTTAGCCAGGTTTCTCAGATACGTGTGCATCCGCGGCGTCTTTATTCTGACCACAGAGTGCGCGTCGCTCACGGTCACACTGGTGGTGACGCTGCGCAAATTTTTGAGCCTCATTATTTCCATCCTGTACTTCCGTAATCCCTTCACAACCTGGCACTGGGTGGGAACGGTCGTGGTGTTCTTGGGAACGCTGCTCTACACGGAAGTATGGTCCAGCGTTCGTGCGGCAGTGAAAGGAGAGAAAGCCGACAAGAAGGCAGAGTAAACTGTACAGGAATTGTAATACCTCTGTAGTTCTGTGCGAGTGTGTTTTGTTGGTCACTTTTCGTTGGTTTACTGTGAATGGATGAGCTCTTGAAGTATGTTTGGGCCAATTTTATGAGCTGTTTTTGAGCCAGATGTGTGTGTAGAGCATTTGTCTGTAAGCTTGCACAATTCATGACCTATTTCAGATCTGTTTTTGCAGAAAAAGACACTCCTTTTGTTCCTGCCATCATATTTACTTAAGGAAAATCACATAGATCTACTTCATCGCACATTGCGACTGACATAATGGTCAATTCTGGTCAATTCAGGAATTGCAGCAAACTTAGTATGTATTAATGTTCACAACAAGTTAGTGATATTTATTTATTTTCCAATTTTTAATCACAGCCAGTATTGGTAAGTCAGTAAATATGTCGGCCCACTTACATGTGTGAAATAATAAAGGTAAATACAACTACAAAAGGTAATGCAAAACTTTTATGTAATAATTTTAAGTTGTAGTCATAATATCAGTTTTGACATTTTGTAGTCGCCTTACAGGTGAGTATCAGGGTGAGCTAAAGCAATACTGTAGAAAACAAAACTGCCAGAACTGTAGGTGTTATGTTCATGAGGCTACAATTTGTGATTTTTGCATGGATTTCTGTAAGAAAAGTTTTTCTTTTATCAGCTAACTCCGAGACCTCATAAACTAAAGGAAATCTTTTGTGCATTTCTTTCACTCACATCTGTGGTTTTGTTCACCTTGTGTGTTCTTGATGTTCTATTAATTTTTTTTTAGTCTTTATTGGCTATAAAAGCATCAATACCCAGGGTTTTCATGGGGGTAATGTATTGTTTGTTGCTCATGTTGATCTCATGAACTCACACAGTTAGCAAAACTGTTAATTATTGTTAATGCTGTAACATAAAAATAATGAGAATGGGCTAAAAAAAAAGGTTTAAAGTATGAGATTTACATTTTTAGTACACAGAACAGTTTGCTTTTCCTATTTTTAATAATAATGAATAAATAATCACATCATGTATTATTAACACACCATATAAGCCACGCCCCCAAACAAATCGCACAAAAGCACAATGTCCACTTCAAATACTTCTAAACGTAAAATATTGTATGATCCCAGATTATATATATTGACAAAAACATTTATCGTCCATTGTAAACGATTATTTTCTGACAGGAATAAATCGCTTGCTCTGAGGAGGTTGAATGAACGGGGGGGGGGGGGGGCTTTAGAGAGAAATTCCTCGGTGTGTGAAAGTGGGAAGGGCCGAACTGAACACGAGCTTTTGGGCTGATAGCGAAGCCCGTACTGAATTTCCCATCAGATAAATCCCATTTTTGTATTTTATTCACAATAGTTATCACATTAAACTAGAGATATAGGTACACCGTCGCAGTGATGGGAGGCAACAGCAGCTCGCGCCACGTTTCCCTCGATGATGAAGCCGATGAGGTAACATTCGTAAAGGGCATTCGGGTAAGTGTACTAGATAACAATAAACTTATGAAGAAGAGTTTTTCCTTTTCTTTATTAAGTAATTATAACTACATTATCTCCATTGTTCATACAAAACTTTCTTTGGTTAACGTTACTTGTATGTACTTGCGCTGCAGTTTCAATGATTCAGTCGAAGACTTTGACATTATATCATTGTAATATCGTGCAAATTGCATGAAATGCATTGTTTGTGGAGATTTTATGGGTGTAGAACAAAATGTACTCCAGTGCATGTTATGTTATGTTAAATATAGCCTATGGGTCATGCATGTTGACCTGCTCTGCATACTTAGCATGCATACTACACCTATACATGACTGGTAAACTTTCTCATTACTTATACTATAGACATAATGCTTTCGAAAAAGACTTGTGCTTGACTAGTGACTGCAGAGCCCCACACCAACCTAATAGTACTGAAACTTACCATGGTACAGGCATGGTATTACCAGATTTTGTTGGACACATGCCATGGTAATACAATGTTTTTGGGTATGTACCATGAAAATATCATAGTACATGAATTTGGTTGCCAGTACCATGGTATTGTCAAAGTACTTCTTTCGATTCCTGCGTTATTTGCAGTTGCTTGCATCTGCGTTTGCATAAAATACAAAAATAACACAACATCAGCTAATGAAGATCCACGAATCCTGATATTATCATTGCAAAGTTTGAAAAACTTTAGTCAATTCATTTTGGGCAACAGTAATCTGGACAAAAAAGATCCTCGTGGGACCATCGTTTAGGTGATGCAGAAAAATGTTTGTAGTTTTCATTGTAAAACGCAATGGTGCGCATATTTTAATGAACAAGAGAAAATGTATATCAATGCTATTTCTGATCTGATGATAAACAGCTTTCAGAGAGAGTGATTGAACGAATGAAGGAGTCTCCACCTGTGGTTCGCCCGCAAGCACCAACCAGATCCTTTATGCAGTCACCATCAACTCCTCCTGTGGTTCCTCTGGTTGAGTGTTCAGTTCCAAATGAACGTCATGTGCCCATAATGCCTCATTCTCCATCATACGCTAGTGCTTTGGTCCCTCCTCCTCTTTCGAAGCCAGTAACACCTTTAGTGCCTCCTGTGACTGAGGAAACATCTACACCACCTTCATCTGTAGAGTCACCTACAGGTAATGAGCATGTAGTTGTACCTGATCCTCAACCTGCTGAACCCATAAATGCTCCTTCACGAGTCTCAAGTGAACCACTAACTGCTCCTCCGTTAGTGGAACCAACCAGTGCACCTGTTGAACCCTTAATACCACCTCCTGTCGCAACCTCTACTACTGAACCTGTAACCATTCCACCTTCAACCACAGACTCGCTTACTGAACCTGTAACATCTTTAGAGTCCTCTGTTGAACCTGTAGTTGTACCTACTGAACTTCTCGTTCCATCTGCTGAACCGATTGAACATGCAGAGACTCCCTACTCCTCTACTTTATCTGCTGAACCAACATCTGCTGACCCCATGGACTTACCTGTTCCTTCATCTGTTGAGCATGAGACTTCACCCTTCCCAATCTCCATACCTGATCCCATTCCATCAATCCTGGAGGAGTCTACTGTGTCACCATATGGATCTGCTTCAGATGTGGTTTCGCCTGATGAAATGCCTTCTGAGGCGCAAATGGGTCTACCTTCAACTGAAAAACCTCTGGTTCCTCGTCTTCCTCCAGTTGAGGAACCTGTTGTTCCTTCCTTAATCGACCAAGTCGAGGTCTTTCAACCTCAATCGCATGTTGGTAAGTTCATAATCTGGTACATTAGTCTTACCACAGTCTTTCTGGTTAATTTTTTTTACTGATTGACCAGCAAAGTCTCCAATTGTATCTCAGTATTTTATACAAATGCTTAACTCAGTCTTTAAGTCAATGAAATGGTACAAAGGCATGAACATCGTGATTTTCTGTAAAGCTGGTTTGAAACAATGTGTATAGTGAAAAGCAAATAAATTTGACTTGATGTCCGTATTGTGACGTACATCTGAGTTTAACAGATTATCACTAGAGAGAAGTCTGCCATTTCCACCAGAAGGCATTTTAAATATACATTAGAAAATAGATAGGGTGAATTTTCATCTCATGTTGACTCAGAAACTTGATTGTGTTCCATAATTCATTGGAAATCTCCATTCATCCTCAAATGCGGCTGTTTCTCTTCTGGTTAGTGAATGAGGAAAAGCTCCGGAAGCAGATTAGAGAAGATCTCCAGAAGCTCCTGAGTGAGGAGATGAAGACGGCAGAGCGTAATATGCTACAACAGTAAAAACTCATCTGATCTTTCAGCAACATACCCAAGAATGCAGTGAGTTTTAGTGTTTAAACTGTATTTACTGTGTGTTTTCATAAGGCTGGAGGAAGAGAAAGCTAAAGCTAAGGCCCAGGCTCAAGCCGCAGCCCGACTCCAGATTCAGGAAGAGGTCCAGAAGGTTCTGGAAGAGGAGAAGGCGTCCTATCAACAGTCTCTAGCTGATGCCATTAGAAGGGAGCAGGTGAACGCTCAGGATGAACATCTCATAACTCAGTATTATGTAAGTCCACTTCTGCGCACAGGATCTTGCTCGTTGTGTGTTGTTTGTGTATGTGCCTCGAGTGTACGCGTTTCTGACGGTTTGAATGGCTTTTTCTGTCTCATAACAAAAAAATACTGTTTCCATACTGTGGTATCATATGGTACTTTCACATATGGTATTTACTCCACAGTCCTTTAAGGAATATATTTTGGTTTACTATCATGCATGTGGGGGGAAAAAAACATTATTATGGTATCATGCAGGGTTATTATAGTTAACTAAAACTGAAACCATGAAAAACATATATTTCTAATAATTAATATTTTTCATTTTCATTTAGTTTAACCTATAAACTATATTATAGGTTAAATAACTGTATAACAGTAAAATAACTGAAACTGAAATAAAAAATGAATATAAACAAAAAAAAAAAAACCAACAAAATTACTAAACATTTTTTGTTCAAATAATTTTTGTGAAAACTGCAAACAGAATGATGACATTCCATAGTTAAAAATGTATATAGAAAAATGAGAACAAAAAAACTAAAATTTTCATTGATGGATGGATGGCTAGATGGATGGATGATGGATGGATAGATGGATAGATAGATAGATAGATGGATAGATAGATGGATGGATAGATAGATAGATAGATAGATAGATAGATAGATAGATGGATGGATGGATGGATGGATGGATGGATGGATAGATAGATGGATGGAGGATGGATTGATTGATTGACGGATGGATGGATGGATGGATGGATAAACGGATGGCTGGATGGCTGGCTGGCTGGCTGGCTGGCTAGATGGATGGATGGATGGCTGGCTAGATAGATAGATGGATGATCGATGATGGATGGATGGCTAGATAGATGATGGATGGATGGATGGATGGATAGACTGACAGAAAGATAGACGGATGGATGGATGGATAGATAGACAGACGGATGGATGGATGGATGGATAGACAGACAGAAGGATAGACGGATGGATGGATAGATGGCTAGATATATGGATGATAGATGGATGGATGAATGGCTGGCTGGCTAGATAGATGATAGATAGACGGATTGATGGATGGATGGATGGATGGATAGATAGATAGATAGATAGATAGATAGATAGATAGATAGATAGACAGATAGATAGACAGACAGACAGACAGACAGACAGACAGACGGATGGGTGGATGGGTGGATGGATGGATGGATAGATGGATAGATAGATGGATAGATAGATGGATAGATAGATGAATGGATGATGCATGGATAGATAGACAGGCAGATGGATGGATGGATGGATGGATGGATGGATGGATGGATAAACGGATGGATGGATGGATGGATGGATGGCTAGATATATGGATGGATGGATAGACAGACAGAAGGATAGACGGATGGATGGATAGATGGCTAGATATATGGATGATAGATGGATGGATGAATGGCTGGCTGGCTAGATAGATGATAGATAGACGGATTGATGGATGGATGGATGGATGGATGGATGGATAGATAGATAGATGGATAGATAGATGGATAGATAGATGGATAGATAGATGAATGGATGATGCATGGATAGATAGACAGGCAGATGGATGGATGGATGGATAGATGATAGATGGATAAATGGATGGCTGGCTAGATAGATAGACGGACAGACGATGGAGTTATATATATACATATATATATATATATATATATATATGCACATAAATATACAAATAATAGTAAAATTAATAAACTTAAACAAAAATTAACAAGAAAATGGAAAATATCAAAATAAAAACTAATTCAGAATATTAATAAAACTATAATAGTGTCTCAACGATACTAAAATAACTATATTACGTAACGTTTTCTCTGCATCCACCTCTACATTGATCTGCATGTGTTTTCTTTGCATATTGCTAATGTCCAAATGTTAAAAACGCATGAAGTAAGTGAAATGCTGGTGCTTTACTGCTGAACTCCACTGGCGCTCATTTCCTTTCCATCTCTCTCTTTCTCTCGATCTGCTCGTGTCTTTCAGTGGATGGAGAGGAAGGTAAGACGCTGCAGCTTCATTCTGCCAATCACTCACTTTTTCACTTTTTTGAGAGAGATTTGTGACCATTTCTATATCAGCAAGATGTGATGAGTGAGTGAATGATTAAATACAAGGTTAAATTAGTTCAGTTTAATTTATAATAATTTATCACACACATATACAAGCCATTGGTGGAAATTTAACATCATTTTTCAGTTTAGAGGTCATGTGTGAGCAAGACTGTTTGTATTGTACATCAAAAAATGCATGTGTCTTTAAACTCTATTTACTACAGTGATCAATTATTTTTATTGGAGATTTACAGTCATAACATGTTTTATTTTTAGGCTCAGAAGCTGGATGAGAAGGAGAAAGATCTGAAAAATCAGGACACTCTGTTCCGGGAGCAGATCGCCAAGATGCAAGAAAAGGCAAAATGATTCATCCCATCCTTCATATACTCTCCATAACTTTTTCTGAGTGATATCACCTCTGCATATGCAGTATATTACATGTGTTGACCGTCTCTCTTTGTTGTCATACAGACGGCTCAATTCACTAAAGTCACAGCTGAAAATTACAGGAAAGGCTTAGAAGACGCAACAAATCGATTCAGGTGAGTGTGCAAGGCTGTTTTTATTTTAGTTTTACTAATATTTTGAATTAGCTTTTATTTTTTTAATTTTTAATTTTCATTTTAACTTTAGTTTAATGGTCACACTTTATATTAGGTGTCTTTTAACTACTATATTTCATTTTTTGGTGATCTAATCTGTTAAGTTTTTCAACGTATATTTATATTTTATTTCATTTCAGCTTTATTTCAATGAACAGAAATGTTTTTAATAGTTTTAGTTAATGATAATAACCCTGGTGCAAGATCAGTAAATCAGTGTTTGTTTCTCTCTCTCCAGGCGATACCAAATCAAGCCAGTGTGTTTGGATCTACAGAGTCAAATAATGAAGTGTTACACTGAGAATAAAGGTCAAACTATGAGCTGTTCCAACATCGCATCACTGTACATTCAGTGTGTGGACCGCGCCAAACAGGTAAACCGGACATTTGGATTAACATGACACGACTTACTATGGAAGCTTGTTTCCGCCACACAATGAAAAAAAAGGATAATTGTGACTTTTTATCTCACAATTCTGAACTTTTTCTCACAATTGTGAGTTATAAAGTCAGAATTGCGAGATATAAAGTCAGAATTGCGAGTTATAAAGTCAGAATTGCGAGTTATAAAGTCAGAATTGCGAGTTATAAAGTCAGAATTACGAGTTATAAAGTCAGAATTGCGAGATATAGTCGAAATTGTGAGTTACAAAATCAGAATTGTGAGTCATAAAGTCAGAATTGCGAGTTATAAAGTCAGAATTGCGAGTTATAAAGTCAGAATTGCGAGTTATAGTCGAAATTGTGAGTTACAAAATCAGAATTGTGAGTCATAAAGTCAGAATTGCGAGCTATAAAGTCGCAACTGTGTTATAAAGTCGAAATTGCAAGATATAAAAGCAGAATTGTGAGTTATAAAGACTTGCAGAATTGGGCGAAAGCCCAAAAAAGACTTGTTTTCAGATTTATATCTCTTAGTTCTGACCTTATAACTCACAATTCTAACTTTATAACTCAAAATTGCAAGTTTATATCACGCAATTCTGAGAAAAAAGTCAGTTACATTTTTTATTTTTTATTCAGTGGCAGAAACAAGCTTACATAACTTACTGATAAAAATACTGATCAAGATTTTTTTTTTTTTTTTTTAGCTTAAAGGATGTCGTGAAATAAGACTTTAAAAAAAAAGTGGTTCACAAAAGAACTACAGAAATATTTATACAATTTCTTTCATTTAATTGTTTTTCCAGGAAAAAAAGTTAAGCACTGGAGGTTAACTTACCGGCCTGAACACAGATCTACAGTGTCATGGTGAAAGAAAAAGGGCAGAAAATACACACATCTAAACCAGTCCCAAAACTCCAGACCTCTGTAGCAAAATATGCCAGTTAAACATTTTCCACTGGAAGCGTGAGGAAATTTCATCACTACAGAAAAAGAAAAGTTTTGAATATGCATGAATAGCCATGATTGGACATTGATAGTGAAATTCCTCACTTAGTTTCAATCTCTTTTAACTGTGAACTGTGAGCTAAAAGCTAAATGTTTTCAGGTGCTATCGAGAGCGTTGTTTGTCTGCATAGACGTAGTGATGTTTCTTGTTCAGTATCCCTTTATTTTTCAGAAAAACACTGCACACTTTTTTTGCATGACCAAAAAGTACAAAGCGATGCACAATCTGGAAGCTGCTGTGTGATGACACGTTTTTGCATAGTAAAAAGTTTGTGCCTTTTCCTTTGAAATGTTTTATTTATGGTCATTTTGGGTAAATGTGATTGGCTTAAGCAGCACAGTTTGGATTTCATCCAAAAAGCAAAATGGCAACCCCTATAATAATGGGTGTAGGTCACATTATTTTGTAGGTTCTTCACTGTGCAACTTTAAATAACATATTTCCACTAGATGGTGATGTTGCCCACAGTCTGTGGCCAGAAACTGAATGTTATTGTCATATTCTTGATGTATTGTGGAACCACGCTGGTCTAGAAGGTTAAAAGGACGACCAACCCTCTCAGCAATCCCATTTTCCCAAGCCTCTGATCAGCAGAATGACAATAAGTTCAGTATGAAACGAACATGACCAGTTGTAAAATGAGGCAGTAGATGCATTTGCTTGGCTTGTTTTCTGGTTTATTATTTTATTGATTCTCTATATAGTACCAAGGGAGCTGTAGTTCTGTCAGTGCAGTATTGTGTTGTATGAGAAGGTGAAATGAATAAGAAATCATGTCCACCTGCCTCTGGCATCCTCTGATAAACATGTCCTACCAGCATAAACACATAGCCTAGATTCAGCACAGCAGTTCATGCAAATTTCACATCCCTCGCACTGAGTCTCTGCCTTAACCCTCTATCGCACGCATTATGAAAACATGTCTGATGCAAAATATTCTTGCATGAAGAAATAGCTCAGACTGTCATCATTTACTCAACCTCATGTTGCTCCAAACCCATATATGTATATGTTTTAATTCTGTTGAACATTTTTAATGAATATGTCACTCTTTTGCATGAATTTACAGGAACTTTGATGCATCCAAAAGGATACAAATGCACCATAAAAATATCATAGTAGTCCAAGTCTTCTGAAGTCATATGATAGCCTTATTTGAGAAACAGATTGAAACTGAAGCGGTTTGCTAAAAATCTTCCCTTTAAGCAAGATGAGCTCCAGAACAGGATCAGTCTAAAACACGAATTCATAATTTGTGAAGTGAATCAACCGATTTATTGAAAAGATCTGACTCAAGAATTGTTCAAGAATCAGACATTGTATGTACTCAACACAAAACATATAGCTATATGAGAAATGGAAAAATGAATCCTATGGACTACATTTATGATGCTATCCTCTTATTTTCATTCTGTATAAAAGATTGACTCGGATAATCATCAAAAAACTCCTTTTGGTGTTCCACAGAAAAAATAAAGTCACACTCTAAAAAAATTAAACAACCTTAAATATGGACAAACCCAGCAATTGGGTTGTTTTAACCCAGCGGTTGGGTTACATGTTTGACCAACCTGCTGGGTAGTTTTATTTAACTCAACTATTGATTAAAATTACTATATGACTCACTTATAATGAACCCAAAATATGTTGGAAATTAAAAATCAGACACAGTTACCAGAGGAAACAATAATAAGCAACTTAATAAATGTTTATTATTTATTAAACATTAATAAATATTAATTTCCAACCTATTTTGGGTTCATTTTTAAGCAATACAATATAGTAATTATATAAATTTAAACAATAGTTGAGTTAATTGAAAGTACCCAACATTTAATACCAACCACTGGGCTAAAACAACCCAATTGCTGGGTTTGTCCATCTTTAACCCAACTTGGGTTATTTTTAACACAGCATTTTTCAGAGTGCAGGTTTGAAATGACATTAGGATGAATGATTGATGACAAAATCAATGATTTTGGGGTGAACTAACCCTTTAACTACATATTAAGACGATAGATACTTAATATAGGTTTTAAAAATCTAAATGAAAAACATTTGACAGCAGCGTATTCCCTAAAGTAGCCATATTCATTTCATTCCAGAGTTGTGCAGTGTTGCTTCTGGGCATTAAGTGTTTAAGCACTCAAAACGTACAAATCATTTATATGACTAAATGTTCTAAGTTTACGTGCTAACAAATAGAGTTATATTTTCTACTTTTCTCCACCATTTGTCCTTAAGATGTTTTTAAAGACTGCTAGGATGTAGTGTGACCAAAAAAAAGCAATTTATTGGTTTAAATTCGTACTCATCTCTTCATTATAAACCGTTTTATATGCATCAGGTGCTTGCAAAGTGTACAGAATAAGCTTGTTTCCCAGAGTGCAATAGACGGACACTCACAGATGGCTGTTTGAAAACCTAAAACCACGATGTCCTCCTTTGCCCCTAGCTTGACATGAGCAAACCGAGCTTTATACATGATGAAAGATTTAACGGGTGACATTTACTAAACCCTTGTGGTACATTGACTGTTTACAGAGGACTTGATGATTCTCAATTACAGTTTTATAGGACGATCTGAGAGGTGCAAATCTCGAAGTGTGACGAAAGGTCACCGCGGCATATTGAACGGCTGGTTTGGTTGTTTGAAGTGCCCTCACTTGGAACGAGGCAGAGCCGTGAATCGCGGGTCACTGTGTGACCTGGATTTTACAGCACCATGAAACCAGCTTCAGATGTCTGCCAAGGGCATTTCAAATCAAACGTATGATTTTTATCCTAGCAAATAACAGGACTCCGTAGGCGTGACCTGTTGACGCCGTAGGATGCCAGCTTGATATTGCTTTTCTAGAGGTCGTTGGTGAACCCTGTTTGGATGCAAAACTCGTTCTCTTTAATGTACAATACAAGAGCTTTCAAGTGATTCTAAATTGTATAATTAACGGTGTAGTGACACCATCTCTCTGTCTGCGTTTGTTTGTTTACTCACAAATTTGGCCCGTTTAAGTAAAGTGCACTTTACCTGTCATCCAGTCTGATGTATGAACATTTCAAGAACCTTGTTTTCCTTCATCTGTGGTTCAGATACCTCCTTTCTCTCCTGCAGCACTGCATTGAGATTCCTTAAATGGTAAATGATACTGAACAAATGATTTCATTTTCTGTTTAACATTTATTGTAAAACATAGCTCTGTTCCAAATCTTTAATGACACGTTGTATGAATAAGCAGTCAGTGATCTCACTTGGCTTAAAGGGATAGTTTACCCAAAAATGAAAATTACCCCATGATTTACTCACCCTCAAGCCATCCTAGGTGTATATGACTATCTTCTTTCAGCCAAATCTGAGTTATATTAAAAAATATCTTGGCTCTTCCAAGGTTTATAATTTTTAAGCCCAAAAAAGTGCATCCATCCATCATAAAAGTAATCCATACAGCTCCAGGGGGTTAATAAAGACCTTCTGAAGCAAAGCAATGGGTTTTTGTAAGAAAAACATTAATGTTTAAAACTGTATTAACTGTAATAACTAGCTTTGGCAGACGGCGTTACGGCGAAAGAGTGACCCGATGTATGATGGATGTAGGAGTATCGTAAGCTTAGACGATATAGGGCTGGGAAACAAACTCAAGTTCCTTTTCTCTTATATCGAAATCCTCTGACATTTCGCTTTAAAAATGCTTGTTTTGGACTTCTAATTCATGACCGGTGTTTTGTTTTACTCTGTCCTCTGTGCTTCCGCATTTGTCATTACATCACGTGTCGGGTCAGAAGGTACTCTTTTGGCGTAAGTCGATTTGCGTAGGCCGTCTGCCGGAAGCTAGTTATTTTAGTTTTTAAAATTTTAAATAGGGATATTTTTCTTATAAAAACCCATCGCTTCGCTTCAGAAGGCCTTTATTAACCCCCTGGAGTTGTATGGATTACTTTTATAATGGATGGATTCACTTTTTTGGACTTCTTTTGGATTTTGGACTGGAAGAGCCAGGATATTTTTGAATATAACTCTGATTGTGTTCGTCTGAAAGAAGAAAGTCATATACACCTAGGGCGGCTTGAGGGTGAGTAAATCATGGGATAATTTTGATTTTTCGGTGAGCTATCCCTTTAAGTACACTGTTAATTTTGAGTTAGGCATGACAAAAGTTGTATAAATCAAGAATAGCTCCAAAAGATTCAGTGAGTGACGATTCTAACCGACTCTTTTTGACTGAATCGTTTAAAAGAACAAGCTTGTAAGAGTCATTTGTTCATGAATTAGGATTTCGTTTTGACACTTTTATTTCTTTCAGTGGATTCATCCCAGGGTAACTAAATCGTTTTCATTAACTGAAATAAAGCTAAAATAAAATATAAAGATATTAGATAAAAGATTTAAATGAAAATTAGAAATGTTTCTTTGGCAACTAACTGAAGTAAAATAAGTTTAAGTCAAAGTGATAAAATTAATAATACTAAAACTAAATTAAAAATAAAGCTGTTAAGTGAACCGAATGTTTATAATTTTTGAACTGGTTCTTGGGTTCCATGTAAATCATCTGATATGGATCTAAATCCGCATCGTCATTTGTCCATTTCCGTCACAACAGAATAATTTCTACTGAACGCAAAAGGACGAATGCTCTCGTAATGGTTCACAATAGACCTCTAAGAGCTACAGCTCTGACCTGGGAAAATGTTCATTAATATGTATGCTGATTTAGTGAATGGGAGCTTAACTTCAGTGTTTCAGTGAATGCAAAATGAGGGACGTTCTGTCCTCGACAGCACTGCCGAAATTAACCAGACGTTTCCTCATATTTGACAGCATCTGCAATGCCTTCCCTCCTTTTCTTTGCATATCAAGAGGCTCAAACCACGGTTCAAACCTACAACCTGTTGGTTACCAGCTTTTAATTTGCGTTCTGTCACTCAAAGCTATCACATGACTTCAGAAGACTTGGAGTACAGTGCAAGAGGCGACTTTTGTAAGTGCTTTTGGTGTTTTATTCATGTTTGGAGCTTAACATATGAATCAATGTGTGAAGATTCGTCAATAATTCTCCTTTTTTGTTCCACAGAAACAATAATATCCTCCTATTCCTGCACAAGATGACTTCAGATGGATCTAGCTCTAAAGGAAAAGCACTATCATGGCGGGTCAATGTTCACAGCATCTGCGTTCATGTCAAAGAGCAGATGGATTTCGTCTTTTTTCCCCCACCAAGTTTATTACAAATACATTTATACACAGGCTACAAGTCATAATAGAGGTACATAACTGATCAAGAGTATGTACAAATCTCAGTTTTCATGTATTTACAGTACATACAGTGGTTTATAAAGGACATGCACCTTGTAACTGCAATAGTATCATTCTATGAAACCTATCATATTATATTCAAAGTTGGTTATAAATAGTAAGATTATTTGATACCTGCTCATGTATGACTAATATTCACATCACATGGTTTCCTTTATGGATAACAGTGCTTTTATCAGAACTAGTCTTTTTTTTGGAGGTTGCAAAAGGGCTTTAATCTGCATCTTCAGATGATAGACATTTCTGTCTGGCTTCGTGATCATCAAACGTCACTTTCTTATTCCGTTTAGGGTCAATCCAGGAGTTTCGAATCACCGCATTGTTCGGCAGCGGATCCGCCTCGATGATGGACACCACCCGTTTCTTCATTTTACTTTTCAGGACTTTCTGAAACTTCTGCCTTGTGAAGGCGTACAAGAGCGGATGGAAGACTGTGGTGCCATAGGCCATGACCAGAAAGCCCAATCTGAGCCTGACGGTGAGGTCGCTGGGGCCTGCGCTGAGAATCACAGTGTTTAAAACGGTAATGGGCGTCCAACAGAGAAGGAACGTGGAGATGATGAGCAATGACATACGGAAAACGCGCTTTTGCCGTTCACGGCGTTCCCGGTGGCGTTTGACGGCCCTTCGAAGGGCGATGATCACAGAGACGGACGTGCGCATACCAAGCGGAGCATTTCCGCGGTTGCCGGCGCTGCTCTGCGAGGCGTCCGTGATCTCGGGCAGCTGTTGCTCGGACGTCGACATAAGAGAGAAGTTCTTTTTCCTCCTCATCTTCTTCTTCTTCTTCTTCTGCGTGGCGTGGAAGCGCGTACCAATGCGGATGTTGAGAGCCTGCAGGATCTTTGCGTATGTCACTAACATTATGACAGCAGTCAAACAGAAAATGGGGATTTGGGCAACTAGGTGGTAGTATAGACCAAGTTCGGTGTAATACTCGTTGACGTGCACAACGGCGGTCTGATTGGCTTTGGTGGGTTCCGGTCCCAGGAATCCCACCTCGATAAATGGCACCAAGAAGCTGACAAAAGACAGCACCCAAATGCAACCTAACAGAGCCACCGCTCGTCCCATAGTCAGCACACGATTGGCGGGTTTAACGGAGATGTCATATCGGTCCAAAGTGATGGCTAGCACGTTAGCTGCTGTAGCCACGCTGGCGAAGGACACGCAGGCCTCGTGGAAGCAGCAGACGAGCACCGTGTCGCCTTGCAATGACAGCATCAGCACGACGATGGTCAGAGGGATGCAGCAAACGCACACCAACACGTCCAGCACGTGGAGGTTCATGGTGACGATGTTGCTAACAGAATTGACCAGGTTGGACTTCATGCAGTAGAGCGCAAGCACGGTCAGGTTGCTGCTCAATCCCAGGACGATCTCCAGCATGAGGAATCCGGTCAGGGACACCTGGAAGCTGAGCGGGTAAGGGTACGGGCCGGCCGTCGTCATGGCGGGACTCACGGCCTCGGTGATGTCAAGGACAGTAACGTTACTCATGGTGCTTTCTTCCTCCGTTAAGGGAGGGACGTGCATTATCCTGAAAGGTAAAAACAGCAGGATTCACAATCAGAGAAACATGTGGAAAGACCAGATGTGTTTGAACAGAGAATGCTTTTTGAGTTCCAATTCAGATATTGCATTTGGATTGAGGTAGCAAACAGGATGCAGAATTGCAAGTCGAATTTGAATATGTGAATTACAATGAATTGAAAGTCGAAGAAATTCACGTAACTGTAAGTTTATCAAGACAAACTAAAAAGATTGTTAATATCTTAAAGTTTCAAGTTTGAATGTCTTACAGATAGATGGATGGATGAACAGACGGATGGATGGATGATACATAAATAGATGGATTGATGGATGGAAAAAGAGATGGATGGATGAATGGATAGACAGAGATGGATAGATGATGATAGACAGATAGATGTATGATGTATGGATGGATAAATCAATAGACAGATGGACTGATGGATGGATGAATGGATTCAATTTCATTCAAATTCACACTCATTCACTCACTTCAATTCTGAATTTTGTACCACCCTCTTTTTTTAGATGCACTACAAATCTAAGAGAAGAACAAATTAAGTTGTCATGGCCAATTCACTCCGCACAGCCAATGAACATGTTTTTTGGGTTTTGTTGGATCAGTGTGTTACCCCTGTCAGCGTCTGTTGCCGTTGGTCGGGGTAAATCTAAAAAGCCCGGGGAGTCCCCGGGCTTTTTAGATTTAGGTATCTGTGGTAGATTTCTGCTGGATTCGAACCACCGCCATATACAAAGTTCTGTATTCCCTATGTGCCTGCTAATGGCTTTATATCTGATGTTCCTGTGCACGTTGACTAATAATGCATTGGTCATGCACTGCCCATTCTGTATTAGGCGCTGCTATGAATAGACACACTTTATGCATTATTTTTGTCCACAATGCATTTTCATTTGTTGCACAGTGATGGATTGCTCCATTTGCAAATGCGACTGTGTTTAGTGCTGCGTTTCATTCATCACCGTGACGGAAAATTAAGAGAGAGGATTGTTGAGATAAGTATTAACCTGGCTTTTGTAATTTACTCCAATGTAGATGGATGCGTCAAGGTGCCAACTGGGTACTACTGACTCTTTTTGTTTTGACGTAGGCTGACTGACACCTTGGAGTGAAACCATATGGAAACTCGAATGACTTCATGAGCTAAAACACAACACCTAACAGATCATCAAGCTTGTTTTCTGGACGTCGAACATCCTTGACGACTAATGACAACTGTCTAAAAGTTTATTCTGCGCATTAGTTTACTTACCCTTCCAGCTTTTTTATCGGCCTCGGGAGTCAGCAGTCGAGACGGGAGAGTCTGGAAGGGGTACAAGTTGTACATCAGCCCCAGGCATGGCCTTTCAAGGAAGTATTCTGCACTTCTTAATCTTTGTAATCCAAGCGAATCTATCGCTTATTGATCAGGGATGATGGTTTTTCTTACTAAACCAAATGATACGTTTGGTCCCCTGCCATGTCCAGACCTAAGAAAGAGTTGTTCTTTCGTGTGCTGATTTGTTTAGGAGTCCAAAGAAAATAATCTAGCTTAACAACTGAAAGCAATCGTTTTCGACTGATTATTGTATCCACGTTAGGGTTAGGAAGTTGCTTTCATCTCGCTTGATACCATCTCGTACCGTTGCTTCAATGCTGGCATATTCCCGTTATTGCAGTTTTATGGGCCCTAGAAGGTGATAAATCCATATTGATTTGCATTTGCTGATATGCATGTGCCATCTGCTGAAGAATCCAAGGTCGCAGAATTGTTTAGGTCAGCATGAGGGGGTGGGGCATTCCGGGTGTTGGCGATGTAATTTCCTGTCCCCTCACTGAAGGTCACCTTTAGGCTGCATTATCAACGCTTTCTGAAGCACATGATGAAAACTTTCCACATCCGTGGAGAGCATGGGAATGACCTGGGAAATCCACTTGTCCTGGGAGACCCAATGTTAGTGCACGTCTTCCTGAGAGATGGATTCAGCTCTTTGATTCCACAATCCTAACAAGAAAAAAGCAGAGAAGTGTTGATAAGTGAACAATCAATTATTCATTAAGCCTGCATCCAATCCATCAACAAGTAAGGACTTCCATGTGTTATCCATTCATCTTTCCCAAGCGGTCTGCGGAAATGCACAAGCTCTGGTCTTGCTTAACGTCCACGTGAAGGTACAAGTAACATCTGCGAACCTGCAGGGTTTGATGGATGGGCCCGTGCATCTTGGGAACAATCTACAAACACTCATTTCCAAAGCAATGCCTTTTAGGGAAGGTAACGCAATCACCTGTGTTGTTTTATGTCTGTACTTTTCTCACATCATTTTTCAGTCAACAGCCGTGCAAGAATATGCCTGGATCACGTGTAATGAGGAGGTCGTGTTCCAGCAGTAAATGAGATTTTGCACTGTAAATTTTTCCCAGATGTTACAGTCCAGCAGACTTTGACAGATCGGGGGAAACCGTAAACAGAATTGATTGGGTTTTGGGGGCGAAATTTGTCAGGGGAGACATGGATCAATAAAGTCAGAATGTTGTTTACAGGTATCTGCGAGTTAATCACAAAACATAGCCGTCCCCTCAAATATTCAGATTAGGAACCGATATGGGGTTTTCAATGACAAATTCTTACACTTCAGTCATGAATATTTGCTTGCATTCTTGCAACAAGCATCTTTTATTTCCGTCTATCCTTCATTTTGCTGATTTATTTGAATTTGATTTACTAGGGCAACTCCAATTTTGACAGATTGCTCTCTTAAAGATGCCAGTGTTGCCCTAGGGAGCTGTATATATCTGCTGTTCCAAGTTTCGACATCTGCTCTTATGAATTAATACGGTTTTATATCCAAAAACTCAGCAGCATGCATACTTGTTCAATCTCATTCCTGTCATTTTTTTATCACCAAAGTTATTCAATATCACCAGCTTACCTTTGCGCTCCCAGAGTTCTCATCTGTCATGCAACGGAGAGTAGCTACAGCTTCACCGAAGCATCATCTGAGATCCACAAGTGCACAGACTTTTGTAGCCTTTGCATGTCAGCGAGTCGTAAACCTGCCTCCCCCTGAGGAGCGTGAATCAAATACTGTCCGTGCGAACTGTCAGCAGTGCCAGCGGAGTGAAACAGACGTCCTCTGACTTTGATCTACTGTCCTGCTAACTGTCTTGCTTCTTTTTCACTCTCTTCAAACTGTGATGCGTTGAAGTGTTGCTGATGCACCCCTCTGTTGCGCCTCCACATCTTTTCTTGTCCCCCCTCTCTCTCTCGTTTGCTTCTTCTCTATCTTCGTCTCCCTCTCTCACTCACTGCGGCGGTTTTGCAGTGTTGCTCCCTGCTCTGATTGGTCTGTCGTAATGGGGTTAACCCTTTCCTCCCCCGAGAGTGGGGATGCACTCTTTTGTTTTCTTGTCGTTCTCCCCATCCAGCTTTTCCCTCTATCCTGCGATGGCAGCGCAGTCTCGGCTCGGCTGCATCTGTCAGTCCCTGCGGAGATGCTTTGGGTTCTATTTAAACACTGTGTTAGAGTTGCATGTTTTCATTCATATTTGATGCTGTGCTCTGTGATGAAAATGGATATGTGTCTCCTGGGAAAAGGACACAAAAAGAATGTGGCTCGCTTCCAAACCTAGTGAGCTGTCGACGTAGGCAACATTTTATGGTGTACAGGCAGTTTTTAAAGACTACTACTTCTATGATACTTAATTTTGGCTACATTTTGAAACGGCATGACGTGAATTTGTAACGGAGAAGGCAGTCCCAGAATGTAAATTCGAGCAAAAATATAATTTGTCCAATACAAGTACCTAAAAAAAATGAGGCATGCACCAATACAAAAAATCTGGTTTATTCCGATAAGACAATAATTATGTTGTATGCTATGACTACAGGTGAATTTAAGCATCACAACATTATAATGTACAGTACAATATATATACAGTCAAACCAAAATTTATTCAGACACCTTGAATTCATTATTACAGTTTATTCACTGTAGTTTAAGAAATAGTTATAAAATATGACATGATCTCAGAGTTAAACTGTCAGAAAAAAAATGAATCTTAATTATGTCAGATAACACTTAAGCAAAACATGGTCAGGTCAAAGTGTCTGAATAATTTTTGGTTCCAATTTTTTTGTCAATTTCACTGGTAGTCCACTGTATGAAGAATTTTTGGGTATAATATGTCACAGTTTACTTTATTTTGCTATCCTCACTTACATAAATGAACTGCACCCACTATTAAAAATATACCAAAAATTATATCTTGTGTCTAAATAATTTTTTGGTTTGACTGTATATATATATATATATATATATTCACACACACACACACACATATTATAAACTTTAAAAAAGTTATATAATGAGTTATATAAATCATTTAACAATCAAAGTATTATATAAATGTAATATAATTATATAAAATATAAATTATATTAAAATAATAATATATAGTATATTACATAAAAGTTATATAATTATATTAAATATATTATGTATTCATATTCATTTTGAGATTAGCTAAAGATTATATTTTATCAAGGTTATTAAATTAAGATTAACATTTAGCAAGTGTTAGATGTTGGCAAAGGTAATCTAAATGCACAGTTACATAATATTGACCGATAAATTAAAAATGTCTAATATCTGTCGATAACCAATATGTACATCCGAGAAAATGCTACTCTGATGCTACTGTCATGTGATCAGTGCTAACGGAAAATGATTGAAATCAAAGTCGAGTCTAACATGCATTTCACACGATAAGCGCTATATTTGTATGATGTAAGAATTGTCAATAAAATTGTTCGCTTACGAGATTCTAATTATAGCCAACTGTGTAGGCAGTATAGGCAGCTCACTAGGTTTTGGAGCAGAGCATGTGTGTTTGATTTAGATGATGGGGACACTTAGCGTGTGTGTGATATGTAGAGGAATTGTGATTGATAGTTTCAATTAAGCCGGCCTGTCAGCTGGCAGAAGGAGCAGTCTTTCTCAATTCATTTTGTTTGGCTCATTTGGCAGGTAAGGGGGGCGTCTAAAGTGACAGTCGCAAGAAGAAACGTGTGTGTGTTCATATTTGAAGCACTTGTTGGCGTGCAGCTCTCCACGCGTTCTGAAATGCACATGTTGTATTATTAAGTGGTAAACAGCTTTCTATAGACACAGCGGCAGCGCTGCTGAAAACTTTTCACTAAAACCAGGCTCAATATTTCAGATGCCATTAATATTTCAGCATGCTTTCCCAGCAGCCTTCCAACACTGCAGACTAATATTCTGTTATTCCTAACCATTTTTCTGTGTTGAGTGTTGGAGGAAAAAGACGCTTATGTGTGCTGTGAATAAAAATGTACAATGATTTTTCTAAATAACTATTTTGACATATCTATCGTTCGTCCCTCCTCAGTCGTGTGTCAGATGGAGGCTGTGAAAAGAAAGAAGACCTGTAGTAGTATATTTTACTAATATACTGACATGCATTTACAAGTACTGTGGTGGTACCAGATGGTAATACTACTACTTTTTGGTTCTGTTTTCTAGCTAATTCTTATGGTTCTCCAAGGTGCTTCAAAAAATAACATGGTTTTACCATGGTACATATCCAAAAAGCCAAAGTAATGACATTTACCATATTCAAACCATGGTATTTTCACAGTACATGTCCAAAAAACAATGGTGACTCGTCTGAAATGGCATTGTAATGTGATGATTATATTCATACCGTAGTATTTTTATGATGCACTATCATTCAAAATGTGTGGAGTCATTAATATTTTTAGTCTCAGAATACTGTAAAAACAGTAATTCTGTGAAAAATGATTACAACTTAGGCTAAAATAAATGTTTTCTATTCTAATGTATGATTGTTAAAATGTAATTTCCTGTGATCAAAACTGAATTTTCAGCATCATTACTCCAGTCTTCAGACAGTCTATCTCTACTTAAATTTCGTTATTTTCTGTGGAGTTTACCTCAGGAATCTGGTCTGGTCAAAGAGATGAACTCGGCTGAGTTTGAATCACTTTTCTGCAGTGGCAGACAGCGAGCCGTCTGGGAATTCCAGCACTCAAGCACAGTTTCGATCCGTCCGCTATCGCTATGGGAGCAGAACTGCAGAAGCCCTATTGGACTTTTGATTTTTCTTGGCCTGGCCTTGCGAGAGGGTCGTTTTGCAGTGCTAGAAATAAGCTAGAGAAAGGCAGAGATCTCAGCAGTGGCTCTTTTATCTCTCTTCTGCAGTGCCACTCATCTTCTTTGTGGCTGGAGCGTCCCAGTAGATTAGCACAACGCTAATAGAGCCGCCCGCCTTTGTGTTACTGAAGTGGCGGCAGTGTTTTAATAACTCGCTTCTTAATACGCACAGTAAATCTGAACACTTTCTCAGCTGGAGCAGCGAAAACCAGAGAGAACAGGAGAAGAAAATGTTTTACATTTTTATGTGAAAGAAAGGCTTCCAAAAGGAATAAATTAAGTACAATTCAGTGTCCTATCGGGTGAATCATTTTAGCGATTTCAGATGGGTTCATGTAAATCAACCAGTGCAGATTAACATATTCATTTGAGTTTATTACTATGTCATCTATTTTGATGCTGCTGTTCATCACTGTATTTGACACTGTTGTATTTAGTCTGAATTTATCGGTTTAATTTAAAGCTGTCACCCTATTCGAGATTTGTTTTTAGACAAATAGCATCATATCATCTGATAATTTCATAATAAATGATTCTACCCCTTTAATAGATTGTGTAATTTTTTGTTAACAAGTGATGGTGTAGTACAGTGGCACATTGCTGCCACATACATATAATTTTTTCCACTCAATTGTGTCATAACATATGTCGTTAAAACGTCATCTTTTCTCGTAATGAGATGTTGTCAGAAAAAAGACATCTCGTAATATCGAGATATGTCATTAAAATGACATCTTTTCTCGTAATAACGAGATATGTCATTAAAACGACATCTTTTCTCGTAATAACGAGATGTCATTAAAATGACATCTTTTCTCGTAATAACGTAATATGTAGTTAAAACGGCATCTTTTCTTGTAATAACGAAATATGAAGTTAAAACGGCATCTTTTCTCGTAATAACGAGATATGTCATAAAAATGACATCTTTCCTCATAATGAGATGTCATTAAAATGACATCTTTTCTCGTAATAACGAGATGTCATAAAAATGATATATTTTCTCGTAATATCAAGATGTCATTAAAACTACATCTATTCTCGTAATAACAAAATATGTAGTTAAAACGTCATCTTTTCTCGTAATAACGAAATATGTAGTTAAAACGTCATCTTTTCTCGTAATAACGAGATATGTCATAAAAATGACATCTTTTCTCGTAATAACGAAATGTCATTAAAACAACATCTTTTTTCGTAATAACGAGATGTCAAAAATGACATCTTATCTTGTAATAACGAGATGTCATAAAAATGACATATTTTCTCGTAATAACGAGATATGTCATTAAAACGACATCTTTTCTCGTAATAACGAGATGCCATTAAAATGACATCTTTTCTCGTAATAACGAGATGTCATAAAAATGATATATTTTCTCGTAATATCAAGATGTCATTAAAACTACATCTTTTCTCGTAATAACAAAATATGTAGTTAAAACGTCATCTTTTCTCGTAATAACGAAATATGTAGTTAAAACGTCATCTTTTCTCGTAATAACGAGATATGTCATAAAAATGACATCTTTTCTCGTAATAACGAAATGTCATTAAAACAACATCTTTTTTCGTAATAACGAGATGTCAAAAATGACATCTTATCTTGTAATAACGAGATGTCATAAAAATGACATATTTTCTCGTAATAACGAGATATGTCATTAAAACGACATCTTTTCTCGTAATAACGAGATGCCATTAAAATGACATCTTTTCTCGTAATAACGAGATGTCATAAAATGATATATTTTCTCGTAATATCAAGATGTCATTAAAACTACATCTTTTCTCGTAATAACAAAATATGTAGTTAAAACGTCATCTTTTCTCGTAATAACGAAATATGTAGTTAAAACGTCATCTTTTTTCGTAATAACGAGATGTCGAGTAATAACGAGTAATAGATTGTGTAATTTTTTGTTAACAAGTGATGGTGTAGTACAGTGGCACATTGCTGCCACATACATATAATTTTTTCCACTCAGTTGTGTCATAACAGGATATGTCGTTAAAACGTCATCTTTTCTCGTAATGAGATGTTGTCGGGAAAAAAGACATCTCGTAATAACGAGATATGTCATAAAAATGACATTTTCTTGTAATATCGAGATATGTCATTAAAATGACATCTTTTCTCGTAATAACGAGATATGTCATTAAAATGACATCTTTTCTCGTAATAACGAGATGTCATAAAAATGATATATTTCCTCGTAATATCAAGATGTCATTAAAACTACATCTTTTCTCGTAATAATGAAATATGAAGTTAAAACGTTATCTTTTCTCATAATAACGAGATATGTCATAAAAATGACATCTTTTCTCGTAATAACGAGATGTCATTAAAATGACATCTTTTCTCGTAATAACGAGATGTCATAAAAATGATATATTTCCTCGTAATATCAAGATGTCATTAAAACTACATCTTTTCTCGTAATAACGAAATATGAAGTTAAAACGTTATCTTTTCTCATAATAACGAGATATGTCATAAAAATGACATCTTTTCTCGTAATAACGAGATGCCATTAAAATGACATCTTTTCTCGTAATAACGAGATGCCATTAAAATGACATCTTTTCTCGTAATAACGAGATGTCATAAAAATGATATATTTTCTCGTAATATCAAGATGTCATTAAAATGACGTCTTTTCTCGTAACAACGAGATGTCATAAAAATGATATATTTTCTCGTAATATCAAGATGTCATAAAAATGACATCTTTTCTCGTAATAACGAGATGTCATTAAAACAACATCTTTTTTCATAATAACGAGATGTAAAAAATGACATCTTTTCTCGTAATAACGAGATATGTCATAAAAATGACATTTTCTCGTAATAACGAGATGTCATTAAAACAACATCTTTTCTCGTAATAACGAAATATGTAGTTAAAACGTCATCTTTTCTCGTAATCACGAGATATGTCGTTAAAACGGCATCTTTTCTCTTAATAACGAGATATGTAGTTAAAACATTTTCTCGTAATCGCAAGATATGTCGTTAAAACAGCATCTTTTCTCGTAATCACGAGATGTCATAAAAACTACATCTTTTCTCTTAATAACGAGATGTAAAAAACAACATATTTTGTATAAATGTATATCTCGTTATTACGACATAATTGAGTGGAAAAAATATTATATAGGCCCATGTGGCAGCAATGCACCACCGTAGTGTAGCTAAAAGTTATCATAGCTATACAGTGAAAACAGTGAAAGTTAAAAAAGAAAGTTAAAAATATTTCCCCCTTAGCTTCAGACAGGTGCGTTTTCTTTTGGTCTTTCAAACTTTTATTAGCTTCTTTTAGCCATTAGTTATTACTTAAAGTTTAGGCGTTAATTCTGAGACATTACATTTATTGTACAAGATACTTTGTCCAGTTTTTCAAAACCTTGAATTTTTTTGCAGGCCGGCTGATGGATATGACAGTCTGATGTTGTTTTGCACCCATTGTAATTATTTGTTTATTTATAAACGTGTTGTTTTTCAGCCGTAACCTGTTTTCAATCCTCTTACTTTAAAGCTAAATGTTCATCTCTGTGCAATCAATAAATAATAATTGGTCGTGGGGCTCCGCTAATGTACTTACACTCAAGCTGACGACTGCATTTTTAAGCCCTTTGATGTTTAAGCAAACAAATCACTCATCATTGTTTGCGTTTATGACACTCTAAATCTGATTTGTGTGTGATACCCTGTAGCCTGAAGTGATTAATCTATATTGTTGAAGCTTGTAAATTTGATAATGTGGCCAGTGAGGCAAGACTGTTTTGTCTGTGTGTAATTGTGGCCTCTCTCTCTCTTCCCCCAGTTGTCTCATTGCATCATCTGTTCTTATTAACATGTTCTCTGATTTGTTTGCAGCATGTGTTTTGTGTCATCTCTAGTCCTTTGTGGTGTCAGACTAACTGGTTACATGAATTAGAGCTGGTGAGTCACATGTTGTAATGACTGTATTTACAAGGCACACATGAATGCCACTACTTGTCGTAAAAAGCAGACTTTCCAAATTGGGAGCATCAATTAAAGAGAAGTTAATTATTATTGGTTGTAAGTTGTAATTGTAAATGTTGACCAAACATTAGTTTTCATTTTATGTACTTGTTGATGTCATTTAGCCACTTTATAAGGTGATGGGTTTGTACGACAACCTTTTTAATTCGCTTGGTAGATGGCTAATATGCAGATTCAACATCTAATATGCATCCTTTCCTTTTCATTTTTTGGATCAGTGCTAAAAAAGCTCAATGCATTTGTCAATAACTTTGTCAAAAAGAGAGAAAGAACTATGAAATTGGCCAATCATTGTTCATAAATGCGAACAAGAGGACTTGAATACAACAGTAATCTAGTAAAAATGAAAAACCAGTCATACCTGAAATCATATGGTTATTATGTTGCAAATGATTGCATTTCAAATAAACTGAGGTGGATGCAATTTCAGTTCAGTAGATGAAGTAAATCTGCTTCTTCTGAGGCCATTTGTTGATTTTAGGTGGTCTCACAGCCTGACCAAGCTGGTTTAACCGGATGGCCAACTAGTGATGACCAGCTGGACCAACTGACAAATGCCCAAAACCTCTTTTAAAAAAAACCCATCTTGGCCAGTAGAGACCAGCAAACCACCTGAGGCTAGTTCAGAGGTCTTCAACCGTGGGGTCACCAGTTATGCATTTGAGGTTATGTTTACAGTATACAGTATTAGGTATATTTACATATATGTGGGCCAATTTCTGTGCACAAGTATAAAATATCTGGCTTCTTTTGTGCTTAAACTGTTCAGTGCTACAGCATTACATGGATGCAAACATTCATTCCATTTATGCAATTCAACATATCCATTTCGGTGCATCCCTGGAGAAATTTTGGAGCTGTAAAACTGCTGATACTGTCTGCTAGATTCAGCACGCTTTACATCAAGGCCAAATGTAGATACAAGTTTGATAGAATAGCGGCAATTGACATCACTTTCAACAGTGATGCTGGACTCATACCAGTCCTACCATTAGAAAAGGTAAGTTCCAGAGTCCAAGTGATTTGTTACAGTACTCGTGGAAGAGCAATAAAATTGTATAACAGTAAAATGTGTTATTATTAAGAATGCACTTTCCGGTTATGTAATTAACCAAACTGTATAGCTTCAGTTTTTGGCTGGGATTTTGGGAACAAAAAAAATTCTGATAATAACACTAGTTGCCATTTGGGCCAATATATTGATTTTTTTTTTTAGTAGATGATAAGTCTATTATATTCCAGCATACAGTACACTAAAAGAGACAGAGAGACACTGGAAACCCCTTGACTTCCTGTTTGAGTTGCTTGTTTACATTAGCTCGTTAGCGTGAGAAAGGACAGGTCCGCTGTTTCAGAATGCAGCAGACATGCTCCAGAGGACACATTGTTCACCCCTCGGTCAGAGATTCACAAGAGAAACTGCTATGTCATGCATTAAAAAAAACCTGGGGTTCACCACTCTCTGTTTAGTATCACAAGGGCTCTGTTACAAAACGTAGTGAGCCATGTTGCTGTCTAGCACACCCTACACTGACAGTGTAACCCAAATACAACCTCTGATTTAAACACTACACTGTAAAAATGGAAAAACACAGATTTCCGATTTACTCAAATATGTTATCTACACAACAAATTGTTGTTCTTTTAAATTGTATTTCTTTGCTTTCAATTAATGTAATTCTCTAAAATGTGCAATATAGATTAAATTATGTGAACAAATCAAGTACTTGAATCATTTTTGATGTTGACTGAAACTGTAGTTCCCAGCATGCATTGCATGAGACTTGATGGGGAGAGTAAAAATGATGAAATTAAAGGCAGTGTAAGCAATCACTGAGTTAAGTGGTATAACTTATATTACAATATTATATTACTTATATGTATATAATGTATATATATTGACCATAAAATGTTCGTCCAATCATTGCATTCGGTACTTGGAGCGGTTCGTGACTTGAATTTATGCATTTCAGTGGCAACACTATGAATGAAATGAATCTGCACCAATCAGGTAGAACAGGTTAGTGCTTTTAAAGTTGTTTACATTCATGAGGTAGTTTAAAGGGGACCTATAATACCCATTTCACAAGATGTAAGTCCCCAGAATGTGTCTGTGAAGTTTCAGCTCAAAATACCCCACAGATCATTTATTATAGCTTGTCAAATTTGCCCCTATTTGGGTGTTAGGAAAAAAACACAGTTTTTGTGTGTGTCCCTTTAAATGCAAACGAGCTGCTGCTCCTGGCCCCCTTTCCAGAAGAGGGCGGAGCTTTAACAGCTCGCGCTTCAGTTGCTCAACAACAACAAAGCTGGAGAATCTCACGCAGCCAAAATTAGGATTGTCAGTAACGGTGTTCAGCCTTACATTGTTCAAACCGGAGTCGACACTGATGGAGAGACTCAGGAAGAAGTTACAACTTTTAGAATGAAACTGGATGTTTCTGAATGGTTAGTGGATAAATTTATGTAGTTGCTGTGGAGTTGATTCAACTCATGGACTAGCATGTGCCGTCATGTTAATCTTTTGTGCAAATCCAGTGTTGAATTGACCCTCGTTTGTGAAGCAGTCCGGCGTAAAATGACGGCGTGGCAACAACACTCGACTACAACAACTCTTCCTCTTCTTTAAAGCAGCCCAACATGGCCTCACCCCCTTTGTTGCGTGTTCTTTGGGGCAGGGTTTATGTAAATTTTAGAGTTAGTGATGTCACTAACCTGGGAAGAAGCTCATTGTAGTCCTTAAACAGCAAATTCTTTAAAAGAAATCTGAAATACTTCCCTACTATATAGTAGGTAAAAAACAGTATGTGGAAAAAGTAGTATGTCCAAATTCACAGTATTAGAAAAACAGACACAGCGCATACTTTACTTAAAGAGCAGACTTAGCATTTAGAATGCTAATGTACTGTTGCACCCTAACAATTGGTTAGCTAGCTACTATCCCAAAGAAAAACATATACATAAAAATTTAATGAATTAAATCCTGTCAAGGAACCATATAAAATCACTTTTAGACTACTTAATTTGATTACTCCAGAATGACTTCATTCGATAATGTTGAAGTTACTGAACAAATTAAGTTTGTGTTACTTAGTTGATTCATGTTGAACCAATGGTTAAATCATGTAAATCCAACACACTTTTTTTCAGTGTGCTCAATGCACTCCTAGCGAGAAGTGCACAGGAGACTCAACTAGATTTTAGCATTAGCGTGTTGCTAATGTAGTAGTGTGGCATAAAAATATTCATAAAATACACAAATACTGGGTCAAATACTTTATGTAAATAAATCAGTGAATTATATATATGTATTTTTCCCGCTTTCTCCATCATCTTGATGTTTTTTTTTCTTCAGCTCACAGACATGCATTTTGGTATTGACTTTTCTGCATAATCCGCGTAATTATAATCTTTCTCGAATTGAATACGTTTATAATGCCTTAAAATGCTGCATACATAGGCAGCTTACTAGGTTTTGGAAAGGAGACAAAAACTTGATGAACGCAGAGATATTATAAAGTCAATTTTGCTAAATTTAACCACCTGATTGACGCCACCAAGGTTTATTTTTTGATGTAACAGATCCGTAAGCACATCACCAGGACACTGAATGCAGAGTAAATGTTTGTCCGTGAATCACAGTTGTTTTTCCTGGCCGTATAAAATATGTCGCATATTTATTTTTTCTCCCAGGGACCCTAAACAACACACTGAGCGCTGCGGGATCATCCGATGATTATCACGTGTGTCGCCAAGCTTGATGTTCACTTGAACATTTGGGACGTGGACTCATCAATCATGGGCCCACGTGCAGTTCAAATCCCGCAGTGAGGTTTTGAAGATGCGACGTCCTGTTTGTTTTTCCACATAAAGAGAGCTCTTCGGTCGGAGGCCGCTCGGAGAACCAGAGGAACTTCCATGTAAACATTCGACGTGTGAACATCGAATACAAAGAAGAAGGTCTCCCACTTTCTCACGCTGAAATGCATCAGTATTCATTCGAAAGCGGGATGAGCGCCTTCATAATTCTCCTCTTGAAGTGCCAGGCATTAGCATTTAGTACTGACAGGCTGACTGATCTCTTTTTCCATTCCGGTAGTGATGACTGATGTTAGCGATGCCGCTGCGGTCTCAGAATGAATGAGCTGAGATGTTGTTCTTGGCCCGCTCTGGTGTTTGAATATGTGGTTTATTTTTGGGAGTTATAATAATAATTTAAATCCGTTTTATTCTATTATTTGGTCCTCAAGACTAAGATTAGTAATCTAGTCCAACATACAGACCAAAATGTTCAATTGAATGTTCAAATTCAATAGAACAGAACATGACTTGCTGTCTTAAAAAATCATATTGGGATTTTGTAAAAAATTAGATGCAATTTAACAGACAAAAGCATTTGTCTGACATAGTCTAGGTTAGTTAGTACACTGTAAAAAAGAGTGAAATTTACAGTTAAAAAATGCAGCTGTGGTTGCCAGAATTATACCATAAAAAATAAGGTAGTGACATTTTAACTCTTTCCCCATCAGCGTTTTAAAATTGCCAGTATTTTTGATAATTTTTTATGAATGTGAACATACAGTATGTCAAAAGAAAGAACAGAATGGGGCAATAAACGTCTATTTTTATTCGATATGGATTAATCTAACAGCCTATCACACAGCAGAAATAAATCAGCAGAAATCAGTGCATGTTGCTAAGTGATTTCTGCGTGTCTGTGTGAATGAACGGCGCGGTTTCGTCTGATAAACAAACTCACACACTGAGTTTTCAGAGTCTGCAATCTCAGTATATGAAGACATGAACTTCAACTCCAGACTTTTAGAGTCGCTTCACAAGCTTTTCACCATTTCATTTGAGAAAATCTACTGTCAAATGCACTGAAACTAAAACTGAAAGAGCCTCACGACAAACCGTCAAAATAAAAGTTTGGTTTAACTTCAAGAAACTATGACAGAAATACATCACTACTGTATACTAAAATGTACTTCATAAAGTAATAATAATAATATTATTATTTCAAAGGAATATCACAGAACCAAGATATTTTTTCATCCATGTTTTAAATGTATACAGTTCTGTTGTACAGCATCTTATTTGACAAAAAAAAATGCATTTTTCATTTGATTACATTTTAAAAGCTTGATTAAATTGTTAAAGTTTATATACATTTGCATTAAATCATAAAAACACAGAATCCCAAAACAAAACTAAATTTCCATAAAACTTCCATTTTATGTGGCCATAAATTAAAAAGTTGCTACTCTGTGGAGTTTAATTGTGAGCAAACAAGTTTACGTTTACATTCATTCTCAAGGTCTAACAAATATGTGAAAAACATTTTTATATAATCACAAATCAAAACATAGATTGAGTAGTCCATCAACACACCTGAAGCTTCACAGTCGTTTCCTCTTCATGTGTTCAACATTTTATTCAGTAACATTAGACCGTTTTGATTTACAGCCCGAATTCCGGAAATGTTGGGACGTTTTTTAAATGTGAATAAAATGAAAACTAAAAGACTTTCAAATCACATGAGCCAATATTTTATTCACAGTAGAACATAGATAACATTACAAATGTTTAAACTGAGAAATTTTACAATTTTATGCACAAAATGAGCTCATTTCAAATTTGATGCCTGCTACAGGTCTCAAAATAGTTGGGACGGGGGCATGTTTACCATGGTGTAGCATCTCCTCTTCTTTTCAAAACAGTTTGAAGACGTCTGGGCATCAAGGTTATGAGTTTCTGGAGTTTTGGTGTTGAAATTTGGCCCCATTCCTGTCTGATATAGGCTGCTGAAGAGTTTGTGGTCTTTTTCTCTATAGGTGAAAGATCTGGACTGCAGGCCGGCCAATTCAGCACCCGGACTCTTCTACGACGAAGCCATGCTGTTGTAATAGCTGCAGTATGTGGTTTTGCATTGTCCTGCTGAAATACACAAGGCCTTCCCTGAAATAGACGTCGTCTGGAGGGCGACTCTAAAACCTTTATATATCTTTCAGCATTCATAGTGCCTTTCAAAACATGCAAGCTGCCCGTACCGTATGCACTTATGCACCCCTATACTATCAGAGATGCTGGCTTTTGAACTGAATGCTGATAACACGCTAGAAGGTCTCCTTTCTCTTTAGCCCGGAGGATATGGCGTCCGTGATTTCCAACAAGAATGTCAAATTTGGACTTGTCTGACCATAGAACACTTTTCCACTTTGAAACAGTCCATTTTAAATGAGCCTTGGCCCCAGGACACGACAGCGCTTCTGGACCATGTTCACATATGGCTTCCTTTTTGCATGATAGAGCTTTAGTTGGCATCTGCAGATGGCACGGCGGATTGTGTTTACCGACAGTGGTTTCTGGAAGTATTCCTGGGCCCATTTAGTAACGTCATTGACACAATCATGCCGATGAGTGATGCAGTGTCGTCTGAGGGCCTGAAGACCACAGACATCCAATAAAGGTCTTCAGCCTTGTCCCTTACGCACAGATTTCTCCAGTTTCTCTTAATCTTTTGATGATGTTATGCACTGTAGATAATGAGATTTGCAAAGCCTTTGCAATTTGATGTTGAGGAACAATGTTTTTAAAGTATTCCACAATCTTTTTACGCACTCTTTCACAGCTCTGCCCATCTTTACTTCTGAGAGTCTCTGCCTCTCTAAGACACCCCTTTTATAGCTAATCATGTTACAGACCTGATTTCAATTAACTTAATTAGTTGCTAGATGTTCTCCCAGCTGAATCTTTTCAAAATTTCTTGCGTTTTCAGCCATTTGTTGCCCCCGTGCCAACTTTTTTGAGACCTGTAGCAGGCATCAAATTTCAAATGAGCTCATTTAGTGGATAAAATTGTAAAATTTCTCTCTTTAAACATTTGTTATGTTATCTATGTTCTATTGTGAATAAAATATTGGCTTATGTGATTTGAAAGTCTTTTAGTTTTAATTTCATTAAAATTTAAAAAACGTCCCAACATTTCCAGAATTCGGGTTGTATATGCTGTTTAATGTTTGATGATCGCATTATTTTATTTTGTCATTTTGTGCGTAAGAAATGCTTCTGTCACTTTTTTCTGTTTCTTCTTCACTTGTGTTTTGATCAGGATATTCTATACTCTTTCAGAAGATGCATAATAGCGCCCCCTACCGTATAACAGTGAAAACATGGATTGCCGGAAATGTCCATCATTGGCGGGGGAAACATTGTGGCATAAATGACGGAAAATTCTGTCAGTGGTAGGGAAAGAGTTAAGTTTTACAGATTGAACTTAAATTTACTTAATTATTTCATTAAACTCAAATAATGTTAATATACCAAAACATACCATCAATAAAATTAGATTTTTTTCTTTACCTTAATATACTGACATAGACACAAACACAAAACACCATCATAGTAACAGATATGACACTAAAATAATACAATAAACATTAATTTAACAACATAAGATGTAACATAAATCCCTAATATACATATTTGATCATAAAAGCCTAAGAAACATTTCAATTAAAAAAAAAACATTTTTTACTGTACACTGTAAGTTTTTAAGTACAATCAACTTGCACGTTCAAGTTATTTAACCGACTTGTATAATCTTGTATAACTTTTTTTTAATGAGATAAAGCAATGTAAAAACATGTTGTCATAACTTATTGATCATATATATATATATATATATATATATATATATATATATTTTTTTTTTTTTTTTTTTTTTTTTTTTACAATATTATAAGATTATTCTTGTTATTTTTCACTTCTAAAAACGGTTAATTTTTACAGTATTTTACTGAAATGTCCCAGCAGATCTATTACAGTTTTTCACTGTGGCAACTTACCCGATTAACAAGTTTTTACAGTAGCATTTTTACGGTCTTTTACCATTAAAACAACTGTTTTTTGCATGAAAATATAATATTTTTCCATTGATGGGCATTCAAAAGTAGCCATGTATTCTGGTATATTTTGCAAGCAGCATATGGATTGTAAATATTTCAGTGTATTATATTTTGCCAGATGTATCATAGTCCATGAATCTTTACATTCTGGCTTCTTCCGAACCTGCTTGGATGCCCATCAAAGGCGTGTAGTTAATATTCAACAAACTGCTTCCCACCTGCTGCATTAACATACAGTGAGGTCTAATCATCATCCCAGTTGGGAACATTTCAGCTTCTCCAAATGCATAGAAGAGCAAAGGTGGGATTAGATTTCGGAAACACCTGGAAGCTATCTATTTCCCCGAGATTATGCTGATGTATCAGGCACTTGATCTGTCGGCCATTACGGAGCGTGAGGTTAACGGAGGTCAACATCCTTTTCCCAAACCAGGAGATTAAAGTAGGTGATTAGGAAGCAGGAAGGAGAATGAAAAAATGAGGAAGAGCTATTGAATGATGGATGTGAAAAAGAAAAAGAGCATGAGAGAGAGAGTCCGTGTTTGGAGTAGCATATTATCAGAATACTTTTTATAATTCTTCAATATATAGTTGATACTTATTTTCATACATTGTTTGAAATGTTTATCATTGCATTTATATATTATAATATATATTATTTTGATTTAAAGCACCAGATAGATAGAATAATGATATATATCACAGTATTAATATTATTGTATTTTTTATATTTATATATTATTATTATTATATGCAGTAATTCCAGTAATGATTTTGGTCGGGATAAAAAGGAAAAGCAGGTTTTCGATTCCTTCCGGACAAACCTTGGGCTGAAAGCTCGCCTTGTAAATAGCAGTTAAATTAGAGCATCCACAGGCTGCGCAGGTGAAAGAAAAGAGATCTGGGGATCTGTTGCTTTGTAGAACTGAAAACAAGCGTCATGAAGAGGGAAGAGGATGTTCTGTTTTCCAGCAGGACTGCTGGGTAAAGAGTGTTAGTATTGGTGTATCCCTGACTGTATCCTCATGTACCCAGACTACTGGCACGGGTGAATCAAATAGGAATTGAAGCCTATTTTAAGTCATCTTTTGAATTTTTTGCATTGACAATTAAGCACATATAACACACACACACACACACTAATATACATTGTAATATTTGATGTAGTGAACTACATTTACACTTAATGTTTAAAAATTGTCCAAACTTTATTTATTTTTCTTGAATTTTTTTAAATCAGTGCAGTGCAATTTATTTTATTATTTAATTTATGTAAGTTTTGTTTTTTGTCTTCACTAGTTAGTTAATACACTTCCATGTGGCTATTTATTTATGAGAATTTATTTTAATATTTATTTTAATTATTTAATTTATTTTATCCATCCATCCAACGTAATGCAGTAATGTGAGTTTGGGTTTAAAATGCCTAATGGCTAATTAAAATACGAACAGGACATTTCTTAGTGAGGTTTACCCATAAAGTCTTTTCCGCTTCATCTATAAAAATGTTACTTGTAAACCAGAAGAAGCGGACAAGACTTATAAAAATAAAATAAAAAATCTATAAAAGATTTGATGCAACTTTGGCAAATCTAGCGTCAGTTCTTCCTCAGAAACACTCATAGTAACAGTCCAGGAACTTGTAAACATGCCTTAGTTTCCTGACAGACTGATAAAAACCTGAGCATCTTCATTCCCAGAAAATGCATAAACCCAGCCAGATTCTGCAAGCCTCTTTCATGTGCCTAAGCATCAGTCTGCAGTTGCTCCATGAGCATGTGTGATATTGACACCACACACATTATTAGTGCTGTTTAAAGGTCATCTTCTCAAGTGCCTTGTCCAACCTTTATCTTAATTTCAAATCTGCTATGATTTATTTCACCCTTTGAGTCTTCTCTCATCCTTTTCTTTTCTCTCACTTTGTACCTGTGTTATACCTTCAGAGCGATTATAATTGAATAACCTTTACATCAATAGAGTAAAACACACTTTGCTTCTTCTCAAAGTGTCATCGAAACAAAACACGGCCCATTGTGTATCTCCTTGCCGGCTTTATGAACAGTTTTTTTTAAAGGGCACCTAAAATGCCCCTTTTACAAGATGTAATAAAGTCTCTGGTGTCCCCAGAATGTGTCTGTGAAGTTTCAGATCAAAATCCCCCACAGATCATTTATTATAGCTTGTCAAATTTGCCCCTATTTGGGTGTGAGCAAAAACACGCCGTTTTTGTGTGTCCCTTTAAATGCAAATGAGCTGCTGCTCCCGGCCCCCTTTCCAGAAGAGGGTGGAGCTTTAACAGCTTGCGCTTCGGTTGCTCAACAACAACAAAGCTGGAGAATCTCACGCAGCCAAAATGACGATAGTCAGTAACGGTGTTCAGCCTTACATTGTTCAAACCGGAGTCGACACTGATGGAGAGACTCAGGAAGAAGTTACAACTTTTAGAATGAAACTGGACGTTTCTGAACGGTTAGTGGATAAATTTATGTAGTTGCTGTGGAGTTGATTCAACTCATCGACTAACATGTGCCGTCATGTTAATCTTTTGTGCAAATCCAGTGTTGAATTGACCCTCGTTTGTGAAGCAGTCTGGCGTAAAATGACGGCATGTCAACAACACTCGACTACAACAACTCTTCCTCTTCTTTAAAGCAGCCCAACATGGCCTCACCCCCTTTGTTGTGTTCTCTCGGGGCGGGGTTTATGTAAATTTTAGGGTTTGTGATGTCACCAACCCAGAAAGAATCTCATTGTAGTCCCTACCAGCCGTTTAAACAAATATTTCTGTAAAAGAAAATATCTCCCTTTGCATTTAACTTTGAGCGTCGTAACTTTGCAGATGTTGTTTATGCTCAAACAGCAACATTACACACTAACTAAAGTTAAAAAAGTGAAATTATAATCAAGGACCCCTTTAAAGGGGACCTATTATGCTCCTTTTACAAGATGTAATATAAGTCTCTGGTGTCCCCAGAACGTGTCTGTGAATTTTCAGCTCAAAATACCCCACAGATCATTTATTATAGCTTGTCAAATTTACCTCTATTTGGGTGTGAGCAAAAACACGCAGTTTTTGTGTGTGTCCCTTTAAATGCAAATGAGCTGCTGCTCCCGGCCCCCTTTCCAGAAGAGGGGGGAACTTTAACAGCTCGCGCTTCGGTTGCTCAAACAGCATAAACCCCTTTAATGGCTGTTTCAAGAGAGTAGCTAGGTAATGCTACTAGATTAACTATATTTTATATAGCTTAGCTGTTTTAATCTGCTTTTGAGATCAAACTAAACTCAAAAATGTAATACTTTAGGTTAGGGGTTTGTTCAAGTCACTAACCCGGGTTATTTTGAGCCACACTCTGTGGAGTTTATAATGATCCACACAAGCTAAATGTCCTACAGCTTTTGCTGTGCTTTTCATAAATGTCTTAATTGATGTTCGTGTTTGTTTGGCCTTCACTTTATGAGCTCTGTCTCAGGTTCATCTCTCACCTCTCCAGAAATCACTCCAGAGCATTCAAGCACGACAGCCATAATGAACTTAATAAGCGTGAAATGAAGTTTTGTGATCTGCAGAGAGGAGGGAAGTTTCTGTGAGTAAATCCTTGTCACATTCTGCACTTTTTTTTTGATGAAAATGACATGCGACAGTAAGTTTTAATAGCAGCACAGGATTCTGCATAGGCATAAATGTTCAATTATCTTTGTTTTCATGATTGCTCTTAGTCCATTCAGAGCATGAACAAAACTAATTGACTGCAGATTTGGTTTCAACTATGACGTTATTAGTAATGGACTGCGGTCCTTTTTGTTAGACTCGATGATATAATTACCTCCTTTTCGCTTCCGCTGCGTGCACAGGAGTTTTGATTATGAGCTGATAGCGCTCTGACTGGGAGTTATTTCAATCCCAAAATAAGCCTCAAGTACCTCACGCCCGTCGTTTCTAATCCACGTGCAGCTTAAGACGAGCCTCGTTCTGACTGAACGCATTCAGAATAATGCGTCGCTCTTTTAATGGTTTAATAACTCATTCAAAAACATTTATTTTAGGTGCAAGACTCCCTGGTTGTATTTACACTGCAAGACCTAATGCTGAGATTTATTTGATGCATTTTTGTCCCATCTGTGTACATAGACAAAACCCCAAAACTGATTTTATTTTATTAATCTGCCCTAATTAAATTTAAGTTAATGTAATTTTTTTTAAATGACATTTAGGGACAGGTTAATCTGAAATTAGACAAGCCTATAACAAAACACCAAAATAGATCTGCCCAAATTAACTTACACTTATTTATTTTATTCAATTTATATTCAATGCTGTGCAATGCAATGTAACCAACCAATTTCATTTTTTTTATTTTTTTATTTAATCAGGTTAATAACTAGTTAATCTGGCCATTTTTTTATTTTATTTTATTTTATTATATTTTTTTATGCAACCAAATTTATTTCTTAAATGACATTTAGATTCATAGTTAAGATTATATAGGACTATAAGTATTATCATTTTTTTTTTTCTTTCAATTTATATTTGATGCAATGCAATGCAACCAACCAAATTTATAAATGTGACATTTAGGGATAGGTCAGTCTGCCCAAATTAAGTACATTTTATTTTCAATGCAGTGCAACGTATCAAACCAAATTAATTTTTTGAGTTAATCGAGTTAATAACAGGTACATTTATTTTTTATTTCATTTTATTTTGTTTTATTTATTTTAATTTATTTTTTAGTGCAGTGCAATGCAACCAAATTCATTTTTTAAAAGTTAATCGGGTTAATAACAGGTACATTTTTATTTTATTATTTTATTTTATTTTATTTTATTTTATTTTATTTTATTTTATTTTATTTTATTTTATTTTATTTTATTTTATTTTATTTTATTTTATTTTATTTTATTTTATTTTATTTTATTTTATTTTATTTTATTTTATTTTATTTTATTTCATTATTTGATGCAATGCAATGCAATGCAATGCAATGCAATGCAACCAACCAAATGTATTTTTAGGTGACATTTAGGGACAGGTCAATCTGCCCAAATTAATTAAACTTTATTTTCAATTCAGTGCAATGTATCCAACCAAATTCATTTTCTGAAAAATCTGAAATCAAATCTGAAACTGGATATAACAAAACCCCAAAACTGATCTGCACTACACTATTCTCTTGGCGTTCACCAATTGTTTTGTTCGGGTGTATGCTTTTTCACTGTCTTTTGGAATTTTTGTCTTCCCATACAGGTCATAATTAAATAAAACAGGTAATTTGACGTCCAGATGCAACCTGTGGAGTGACGATGGCCCAAATCAGATGATGTCAGATATGATGCGTGTCTCTGTTTCTTTACAGATCCAGTCTGTGCCAGATATCGACAGTGTAAATGCAGCCTTTTATGTTTCATGCTGTAAGGACATTTCATCCCAGATCTCGGGCCCTCGGGTCCACAGATGAACTGTAGGCTGTGATCTGTGGTCCTGGCAGTGCCCGCGTTTGGCGGGGCTTCAGATCGCCCTCTTGTCTGCCATCTGATTCTACACCTGCCAAACTCCACGGCTCCCATCTGCCCTTTACAACATGACCTCATCGGCACGGCACGTCACTCACGTGTTTCGAGAGGAAAGCGGTGAGTAATCATCGTTACAGGCGCAGTCTTACGACACGCTCCAAATATGCTTCTTAAAACCTGATATTACTTGGACGGCTCACAAAATCTGTTGCTTTGATTAGTTGCTCTAGAGAGGCTGCCAACAAGTCCTGGATTCTCGGCCTTAAACAAGGTGTTGCAAGGTGGGACACCAACTAATCCAACAACACTTGATCTATTAAACGCTTTAAGGGTTATTTCTGCATCATGGAATGATAATGACTATTTCCAAACAGGTTTTCCAAACTGGAATCAGAAAGCATAGTTTGTTCATATTAGCGCTTATGAGAGAGAATCAGTGTAATTTTAGTATTATACATTTATTAAATTATTGTTTAATATTTTATAAATCTTGAATGCTCATTTCTGTACAACTGTTCGCACGCCGTTCGTCTTTAGCAAAAAGAGTAAAGTCTTAAAGGGATAGTTCACCCAAAAATGAAAATTATCCCATGATTTACTCACCCTCAAGCCACCCTAGGTGTATATGACTTGATCTTTTTTCAGACGAACACAATCGTAGATATATTTAAAAATATCCTGGCTTTTCCAAGTTTTATAATGGGAGTGAATGGGGGGCGCAATTTTGAAGCAAAAAAAAGTGCATCCATCCATCCATCATAAAAGTAATCCACTCCAGGGGGTTAATAAAGGCCTTCTGAAGCGAAGCGATGGGTTTTTGTAAAAAGTCCATATTTAAAACTTTATTAACCATAATAACTAGCTTCTGACAGACAGCTGTACGCATCGATTTGCAGCGGAAGAGTGACCTCTGACCTGACGAACGTGGGAGTGCAGAGGATAGAGCAAAACAAAACACCAGTCACGATTAGAAGTCTAAAACGAGAATTTTTAAATAGAAATATCAGAGGATTTCGATATAAGTGAAGAGGAGCTTGAGTTTGTTGCACAGCCATATTTGTTACGCAGATTTTAGCTAGTTATTTTAGATTATAAAGTTTTAAATATGGATATTTTTTTTTACACAAACACATCGCTTCACTTCAGAAGGCCTTTATTAAGCCCCTGAAGCTGTGTGGATTACTTTTATGATGGATGGATGCACTTTTTTGGGCTTCAAAATCTCGCCCCCCCCCATTCACTCCCATTATAAAGCTTGGAGGAGCCAGGATATTTTTAAATATATCTCCGATTGTGTTCGTCTGAAAGAAGATCATTTGGATCATTGGATAATTTTCATTTTTGGGTGAACTATCCCTTTAATTCAGTTGTGTTGTTGCTTAATTTCATCCTGTTTTTAACTTTTGTTTGCCTTGTAAATTTTGTTGTGTGTGACACCTATTGGCAACCATATAACCGTATTAACGGCAGAATAACCTGCAAACTGACAAAAATCTGGCTACGCAACACTAGGAGTCAATAAAAGTTTAATTCTGGCCCTCGTGAATTAATCTGTTGGCATCAGTCAGACACACAAGTAAATGAATTCAGGCAGCTCAGATGAGTCATTACCGCATTCAGTAAACTCAGCAATTTGCTTGTAATGTGTGTTTGAATAGCAGCAGACCGGATGCTCTGATGTCATCATCACGATGACACATCCTGTTTCATTCCTGAAAGAGTTTTTTTTTTTTTTCACTCATTAGCACGCACTTATCGTCACTTCTGCCATTTGTCTCGTTGCACTGATGACAAATACCAACCATAGTGTGAATTATATGCAGGCACTCAGACAGTGTAAAAACATTAAATCACCTTGTTACATAAACAAGAGGATGAGGAGAGAGAACAGGGCAGTGTGAAGGTGAAGAGAACAGCTTAAAATAGATAGAAACACACTCACAAACCAATACAACGGGTAGTTGGGAAAGTCTTATGAAAACTGCTGAGAAATATCCTCATAAAAAAACATTAATTTTTATTATTTTGGGATTAAACATGACCTGGACATTTCTTTGTGGGATTCACCCAGTATCAAACTCAATTCTGATTGGATGAGACCAAGCAGCAACCTTCCGATCTCTCTCGAAGCCAATACGGAAGTGACTTAAACAGCAATTCATCGACTGGCCACTAGAGACAGGCTCCAAAAGGGAGTCAATCCCATGTTAAAATGCCCAACTTTACAGCAGAAAAAAAAGTTTACAGCTTAAAAAGGTTTTGGTCTATATAGCTCATTTTGCCCTTCATGACAACTGTGAGGGGGGTGATTTTTTATTTTTATTTTATTTTTATAACTATAATTATATTAAGCCTTAAAGTTCTGCATAATTAAGGGCGTGGTCACTTGAGCGACAGGTGGATTGCCGCTGCTGTCACTGCTAGCTGTTTGTCTGCTGTCTGCTGCACGTTCCTGCCTCTTTGTCCATTTTCGCTTATCCGGGAGTGACGCATGGTGACGTGCTGCCAAGATGCGACGGCTGGCTCCGCCCACTTTGGGCTTCAAGAATGCTCTTGTCATGCCGTCACGGACACTACGTCCCATTGTTTTATAAAGTCTATGGATGAGACACGTTTGAAGTTAAATTCTGTATTTATGCGGCATGTGTCAACATCCAAAAATTAGGTTAATAAACTGTAATTGGTAGATATTATTATTATTATTATTAAATAAAACTATTGTCATTATTATTATTATTAATAATATTAATAATAAACAAGCATAAATAGATCAAATCAAACTATCATGATTATTGTTATACTTTAAATTATTAAAGTATATTACAACTTTTAATATTTTAATTTAATAATGAATTTAATAATATTCTGCAACTTTGTGAGTGTCTGTAAAATGTACAGCAAGTGTAGTTATTAGTATAGTATAAAATCATATGTCAATAATAGCATGCAAAAAGTATGTTTACAGTGTCAAATTAATATTATAAATAATATAAAATTAAAATTTATATACCTTTTATAGGCTAACCCAGTCACAAGCAAGCTGAATGAAAACATTTTGCAATTATTGTGAATTAGCCTTTTAAGAATTAATCAGGAAATTTCAATGTTGATTTTATCAGATTATGCAACATCTGAATAGCTATCATGAAGAAAGATACTCTTTACAGCCAGATGGTGTAGTAATGACATCTAAACAGTCAAAATCCTTGGATAGTTTTATTGTTTACCCACTTTCCAAACATAAGCAGTAGTGGTAAATCTGTGCAGGCATTTTTTTGTTAAATCACCACACTTTTACCACAGTTAAGAGGGTTTTAGGTGCTTTGCATTCAAATCTAAGCCTAACTGCTGATCAGTTTGTTTAATCATGGTCCATTTTTGATTATGTGCTTTTGTCCAACCATTAAACAGTGGGCAGCTATCAGTTCCCTCTCTCTGTCTGTAATGTTTCTGGATGTAGCTGGAAGACACTTAACATCTCTTTGAAGTGCAGGGGATATTTTTAGGCATGGCACACATAGGGGAGCTGGAAAGAAGGCCGAAAACCGGTGGAGAGAGACGGGAAGTGAAATTAAAAGTAATCCATATTTGCTCTGGAGGACGTAGATTTCCGAGATTTAAATATGACCTAGATTTTTAGCTGCGCGTCAGTAAGTGCTGACGTCAGAGTGGGGCCAGAACTGACTTCACGGTGGACGACATTTGAGCTGCTGCTGCTTTTTTTTGTGTTAAAATCTCACAGTTAAAGTACCATTCACTCCAAGAACGATAACTATAACGATACATATACTAGCGTCCAACCCTACGCACGCTAACATTCTGTTTGTTCTAAGCACGCTGCAGTTTTGTAGTCTGTCGCTAGGTCACATGACAGTAACAACATGGTGGATGTAGTATGTCCGAATTTGTAGATGTAGATTCATTCATACTACTCATATTCACACTATATAGAACATACATATTTTAATGGTCGTGAAGTAGATTCAAATTCAAATGTAGTACCTACTCAGTATGCGATTTTGGACACACAGTTTGTCTTAATGAGTGAGTCATTGAATCATTCAGTCAAATGATTCGTTCAAAACGGATTCATTCAGGGACAAAGTGTTTTTTATAAGTGAGTCAGTGAATGATTCATTAAACTAGTTTATTCAAAAGCGCAGATTCATTCAGTAATGAAATGTTGCTCTGAGATGCGCAATGGTTCTGCTGTGGAAGTATTTTTGTTGGCAGAATAGAGCAAAAATAATATTCTAAAATGTAATTCAACTTTTTTTATTGAACTGTTGTATAAAATGAATAGGCTTACCACATTTGCATCTGTGCTAATATTCGGGAAAACCGCACTCTTGCTCGTGTGGTGTTGCTTAATGTAGGGACATGTTTGCCCCATATTTTGAATTTTGGGGTCATTTTTGCTCCCCAATTTCTGCCCCTTGTGTATGTGTGGCGTGATGGCGGAGGGGACGGGGCTCTTTTTTTTAGCGCTAGTGGAGGCCCCTTCTGTTGCAAGGCTCATTTCAAGTGAAACAGGTGAGCATAGCAAGGGACGCTACAGGGTGGATGCTAATATAATTATCGTTATAGTTATCTTTATAGTTATCATTGTTGGTGTGAATGGTATGGAAGCTTGTTTCCGCCACTGAATAAAAATAAAAAAGGTATAATTGTGACTTTTTATCTCGCAATTCTGACTTTATTTCTCGCATTTGTTAGTTTAATCTCGCAATTTTAACATTATAAATCTGACAGGTCAGAATTGTAAGATAAAAAGTTGCAATTACCTTTTTTATTTTTTATTTAGTCACGAAAAAAGCTTCCGTAGAATGGGCCTGCGGTTCTGAAACAGACTAAAATTACTGTATGTTCAGTCCCAAAATGGACTGTAAAACACGGCCAAATGATGTCTTATTACGTAAGCAAAGAGTCCAGTATTCATTCAGCTGCAGAACGTGTGTAATTTACAGTCAGTTCATGTACCAGAATTAGACATCATGGTTTTTTTGTTTGTTTGTTTGTTTGTTTTTTGCATTTTGGCACCTTAATTAAGACATGTCCTCTCGCGTGACGGAGCTGCTGGGTATAATTTGCCAGCAGCTCTTGGCAGGTAGAGTAAATTGCTTTATAATGGAATCTCCACAGGTTGCGTTCCTTTTTCAAAACACAATGCTAATGGAAGGTCAGGAAAGAAACGCTGAACACTTTGCAGTTTTGATTTCTTGTGCACCCCCTGAAGTGTCTTTAAAGTGCTGAGAGTTGTGATTTAGAGTTTCTAGCCACAATGGATATATATAGACATAAATTGTCTTTGCCTGCAGTAGAGAGTTGTTCATAATCTGCATGCTGCTACATCTCTGATAAACGATTGGAGGCATTTGCAAGTTTTGTTTCCTACAATGTATAAAATGAATAGTATTGTATTAAAATATAGCCAAAATATCCACCTCTTTCAGCGCTCTTTTTGTTGTCTGTCTTATAAAGTATCGCATTACTATTTCAGTCAGTAATTGTATTGTCACTTCCTGTTACAAACCTACATAACAATGTAAAACATTTGCATAATGCCAGCCTATGGTCTTCATTGGATGCCTTTGAACAATGTCTACTTTGCCCCACCCTCAAACACTGTAGTTGAAGCTGAGACTGGAAAAAACGTGTTGTCGACACAACTTTTTTTTGTGCTGCAAAAGCAAATCCACTTCCATAGGATGGGGACTTGGAAAGTCAGATATGATAATGCGGGTTTGGTTTCCGACCGGCGTTGTAAGCAGTGGACCAATAACAACAGGTTGGGCTATCTGACCAATCAGAGCAGAGGAAGCTCGTGGAAAGGGGGGTTTTAGAGAGTCCGAATCCTTTATCGAACCGTTTCAGACACTGTGAGAAAAGAGCTGATGCTGCAATGAATATTATGAGAACATGTGTTTTTTGACCTGCATGTAAACCTGTTGTAGGAGACTCCAAAACAAAATTAGGAGCCTTTAAAACTGCAGTCCGTAAGTTTTGCCTCTTTGTCGCCATCTCTGCAATTGCAGTTGTTTGCGGAATTATAATTTTTACGTGGGTTGTGCCTCGGCGTGACTCCTCAGCGGATGAATCTAATGTTTGCTGTCAATCACCACATCGGTGTGGATACTTTGGATAGCATTGCGTGACTAGGTGTATTAGCGTTACATGTAGATTTCAATTTCTGTACAGTCTAATCTCTAGCGTTAATACCATACAATCCACCATTAAAATGATAAGTTTAATTATTGCAGCTGCTGTGAGAAAAGGCTATAAATGATCCGCCTCACATGTGATATAGCCTACTAGCTGGGACTCGTTCTTTATGTAACCAGACGTGACGCAAAGACAAACTGCGACATGCTTGAATTTCCCACGAAAACCTACCAGTACCACCCAAATTATAAAACATTATTACAAGCTTACTGTTATGAATCAGGTAAGGAGATAGTTTTGAACACTGGCTGGTTATGTACATGCTCAAAAATTGATTTTGGATAATTTTTAAACAAAAAAAGTTACGGACTGCAGATTTAAAATAGCATAATAGGGCGGTCATAATAATGTGGTCTTCAGAAAATTTGAGGGAAATTTTTTTGTTTTTAAAATTAAAAATGTTAAAAAAAAATTTTTTTTAAATTGATCAAATGTATTATTAAACGAATTATTAAATTACTATTGCTATGGTTTCTTTTTGCATTCTGCTTTCCAGATAATATTTTAGTGACCGTAAGAGCCAATTATATAATTTTTAAATTGAACTTTTTTTAAGTTTTAAAGTCGTTATAAAATCACAATATTTCCCTGTACCGTGTAAATGGGTTTCTATACTGTACATGGAACATTTATAGCTGTCCTTGCCATCAAAAGTTTTAAACCCCCTGGGCTAGTGCATCACACATATGGGTGAGTTTGAATCCGGCTCGCAACAAGTCTCGATTATGCCTTTTTCCTGTCCTGTATCATATAATTAATAGTGAATACACTCCATTAAAGGTGCGGTAAGTAGATTTTGAACAACGCTGTTGGATATTGTTGATATTTGAAATCAACCCAAACAAACCCACCCCTCTCTTCATTGCTCCGCCTCCAAAACTCACACTCGCAGTTGATGGACGAACGACAAGGAAGCACAAAAAAATGAACGTACAGTACACAAGAGTAAATACAAAGTGTTCGTTGTTAGTCGCAAACAGCACAGCAGCTCCAGACAATCAAAACCATGTTACTAACATGAGAAGCGGGATCAAAGCAGTCTCCGCTTCTGTTTTCTGGCCTTCCCGCTTAGCTCTGTCCAGTGCTGGACAGTTTTTCTAATATAAACGCGGTCCTAAAGCGCTTGCCCAGTCATAAACCTTAATTCCAGTGATACGCCCCCTAATACTGATTGGTTAGACGTTTAAAGTCCACCTTTAAGTCTAAGACAGTAGGCCTATTGGCTATGACTCGACGGCAAACTATATATATATATATTAGTGTTTCTTGAGTAAAGAAAATGCTGCACTTATTCAAACAAACAGTTCTTTTTTTACCCTTGCATTGCAAACAAGCAGAGACGGTCCAAACTGCGTACAGCACTTTGTTCATTCAGGATAGAGGCGGGTGGGGTTAAGAGGTTTGACTGACAGTTTGAGGATCCAATGGAGATACGAGGTTTAGTCACAAGGTCTTTTTAATACTTTTCATTGGTTACGTTTTTGCAAAACCCACAAAAAGACATGAAGGCATGAAAAAAGATGAAATAGAAAGATATGAGGTGTGCCTGACAGCAAGGGTGAATAGCAATCTAACTTCTGTATTCTGTAAAACAGATCAGATCACTTCCGGTTTAGGTCTTTTGATTTCTTTTGAAAATTTGCTGTTTTATTCAAGATAACTTAAAAGGAGCGAGCAAAGATGAGCATAACTGATGTCCCCCACATATGCAGATTGATATTTAAAAGCTTTTTTCATTTTTCTTCTTCACACTAACGTTTAGATATTTAATAGAATAAAACACCTATAACAATGTGAACTAGGTATTTTCGCTGATTACCTTAAAAGTCCATAGATATGCCGTCAGTTCATACTGCTGTTAACACTTTCTCTGACAAGCGGATGCAGTGAGACCAGTTTTCCGGTTTGGTCATGTGACGTTTGACATATTCAGGTTGATTGGAACACTCAATGGCCCAAAAAAAGGCAAAAAGTGTCACAATCAACCTGAATATATATATATATATATATATATATATATATATATATATATATAATCATTGGCAGGTTCATGTTTTAGGCATAAAAAACCACCAAATGTATTTTATTTTCTAATTCTATCTTTGCAGTGTTGCTATAGTTCTTATAGTGTTTTAGTTAGTTGTTTCAGTGCTACCACTTGGAGATCTATCTGGTTAGATGTGTTTTTCTTCATTCTGTGAAATCTTTTTGGCAGGACAGGTGTGAGTCATCTGGTTTCTGCTGTCCTGGGCTCTCAGCAGGTGGAGGCGACTGCAGCAGGTAGCGCGCTGCAGAGCAGGTGTGAGTGCGGAGGGTGGAGAGAAGCCGTGATTAATGCCGCGGTGCCCTTTACTGTTTCAGAGCGGCAGGGCGGCATTAGCATTCTAAACATGAAGAGCAGCCAGTGTGTGTCTGGTGTGGCAGTAAAACAGCAGAACACACATTTACTCAATCTGTTCACACATGCGCGCACTGCAGTTCTGCAGTGCTTGTTTGCCTGCATGCTCCATTTGCATTAATTTTTCCCTCTCTAAGAGCATCTACAGTCTGTCATTCATTTTATAGACCCTTAAACAGCTAGCCGTCCTAGGTAACTTTACACAGATAAGCAGATCATGGCTAAATTTAATTTGCCGTTTCTTTAAAAGGCAATAACAAACCTGTTCTCCTCCTGGGAGTCAACGCTGAAAGTAATCCTTTAAGTAGTCAATCAATACGGTTTCTGTGGCATCATTGTGAATTAATGTCCTGAGTGTCCTTGTTGTGTCCAGTGGCATCTCTTCATTGATGGAAACATCCAATTCTCCTCGTAAATGAATGAGTCATCACACTATGCAATATCAACAATGGAGAAAATGGTATTCTTAAGGGATATTTTTGTCTAATTTTCCAGTTAGAATATCTAAAAATCTTCAAAACAAGATAAATGTATGGAGCACCACATTGGTTTTATGTCTTTAATGCACTGGAAGATTCAGTGGAACAAATTTAAAAGAACAAATCATAATATTTAATGGAGAGTTGCATCAGTAAATTTATTTTGTTTTAAGGATTTTTATATATATTTAGTTCAGTCATGAAACTCTAGAGGGCACAGGCTGATCAGTCCTTTACATGCAATCTGCAAGCAATCACATCATTAGCGCATGGCTCAAGCTGATTGCTCTCTGCCGATCCTGCAGCCAATGAGATTGCTCAACATTTAAATAGTCTAGTTCAGTGTTTACTGTAAGCTAGTCCTGCAGCACGCTGTCAGAGTTCCTCTGAACCCCTCCACTTTCCCCAGCTCCACCTGCCTAGATCTGCTACGGGATTTATGTAGGTCTATATATGCAGCAGCAGCATATCTTACGTGAGCACAGCAGCGTGTCTGTGCATCTATTGACAGTAGCAAGTCCATACTTGCTCTGCAGCAGCAACAGCAATAATAAACAGCAGCAGCAATAACCATCATCAGCAGCAATAATCAGCAGCAGCAGCAATAATCAGCAGCAGCAGCAATCATCAGCAGCAGCAGCAATAATCATCATCAGCAGCAAAAATTTGCAGCAGCAGCAATAATCATCATCAGCAGCAATAATCATCATCAGCAGCAATAATCATCATCAGCAGCAAAAATTTGCAGCAGCAGCAATAATCATCAGCAGCAGCAAAAATTAGCAGCAGCAATAATCATCAGCAGCAATAATCATCATCAGCAGCAATAATCATCATCAGCAGCAATAATCATCAGCAGCAGCAATAATCATCATCAGCAGCAATAATAATCATCAGCAGCAATAATCATCATCAGCAGCAGTAATCATCATCAGCAGCAATAATCATCAGCAGCAAAAATTAGCAGCAGCAGCAATAATCATCAGCAGCAATAATCTTCAGCAGCAGCAATAATCATCAGCAGCAGCAATAATCTTCAGCAGCAGCAATAATCTTCAGCAGCAGCAATAATCATCATCAGCAGCAATAATCATCATCAGCAATAATCATCATCAGCAGCAATAATTTGCAGCAGCAGCAATAATCATCATCAGCAGCAAAAATTAGCAGCAGCAGCAATAATCATCAGCAGCAGCAATAATCATCAGCAGCAGCAATAATCATCAGCAGCAGCAATAATCATCATCAGCAGCAATAATCATCAGCAGTAATAATCTTCAGCAGCAATAATCAACAGCAGCAGCAGCAATAATCATCAGCAGCAATAATCTTCAGCAGCAGCAATAATCAGCTGTAGCAATAATCAACAGCAGCAGCAGCAATAACAGCAACAGAAGCAATAATAATCAGCAGGAGCAATAATCATCAGCAGCAGCAATAATCATCAGCAGCAGCAATAATCTTCAGCAGCAATAATAATCAGCAGGAGCAATAATCATCATCAGCAGCAATAATAATCAGCAGGAGCAATAATCATCAGCAGCAGCAATAATCTTCAGCAGCAATAATAATCAGCAGGAGCAATAATCATCAGCAGGAGCAATAATCATCAGCAGCAGCAATAATCTTCAGCAGCAATAATAATCAGCAGCAGCAATAATCTTCAGCAGCAGCAATAATCAGCTGTAGCAATAATCAACAGCAGCAGCAATAATCAGCAGGAGCAATAATCATCAGCAGCAGCAATAATCATCAGCAGCAATAATAATCAGCAGGAGCAATAATCATCAGCAGCAGCAATAATAATCAGCTGTAGCAATAATCAACAGCAGCAGCAGCAATAACAGCAACAGAAGCAATAATCAACAGCAGCAATAATAATCAGCAGGAGCAATAATAATCTTCAGCAGCAATAATCATCAGCAGCAGCAATAATAATCAGCAGGAGCAATAATCATCAGCAGGAGCAATAATAATCAGCTGCAGCAATAATCATCATCAGCAGCAATAATCTTCAGCAGCAATAATCAGCAGCAGCAATAATCTTCAGCAGCAATAATAATCAGCAGCAGCAATAATCATCAGCAGCAGCAATAATCTTCAGCAGCAATAATCATCAGCAGGAGCAATAATCATCAGCAGCAGCAATAATCTTCAGCAGCAATAATCATCAGCAGGAGCAATAATCATCAGCAGCAGCAATAATCTTCAGCAGCAATAATCATCAGCAGGAGCAATAATCATCAGCAGCAGCAATAATCTTCAGCAGCAATAATCATCAGCAGGAGCAATAATCATCAGCAGCAGCAATAATCTTCAGCAGCAATAATAATCAGCAGGAGCAATAATCATCAGCAGGAGCAATAATAATCAGCAGCAGCAATAATCTTCAGCAGCAGCAATAATCAGCTGTAGCAATAATCAGCAGCAGCGTGGCAAATCTAGCTCACCTAAACCAATTAACAGTGCCATATTCAATAACATGCTAAAACTATTCTGAGTTGTCATTATTGAAATATTTTAACTGGAAAACAAGTCAAAATTAATTATTATCATTATTTGCAGTGAATAAACATCTTAAGTGTTAATCAAATAGTAAGTGTCTGATTTCCAATACACAGAATACATTTTTTTAAACTAAAAAAGCAGATTTTTTACGACATCTGTTTTCAGTTGCTAAATGTTGTTTTTAAAGCAAACACATTTCAACCAGCATGTCTTTGTTGTGAAGCAGGCAGTCCAAGGAAGTCTTGTTGGTTAGGCTAGTTAAGAAACCCAGCAGTGCTGCTCAGCAAAGTCTAGTTAACATGTCTTTGTTCTTTTGATTTCAGCAGATCTTAGCAGAAGCGAGATTGTCCCACCAGCGGAGTTCTCGCATGTCCTTTATCTGCTGGTCTTCCTCCACGTGGAGGCAGTGAGTCAGTGTAAAATGGTTGTTCATGGCCCCTGATTCATTCTGCCAGCAGGCTTGGACAGAGCCCATAAACGCTGCTGAGAACGCAATCAATCTAAGTGCGCGTGTAAGCATGCAGCGTGTCTGCCAGAGAAAAATTTACTTTTGAACGGCATTATGCACATCCCTGAGTTTAGCAAGAAAAAAGAGACCAAGCTGTTAAAGTGGGTCATCAAAAATGGCAATATCAGTCTTTTGATGTTATGACACTTTATAATAAGGTTTTATATGTTAGTGCAATTACACTAACATTAACTAATGCAATTATGTTAACATTAGTCAAAATGAAATGTTAACTTCTGCATTTGATAATACATTTTTTAATACTTCAAGTTATGTAATGTTAATATAATTAACAAACATGAATCAGTATGGTGTAATTTTATAATTTAATTTTTTTATGTTTTTGAAACTTCTGCTCAACAAGGCTGAATTTATTTAATCAAAAATTCAGCTTTTAATCACAGGAATAAAATACATTTTACAATATATTCACATAGAAAACAGTTATTTCAAATTGTAGTAATGTTTCACAAATATTAGGCTACTGTTTTTATTGTATTGCAGCCTTGGTAAGCAGAAAAAATTACTTTCAAAAACATTTTAAAAAATTGTAATGTATCATTTATAATGAATAAAAATGAATTAACAATATAGTATATTTATAAATAAACATTAACCTAGATTAATTAATGCTGTAAATGTGATTGATTGTTAGTTCTTGATACTTAACAAATTTCCTGATTTCTATGTATTCTCCATTCCGAGCCCATTTCTATTCCATTCCAATCTGATTCATTCCATCCAGATCAATTTCATTCCATTCCAGCTGCATCATGGTTTCTTTCCATCCAATTCCCTTCCAGCATGATCCATTCTTTCATTGCTTGCCTTTTCTTCTGTTCTTTCCCCCCTTCAGCGGTTGCCTTAGTCGTGTTGTGAAGTTTTCATTAACTCACAGATGTCTGTCACAGCTGCTCATGTGTTCATGGGGCCACATTAATAACCTCCCCACACAAAGCATTTGATCATCGCTGGCCCACAACTAATGACCCTCGCCTGGCTTCACACCATTTCATGACTGTATATGGCTGGAAAATACACAAGCGCCATTTACTGAAGGCCTGACTAAACCTTGAAAGCAACAAACAGCAGTAAAGTAAATACTTTTGCAGAAATTTCTGAAGTGAAAGGAATGGTTGTGGGTTTGTGCAAACTGCCTTACAGGTCAAGAATCTGTATGTTACAGAAATAGTTCACACAAAAATTCTGATTTTGTAAAAATTTACTCATCTCTCATTTGTTCGCAAATCATTTATATATTTCTGAGTGAAACAAATAGGGTGAACTTAGCATTATCCATCAATTCTTGAGCTTAACCCTCTACCGCATGGTGTTGCCATATGGCAACATACTCTTTGTGTTCATTTCCTTGCCACGGTCTCTTGAAGAGAACATTATCGTTTTTTTTGTTGGTAAGAGAAGACCTTAGTTTAGCCAATGATGTGCTTTGTCACATAACATGCAATTTTTTTTTCTGTGGTGCAATTTCTGACAGACTGCCGTCTCTTGTCGATAGTTGCTGAAAGCAAACTAAAACGTCAGTAACAAACAGCGACACATTTACAAAAAAAATTCTTGAAAAAATCTCACGTAAGTTATGATGACATATTCAACACTCAAGAAAGTTTTTATGAAATTAGTTTTTGGTAAATCAATAAAATGTCTGTGTTGCCAAACAATGACATTATTGTAATAGCTTAGCTAGCTAGCAAAGGTCAGCTGCAGTCTGTTAAGCTGTAACAATAACAACATTAATGCTATATAATGTTGATTAGTCATATGTTAAGGACTGCCATGGCATTTGTATTATGGATTAAATCAACATCGGAGACCTGCCTGCCTGTCACCACAGCCAGTACTACTGGCCCAGACCAACCATGGTGTCTCAAGAAGATAGGTGCAAGTGGCTGTAAGTGTATTGTTAGAGTGAAGTGATGTGTACCTGTGCCTCACCTCTAAAAAAAATGCTTTTTGAAGTTTCATACAGAAAAAAGGTGAAGTTTCAAGGATTATGGGGGGTCCATGTCCATAATTTTCCTCTCATAAGATTGCGTAATGTTGAATTTTCATGAACTGCAATGTTTTTGGTTTTATGTCGATGTTTTATGATACATGAAGAACAGTATTATATTTTTTAATTGTCTAAATTTGCAATTTAAATAATATTCATGAAAAACGTAATGAAATTCAAAGAATATAAAGCATTATTCAGCAAAAAAAGAATGGAATAAATAAAAGCTCAAGATGTTGGAAAGTATGTATAAGGCGTTGTTTATAATTACTGCTAAAGCTTATAATAGCACCAGTTAATTCAATATAAACAACATTTCTGAGGAAAAATATTAACTATATATACACTTACACTTATTCTAAGTTATTTCCACTATTGTATGTTGTTGCCGTATGGCAACATATCAGAAAGTACCTTAAAATAATTTTTTTTTCCCAATTTTTTTTTTTTTTTTACAGCACTTCAAGTTGAGCCATTCTAAGAAAAGAAAAAGCATCAAATATTTTTTTGTATAGATCTATCATAATGCGTGCGGTAGGGGGTTATGTTTGTATAAACATAATGCAAACTTTGTATAAAAAATTTTGATTTCATGTTGACTTGGAATGTGTGTTTGGTGGTTTTTGTGTTTCCCAGCTCCTGGGTCAACCGTAACAACCCAGTGTTTGGGTAGTTTTTGTGTTTCCCAGCTCCTGGGTCAGACGTAACAACCCAGTGTTTGGGTAGTTTTTGTGTTTCCCAGCTCCTGGGTCAACCGTAACAACCCAGTGTTTGGGTAGTTTTTGTGTTTCCCAGCTCCTGGGTCAACCGTAACAACCCAGTGTTTGGGTAGTTTTTGTGTTTCCCAGCTCCTGGGTCAGACGTAACAACCCAGTGTTTGGGTAGTTTTTGTGTTTCCCAGCTCCTGGGTCAGACGTAACAACCCAGTGTTTGGGTAGTTTTTGTGTTTCCCAGCTCCTGGGTCAACCGTAACAACCCAGTGTTTGGGTAGTTTTTGTGTTTCCCAGCTCCTGGGTCAGACGTAACAACCCAGTGTTTGGGTAGTTTTTGTGTTTCCCAGCTCCTGGGTCAACCGTAACAACCCAGTGTTTGGGTAGTTTTTGTGTTTCCCAGCTCCTGGGTCAGACGTAACAACCCAGTGTTTGGGTAGTTTTTGTGTTTCCCAGCTCCTGGGTCAACCGTAACAACCCAGTGTTTGGGTAGTTTTTGTGTTTCCCAGCTCCTGGGTCAGACATAACAACCCAGTGTTTGGGTAGTTTTTGTGTTTCCCAGCTCCTGGGTCAACCGTAACAACCCAGTGTTTGGGTAGTTTTTGTGTTTCCCAGCTCCTGGGTCAACCGTAACAACCCAGTGTTTGGGTAGTTTTTGTGTTTCCCAGCTCCTGGGTCAGACGTAACAACCCAGTGTTTGGGTAGTTTTTGTGTTTCCCAGCTCCTGGGTCAGACGTAACAACCCAGTGTTTGGGTAGTTTTTGTGTTTCCCAGCTCCTGGGTCAGACGTAACAACCCAGTGTTTGGGTAGTTTTTGTGTTTCCCAGCTCCTGGGTCAACCGTAACAACCCAGTGTTTGGGTAGTTTTTGTGTTTCCCAGCTCCTGGGTCAGACGTAACAACCCAGTGTTTGGGTAGTTTTTGTGTTTCCCAGCTCCTGGGTCAGACGTAACAACCCAGTGTTTGGGTAGTTTTTGTGTTTCCCAGCTCCTGGGTCAGACGTAACAACCCAGTGTTTGGGTAGATTTTGTGTTTCCCAGCTCCTGGGTCAGACGTAACAACCCAGTGTTTGGGTAGATTTTGTACTGTTTCATGCAAAAGAGCAGCAGGGTTTAAAAACGACATGAGGGTGAGTAAATGATCTATTCCTTTAAAAGACGTTGATATTGTGATTGTGTAAGATTATTTGCACATATTTATAAACGCTCGCTACATGACTGCTAGCAGACACAGTTGACTCTAGATGATTTAAGTGAATGAGTGTGCACTACGAAAACACTTCTATCATGAGTCTCTGTGCTTCATCATATGCATCCTGTCCAGCGTCAGCGTTTACATATAACTGTAATTTATGACTTTAAAATAAGAGGCCAACTAAGTAAACTAAGTTTTATTAGCTTTGGCTGATTTCTCTCCTTCTCTCTCTGAGAGGCACATGGACAGACATCGTACTGAATCTGTCTCATCTCTGCTGGTTATTTTCACATCCATCACCTGTCCGGTGGTCCTTGTTTACGATCGTATCTCAGCCCACTGTTTGCGTTGGAATCGATGTGAGTAATCACACAAGTGAAGATTAACAGTGATGTCATTGGTTCAGGCCGATATCTCAACATCCTCGTTAAGATTCGAGTATGGCAAGCCAATTTAGCATTTAATGCCACTGGCTCTAGTCGTAATTTACTTTTGAATTTCAGTCTTAAATTCATTTAGTCTTAAAATTACAATTCCAGATATCTGTTCTGCAATATCTGTTTTGACTCGTCATAATCGGAATTAGGATATCTACAACGTGATTATGACTAGTCATAATATATATTCAAGCTGTCTACAATGCTATTTTGACTAGTCATATTTTTCCATTGACTTTCATTGGAAAATATTTTATGATATCTACAAATGATTTTTGACCAGTAGAAACTGTAATTAAATATATCTATAATTGATTTCGCACTAGGCATAATTCTAATTAGAGATATCTCAAATTTCAATTTTACTAGTGATAATTAGAGATATCTATAACTGAAGTACCACTAGTAAAAACTGATAAATCTTTAACTGGTGTTTGACTAGTCATAATTCAAATTTAAGATATCTTAAAGTGGTCATCTTTAAAGATATCCAAAATACATTTTTAGATATCTGAAATTAATGTATTACTAGTTTTTGACTAGGCAAAACTTCAAGAGATATCTTGAACTGGAATTTAAATATTTACTTTACAGATTTGTAATAAAGGTCCTGTATGTTTGGATCATTTTAAACTGATTTATATAGAAGTAATTCAAAAGTATGACAATAAAAATGTAGCTATCTAAAATATATTTATGGATAGTCAAACCACAGTTTTAAATGTCAATTCTGCCTGCCATATTCACCAGCAGTTCATTTACGGGTAACTGCTAATGAATGCGACTTGTTTGTAATTGTTTCAATAAATTTGCTATAGCGCTAAATATGTCATGCAAATAAACTTCATCAAATGTACAAAAGTCAGAGATCACTCACGCATTTCTCGTGGCATTAGTGTCATTGATAATGTAATCACATGGCTGCGGTATCAGAGCATCATCTTGGCCATTTCCACCAGGAAATGAGTGTTTGTGGCTGATCTTGTTTGCCAATGTAGGTCATGTCTTAATTAGCACGCTCGTTTATGAATTTCAGCAGGTGAAAAACACTGCTACATCATCCGCTGGATTTATGTACACTAGGAAATTACATTTAAATGAGTAATTATTTCATTTATATTTAACTGAATATAATGTGAGTTCTTGGCCCGAGGGGTTTTGGATGTTTGATCCTCAAGAAAAGGCAATTGGGATCATGTTCTGGGAATTTTGATTTTAGGCCTATACACTCTAAAAAACACTGGGTTAAAAACAACCCAAGTTGTTTTCAACCCAAGGGCTGGGTAAATATAGGACAGAACACATATTGAGTTAATTTTACCAAGCAAATTTGGTTGTTTATTTAACCCAGCATAATGGATTGATTAATTTTTACCATAATATGATATTTTCCATGATAATTTCTTTATATTTGATAATATTTTATATAATTTTTAATACATTTTGCCTTTATTAAAGCTCGTTTAACAAATATTAGAAGTAAAAATTACACATTTAGAAGTAATTCAAGTGTAATCGACCAGTCTCTGTCGTCCTGTTTCCACCGTAACGGCGCTGGATCTTGTGCCGGAGATGGCTCGCGTTCGGCGGGGGAACTGATAACTTCAGGCCGACGCCTACGTTTCACTGATAGCCAAAAAATGCTGACTGACTCCATAACCTGTCCATAAATAATCAGTGTACAATATGAGTACATATTTTAATATCCAAAGTATTTATATTCTGTATCTTTTATTTTTTTTATTAAAAAAAAAAAAAAAATCATAACATTTTATGCAAGGCATCAGGCCTTTCCATCACGTGACACTCGTTTAGGTGACTCACATCGCGCCCTTGTATGTTGCTTTGCATAAAATTAAACGATAAAAATCAATAATGAATTTTTAGATCAAATAAAACGTACACAAACCGGTATTTTACCGAAGACTTGCACCAATTTGGCGGAGCTGTGCTGCTCTCTCCTGAAGAGGTCGCAAAAAAAAAAACGCGATAATTAACTCAATCCCTGGGATGTTACGTCTGAGGTAAAACAAAACCTATTTAAACACTGGTTTATTCCATCTATACCAGGACCTGGGTAACACAAAAGCTACCCAAAAAAAGTACTTGTGTAGAAAAAATAACCCAAGATTGTTTAGTGTATGTTAATATGATGTTTTATATGCTATTTTATTATTTATTAATAATAGCCTATATATTACTGACGCCAAACTTGAGGTTTTATACGTTATATAACACATTATGGGTATATGTGATAGATAATTTGTGATTAATTTGAATAATGAATCAGCATATCATATCATTAATTTGATTAAAATATTTAGAGCTATAGTTCAGATGTCTTCAGGGTGTCTTTTTCACGTGTTTCAGCTGCTCGACACTCCACCTTATTAGACCTGGACAGAGAGAAAGATTAAAAAAAAACTGATGAGAAAGAGAGACAGTGTGGTAAAGAGCGAGCTTTTGAAGAGGAGGAAAGAAGAATGAAAACCGTGAAAATTCTTTATCTCCTCTTGTCAGCCCATCAGAGGGAGTCAATCCTCCTATTTTTTTCTTCTTCTTTATCCGTTCTGTTCTCGCTAACCTTTCTCTCTCTCATTCTGTTATCTCTGACAGTGGCTTCTAACCCTTCTAACATCATTGGGTCTTGTGGTTTGATTCTGAAGAGGGTGACAGAGATGTGCAAACGTCCCGTGCACCACAGGTCAAGTGCATTTAATTTCTGAAGGATCATGTGACACTGAAGACTGGAGTAATGATGCTGAAAATTCAGCCTTGATCACAGGAATAAATTACATTCTTAAATATTTTTTGCATAGAAAACAGGCATTTTAAATTGTAATACTATTTCACAATATTAATGACTTCTTTCAAAAACATTAACAAATCCTACCGACTTTTGAACAGTAGGCCTAGTGTATATTCTGCTTTGTTGTTTGCTATTAAGGACAAGTGTGCCACTTTTGTATTTTTATTTTTATTGATGCATAATCTAATTCAGATAAACCACCCATAAATGGAATGTAAAACCAAAACAAACTTTGATTAGTTTACATATCGGTCAAACTGCCTCTTCCTGTTGGTTCTTGGACGGAATAAGCCGCAATCGGGGCGAGACTTTAGCCCGCTAGTAAACGTTTATCTGCGCGAGACTCGCGACAGGATGACAAGTTATTTGTGAATTCACACGAGTAGTTTTGGTCATTGTCAAGCAGAGCACATCGACTTCGTCTGATCTTTCTCTCGCTCTCATACTCGCTCGCTTCCCGTTATAGTGGTGTAATTACTTCTAATGAAGAAGTCTGTGTGCAGATGCAGGCTCTGATTAGCCAGCCGCACCCACGAACATCTCTGTCTCACACACACATACACACTTCATCTTTAAACGTTCATTTTGTTAGTCATTTGTTCCGCAAATTGCTCCTCTCAGAAGAGCAGATTCATAATGGGGGCTGCCAGCGAAATGGTGACTGCCTGAAGTCGGTGTGAACTGAAGTGCTCTGAAAAGCCTTAGACATGCAAATACTAGTTTAAAGTCACCTTGTTTTTTATGGAATATTGCAGTATTTATAATAAATGATTTATCAAGTGCCTCGTAATCTTTAATCAGAATAACCTCCCCTCCCTTGCAGCGACTTCTTCTCTGATGACGAGGGCGGAACAACCTGTCACTCACATGAGATCCACCAATAGCAAACCACAACCATCAATCAATTCCCCACAGACAAAATCAAGCCCCGCCCTACATTTGTTCTTGTTTGAGAAGCAGTTTCACTTGAATATACGTCACAATAAGGAAGAAAAGACTATTGCAACTTCCATTTCATGACGACTTTAATGAAAACCATTTCTCATACTTACAGTTAGTGATCTAAACAAACCCCTAATACTTAAGCATATCAAAATTATGACATGCTAAGTCATTATGAAATAAAAAGTTGAATTTATGACATTAAGTAATGATTAACCATATGAATCTTATTAAATTATGATATAAATGTCGAAATTGGGATACTAAGTTATAATCATGAGTAGGCCTGTAACGATTATTGTTAATCATCTGATTGTGGTTTTTGATCTAATCATAATTTGAGAACCACAATAACTGTGCATACATATATATATATATATATATATATATGTATATATATATATATATATATATATATATATATATATATATATATATATATATGTATATAACAATGGTGTAAAGTGTGCAAAGATAGTCAAAGGTTTTCTTATGAAATTAAGGTTTGTGGGTTTAATCAGACTGCGTTATATTATATTATATTACATTATATTACCAGAAATCATATGGGCCTATTTTAATATAACTTTTATTATTATATACAGTTCCAAGTCAAAATTAGGCTTACACTGTAAGTGATGTGAAAAAACAAAAATCAAATCATTAAACGCAATTATTTGTATGACGATTAATCATCAGCACAAAATTCATGATCGTGACAGGCCTAATTATGAGTTCAAAAGTCAAAATTGACATAAAAAGTTAATTGAGATACAGGCGAAATTATGAGATATGAAGCTATAATTGACAAAATTGACATACTAAGTTATAATTGAGAAAAGTCCACACTATGACAAAATACTAAAAATTATTAGATAAAAATGTCAAAAAATTTATTTCTACCTTTTGTTGCATTAGTTTTGTATGGAGGCCTGTTTCCGCCACTAAATAAAAAATAAAAACAGTAATTGTGACTTTTTATCGCAGAATTCAGACTTTTTATCACAATTGCGAGTTATACCGTCACAATTCTGAGATATAAACTCGCAATTGTGTGATAAAAATTCACAACTCTGATATAAACACGCAATTGTGAGTAAAAAAAAAAGAGAATTGTGACTTTATATCACGCAATTGCGAGTTTATATCTCAGAATTTTGACTTTTTTTCTCACAATTCTGACTTTTTTCTCACAATTGCGAGTTATACCGTCACAATTCTGAGATATAAACTCGCAATTGTGTGATAAAAATTCACAACTCTGATATAAACACGCAATTGTGAGTAAAAAAAAAAGAGAATTGTGACTTTATATCACGCAATTGCGAGTTTATATCTCAGAATTTTGACTTTTTTTCTCACAATTCTGACTTTTTTCTCACAATTGCGAGTTATACCGTCACAATTCTGAGATATAAACTCGCAATTGTGTGATAAAAATTCACAACTCTGATATAAACACGCAATTGTGAGTAAAAAAAAAAGAGAATTGTGACTTTATATCACGCAATTGCGAGTTTATATCTCAGAATTTTGACTTTTTTTCTCACAATTCTGACTTTTTTCTCACAATTGCGAGTTATAAAGTCAGAATTCTAAGATATAAACTCACAATTGTGTGATAAAAATTCACAATTCTGATATAAACACGCAATTGTGAGTAAAAAAAATGAGAATTCTGACTTTTTATCTCGCAATTGCGAGTTTGTATCTCACAATTCTGACTTTTTTCTCACAATTGCGAGTTATACGGTCACAATTCTGAGATATAAACTCGCAATTGCGTGATAAAAATTCACAATTCTGATATAAACACGCAATTGTGAGTAAAAAAAATGAGAATTCTGACTTTTTATCTCGCAATTGCGAGTTTGTATCTCACAATTCTGACTTTTTTCTCACAATTGTGAGTTATAAGGTCACAATTCTGAGATATAAACTCGCAATTGCGAGGAAAAAAAGGCAGAATTGTGAGGAAAAAATGAGAATTGTGACTTTATATCACACAATTGCGAGTTTATATCTCAGAATTCTGACTTTTTTCTCACAATTGCGAGTTATACGGTCACAATTCTGAGATATAAACTCGCAATTGCGTGATATAAAGTCACAATTCTCTTTTTTTTTTACTCACAATTGCGTGTTTATATCAGAGTTGTGAATTTTTATCACACAATTGCGAGTTATACGGTCACAATTCTGAGATATAAACTCGCAATTGTGTGATAAAAATTCACAACTCTGATATAAACACGCAATTGTGAGTAAAAAAAATTAGAATTGTGACTTTATATCACGCAATTGCGAGTTTATATCTCAGAATTCTGACTTTATAACTGTGAGAAAAAAAAGTCAGAAATGCGAGAAAAAAAGTATATCAGAATTCTGATATTATAACTTGCAATTGTGAGATTAAAAAGTCGCAATTACTGTTTTTATTTTTTTATTTAGTGGCGGAAACGGGCTTCCATAGTTTTGTCATAATTTTGACTTTAATTTATAATTATGAATTAGTATACCATAATTTCAAATTTTGATCTCATTATTATTACGTGTTGGTGAAAAAACTGCAGGTGAAAAAAAGACATTTTTAGTGAATCCTTCAGATTTCCTTCAGAAAATGTAAATAGAGACTGCACACACTCAGTATTCTGATATATTAATATTTTGATCAATGCTGGCTGTTTCGGTTTCAACGCTAACCAGATCAGCTCTCAAACGAGTTCGTTACTGGTTGCACGCACGGTGACATTGCGCTGACAGCTGCTGATTTGAACTGTCTTCTTTAATGTGGCTCCTCGTTCTCAGCTTTATTCCCGTCTGCTCGCAGTCCTTGACGAGAGGACACGCTCGGCCGCGGCACCAGGCGCCGCCAGTCACCGGGCTTGCATGACTTCATCAGGGGTTCGGAGAGCGTTCCGCTTCGGCGCTGGGGAGCTCCACATCATGCATAAACATAAGCTGTCACTATCACAGCGAGGCCCCATAGAGCCAGAGCTGCCAGCCAAAAGCAGGACCGCGGACACATGCTGCAGTGTGTGTGTGATTTGGAGGAGTTTCAGGAACGTGGAGCACAAGGCCGTGGTTGGTGCCGCCGCGGTGTGTTTCAGCTCGCAGTCGCAGTAGGTCAACACAAGAGAGCTCAGAAAGCAAACAGAGGCAACTGCAAATAGATAAAGATACTCTAGTCTAGTGCATCACCTACACCGTCCCGACGTCCATACATAAATATATGATCTGACTTATTAGCCTGGTACATGATAAAGTGGCCTTTTGACTTAAAAACATCAGATTTGCATGGTCAAGCTTCACTGAAAATATTAAAATCTAGTTATATATATGTAAATAAATCCTTTAACCCTGTTGGAATATATTTTTGTACGGTTTTAATGCTTTTAAAACTAAAAAGGTGCACTGCGGCGTACAGTTCAGGCACATTCATTTAAATTTTATAAGGACATTTTAGTGTTTTCTGACTTTGAAAGACATGAATTGTTTAAGAGGAGAGCTTTCGGAAGATACATGTGGAAAGCTGGGCTAATGTCGAAAATGTTTATTCTATACCCTATGTTATTTTTCCCAAAGTTGTTGTATCTTAATGATAAAAGTATCATCATGTGCTACTGATATTTAGCCCAAGGCAGTCAAAATCCATACTTCAGTTATGCTTCAAAACTGTTGTACAGTAGGCCCATATTTATTAATGTTTAGCTTTAAAAATGAATTATACTATTTTAGAATCACAAAGCTGATGAACACGTGCTTCGTTCGGTGGTGTTCGCTATTTAGCATGTATTGTGTTTGAGCGCCCCCTGGTGGTTTACACGAAAAACTCATTATACACTGTCTGCAATTTTAGTTAGAGATTTATCGGCCTGTAACTTTTGATAAAATGCCATATATGAAGATTCAAGTGATAAAATGTATTACATATTCAGCAAAAGGTTACATTTGATGGTGATGGCCCTGTATTCTCAGTTGCTTGAGTTTTATTGTTTGATGAGAAGGGGAAAGATTTACTTGACACTTCAAAGAAACTACGCTGAATAGAAGATTGATCCACAGATCTTCTGATACACTGGGGTGTATATTAACACAAACGTTCATTAAGACAGCCTTAATGAAGTCTGTTTTGATGTCTGGAGAGTCTCCAGGGACACCGTAACCACAGAGATAAGTAGGCTACTGCTATACTTCTTAAAATGCAAATGACTGATTGGACGGTTAAAACACATACAAACTTGTCTATTAATTACTGACAAGGATAAAGCTGTTTGAAATCAAGCCAACATTCTGTCATTTACCACAGAATATAATTGATTTCAAAATCGGAATGCGTTTGTAAGTCTATATTGGGAAGATTGGCGATCGGGTTTAAAATAAAATATATGGCTTGTGTTTTTTATATATTTTTTGATAATATATAAAAGTTATTAATGACGAGTGAAAAAAAAATAGTCTTCCAAACTGTCTTTACCCAAATATACTTTGATAAACCTATTAAAATTATTTATATTTTAGAGCTGTCGGGCCGGATTTCGCGGGAAATTGCGTGCAAAGGTAAATCGTTCTTTTTGTTTGTTAAGTCAACAGCTAGTCACATTGTTTATGTTGAAACTTTTTTTTTTTTTAATTATTTATTTTTATTTTATTTTTTTTTACACCAGGAAACACAAAAGAAAAGGTGCAAATATTTAGGGTAGCGAGTTTAAATTTTTATTTATAATATGATACAAGAATAGTCTGTGCAAGAAATGGATGGGAACGCTGACCTGTACAATATTAACAAAAATGTATTTGTAATGCAATCCAATGGCAAACACACAAAGCACAACACTCAGTTGCTCCGTTTGGCCATGATTGTGTCAAAGGATACATCTCATCAAGATATATATATTTTTTTACACAACATTTCAGCTTGTATACATTTATTGGTTGTATAAGGTTATATATGAATATAAAGTGCAAAAACAAGAACACTTACAGTGAAGGCATGGCCCTGAAGTGCTGTATGTGACAACATGTGTGTCGTTGTACTTGTGTGCGGGACTCTATCCGTGTACAATATGGCCATATGTATAGACTATCATACACACATACACACAGTTACGCAGACACACACACTGAATATGGCCTAGGCTGGACTGGTGTCATAGCAAATTCAACCACTTTCCAGCACATCGACGAATACGGAGTTCAACAGCATTCGTCTGTTTGCAATACATTTGAGTCTGTGCAATAAGTTGAGTTATACAAATATAATTAATATGAACAGCTGAAAAAAAGCTAAGATCTAAATTTCCCCTTTTTACATTTAAAAATAGACATTATTTGTATATATATCGCTCCTTCGGCCTCAGTAAAATAGCACCACAGGGTTGCACCTTTCAAGCCTAGAAATACGAAATTACCTGATAGAAGAACTGAGCGTTGTCTTGCTTTGGAAGAGTAAGGCATTTTCGTCATTTTTGAAAGGATAAGAAAAATACATAAGCACTGTTAGTTGACTAGATTACATTTTTTCTTTATATTGTATATAATTATATCATGATTTGCCTTTCGTATTTTTAAAATGTAAAATTTCGCAATTCTTCTTGTGAAGACGTTTTGTTGTAATTAGCAAAATTTGTTTTTTTTTGTTGTTTTTTTTTTCCTAAAGCAAGTGAGTGTAGCATCACAGTTGCGGTTTATCATTCTTTCGAGAGAATGTGTGTCGGTGTCCGTCTCCTGCTGTCCAGTTTGTGTTTTCGTGACGATCCTCAGTCTAGTTCTGCTGAGAGCCCTAGCGAAATGGAGAGGAATATGTTTTAACGATCAATTTCAAACTCTTAATGACCTAAGAGCCAATGAAAATTTCAACAAAGTCAAGAAAAGCCCAATTTTATCTTTCAAAAAGAGATTTACGATATCAATGCTAATCATGCTAATTAAAAAATGCTAACCGAGTTTGTTCTCTTGCGTTTCCAGCAGTCAGGGTTGAGACGTTTCTGCTCCTCAGCCAGAGCTTTGGCTTCCATGGTGTACATCCTCCTTTCCTCGTTTTTCATCTTCTTCCATTTATCACCCAGAATCACGCTGATGGCTCTGCGTAAATTAGACACAGAAATCTCATTTATAAGAGAAAGACTGAACAAATTAAGGTAGTCATAATAGACTCATTTGAGCCAAATGTTTTTTTCCTATTCTACAAAAATTGACTATTTCGCCCCATTTTAGTTAGGATGCTGCCTATGTAGAAAACAGACATCAAGATAGCTCACTACGTTGGTATGTTTGCACATCCACACACCTGTTGTCTTTGCCGGGGTACATCTGTGTGTATTCCACCCTGTACTTCTTGGCAAAAAGCATGAAGGCATTCATTGGCCGCTTGCACTTTGTGGGTGTGGCTCCAGAGCTTCCTGAGGCGTGGCTACGCTGTGATTTGCTGCTGGTGGAGTGGTGGGAGGAGCCGAGGGCCTCACAGTCGGGACTCACAGCGCCCCCACTAGACTGGGATGCCCGACGCTGACGTGCCATACTGCTCAGAACGTACACGGCAGAAGAGTCAAGAGGGGTGAAGTCATAACTGTGTGTGGGGTGAGAAAACAGTCAAGATGTTAAACAAGTCAAGTTTAAGCAAATTAAGATTATGTCAGGAATTATGTATCTATATTATTATTATTAATCATAGGGCAGAGACAATTCATCGATTTTTGATTCGCGATACAATGATTCTTGATCGATTCTGATATTTTCTCTCTCTAATTGATTCTGAGCTCTAGGCTAGTTTTTAACCGCACACTCAAATGCTCATGAAGAAGAGTGCCGGAGAGCGATCATGATGATTATTTTAGGTTTCAGTGGTGTGCGTAAGGAATTGGAAGCAAGCGGTGTACAGCTGTTTCTAAAGCACGTAGTGCCATCTGCTGTTAAAAACTAAGCTCAAAAGAGAATTGCGATACACTCAGAAAATATCTGAATCGTATCAAGAATCGATGTATTGTCCCAGCTCTAATTAATAAGAAATCTAAATTAAAATTAACAAATTAAATAAAAGACTAGTTGCAAAAAAGTTTCAAATTAGGTCATATATCACATTAAATAAAAAAGAACCCCCTTGTCATTTCCACAATGCAAAAAAAAAAAAAAAAATCTTAACATTAATGTGAAAAAATAATGAATATTGGTAACACTTTACAATAAGTGTAAATATCTAATATTCAGCTTTATTTCAATTAAGGAATAACGCTGGTTACCTCCTGAAAGTGTCAAAAACGACAGAGTCGTCGCAGTTGATGGCGTCACGGTGTCCTGGCGGCAGACACAAGTCTCCAACCTGCATGTCATAGCAGGGAATGCCGTGCTGTACAACGGTAAGGCTGGGATAGAAAGAAGACCAGCCTAACACACACACACACACACAGTTAGAATAATCTTCTGAAATCACACTGATCTTTTAACGATACTGCATAGAAAAGGGCTTCTGCATTTACCTTTATTTTTCACAAAAAACGGATGGTCCAATCTGCACTCAGCGGTCAGAAGCCCTGCTTCAGGGGAACCCGGATCAAATGTTAATTTCAGGACAGACTGGCCGAAAGACACACTCTCCTCAAAGACCACCAGCTTTAGACCATCAGAGCCATAACTCTGCAAGACAAACAAACTTAAATTACTTTGGCAATAAGATATTTCAATGCATACTTAGAAGTTACTTGAATAATTACAGTGCTCATGTGTGCCTCATTACCTTCATTGGGCTGGACTGTGTTTCTCCCTCGTCATCAGAATCTTCATCTGACTCAATCACATCCTCTGCCTCCTGCCACTCCACATTCGGACCTTTGTGGAAGCGTAAACGTGTTCCTGTAGGAAGGAGACATAGTTTGCAGGTACCCACATATCAAGAGAGAAAAATTAAACTAAATACACCACAACTAAAAATAAAATAAAAATACAACTTTTAAAATAAAACCACAACTAAGTATAAACAAACATGTTCTAGGAAGAGGGTGTGAATCTGTTCTGAGGACTTCATGTCCCTCCTGTGACCCAGAGACACGCCTGTTTTCCCCTTTTACTCCTGCTGCTCTGCATTTGTAACAGCAGAAGGTGCTGTTCACCAGTCAGAGATATTCAGTAATGGCGACAGGTTTCCAAGCTTTTGGGAGCATTTGATCTTTGTGTGTCTTTACCTTTCATGAAACAATGCCAGGCAGTGGAGGGCCAGGAGTGGGACCATCCCATGTCGTCATCATCGGATAGAGACGACATACAGAAAATGCCAGACTCTGACTCACTGCTGGCCTGTAAAATGCACACAAAACAGCCTTAAAAGTCTATACTATATTCTGTTTACTTTTCAACTGTCAGCCGGGGTCCAAAATTAACAGTAAATAAAATTACTGACTTACAGGCCATGTGGCCGCTAATGTTATTAAGAACAGCAACATAATGCATGCTTTCAGTCAAACTGTAAATATTATGTTTATTAATCACTAGAGTGCCAAATGTTGTGTTGCATATAATATACTGATCGCAATCTAATCAAAGTAATCAAATTTGGCTGAGAAATTACCCCCAAAAGATAATTTAAAGTCATTATTGTGTTAAATGAGAAAAGCATCAAATAGATAACAAAAAGTAATTTTAGAAATAAATATTTTATTTGATTCAACATAGAATTTATTACACAAACTTTTAGGCTACAACATTTTTTTCAGAAGTTGCACTGAATTGGTATTTAGATGTACTTACAGACCAAAACAGTTTGGTTACCAACATTCTTCAAAATATCTTCTTTTATGTTCCGCAAAAGTCATACAGGTTTGAAACGACATGAGGGTGAGTAGATGTATATAAACAATTTACATTTTTGGGCAAACTATCCCCAAAATATGATTTTTTAAAATGAAATGATACTGTAAAAAAGAAACTAAAACTGCCAGTAGGTGGCGGTACATGTCTAAATGAATAAGACATTGAGTCATTCATTCATTCGATTTGTTCAGACGGCTGATTCATTCAGGAATGGAGTAAATGGCTCTTTTTATGAATGGGCCACTGAATCATTGGTTAACCCAACTGATTTGTTCAAACAGCTGATTCATTCGGAAATGGAACAAATGGCTCTTTTTATAAATGGGCCATTGAATCATTAGTTCACCCGATTGATTCGTTCAAACGGCTGATTCATTCAGGAATGGAATAAATGGCTCTTTTTATGAATGGGCCATTGAATCATTTGTTGATCCGACTGATTCGCTGAATAAACGTGGATTCATTCAGAAATGAAACAACGCAGTGTGTTGCTTAGAGATGCCCAACAGTTCTGCTCTAGCTTTATAGGCAATATTTTCATTGGAAAAAATGAACAAAAACAGACAATATTGTGAGTAAAATATATTACAATAATAACTTCTTATTTATTGAACTGTCAATATCACACTTGCACTTGTGCTATTTGGGACAAAAACAGCAATTGCTTAGCTATCATATGATATAAATATGAGACAAAAACTCATACAGGGGGAATTTTTGCTAATATCTTGAATTTTAGGGGTATTCCAACTGCATTCTATAGCAAGGCCGTAACCATATCTTGAACATTGGGGGGACCAATTTTTTATAAAGCATAAACAGAACAGTGAAGGAAATTCTAGGTCTAATTCTAGTTGGGAAATAATATGTTTTGAGCTATTAGCAAATAATATTTGCATTAAATTTCTAATAATTGGGGAGGACTTGTCCCCTCAAGGTCTATGGTGGTTACGGCCCTGTTCTATAGGCTTCATCACGCAGTGAGTTGTTGCCCTGCTTCATGTTCATCACCAATCAACTGTATGAAAAGTAAGATGAACTATGTAGGTCTAGGGCGGGGCGGGGCGGTGCGGTGCGTTATAGGCATTAAAATATTTTAACGCAATATTTTTTTTACATAACTAATTCGTTAAATTAAAGCGTTAAAAATTTGAAAAATATGGCCAGTAAATTTGCTTTGTTCACTCACCATTGGCAAGTGCAGCAAAAAGTTAATTCTGGACCTTGATATCTGCACATAACATTCCCATTAATGCTCATTATTTGTGTTTGTGTTTGGAAAGGCCCGTGGTCGTACCCTGGTGCGGCGGCGTTCTCTCATGTGGCTGCGGGCGGGGCTGGGGGCACTGCTGGAAGACAGAGGGGGTCTAGCGTAGGAATGTAAACTGCTACTGCTGGAGAAGATGTGGACAGGAGAAGACCTGCAATGATAATGCATCATCAGTATAGCCTGTGCTGCATAATTTACATGAATGTGCAATTGTATATATTCCAGGATTTCCAGACCGGTTGTGTGGGGCGTTCTGGAGCAGGGGGCTTTGAGGGCTTGTGGCGATGTTGGCCAGCTCGGTCAGCCAGTTTGTGTGTGAAACGCTGCCCTCTGGCCTGGAGCTCCATCCTTCGCCGAGCCCCTCCTCATGATGGGACACGCCCGGGGCCACCTGGAACACGCCGGGGGTCGTCTGGTCATCCTGCACCTCCTGCAGTTCAGGCAGGTCATCTGCACAGACAGAAACTGTCATTGCAAATTTTTTTGCACTTGATTTTTACATTTTTAGATGAAAATGTGAGTGGTAAGCTTAATTACCAAACTCCATGTGACTCTCATTAGAAGGGCAGCCAGGTGAGGAGGGCAGACGCTCATTGCACTTGAGCAGGTCGAAGGCCTCATCCATACCTGAGCTCTGTGACTGGACTTGCTGGACTCTCTGGGGGACCGACTGAGTTTTCACTTCCCACACCATATTATGACATGTCAGCTGAGCAGGCTGCAAATACAAGAGAAGCTTAAAGTGAAAGAAAAACTAGGTAGGTAATTTCCAGACCAGCATACTTGCATATGCTTTTACTTTGGGTTTGTGTTTGTTTTTGCAATATGTAGACTTTTGTTTTTAAATAAATGAATGAACGAAATGGATGAATGAAAAAACAGCCTGTTCTGTGGGGTATTGTGCAATATGTTCTTGGCCACTGCTTGATCACACGTAACGTATATTAAATGAGAGAATTTAAAAGGCTCGAGTCATTCATTTTGGCGTGTTACGTTACGCGTTTTGTCTTTTTGCGAACACACTGCCGCGTCCGTTTCTGTAAAGCGCGGTCACGTGACCCGCATTGCACGCAAGCCTTGTTTATAAACTTTCTGGGACTTCGCGCATGCGCAGCGCAGCTCATTCATTCATAACTGCGTAACAACGGGGGATCAATAACAGCGATAGATTGCGCTAGAAAATTCACCATAACTTTTGAGATTCGTAGATTGAAGTCTCGTCGTTCGATTCAATCGAAGATGAGTCCGTGTTTATGTGCGGAAAGCTTTATTTGAGGCCATTTTGCTCGGTTTCAGTTTTCCACACAGGAAGAAAACAAGATTTTTCTGCACTCACGAATTAACGCTAAACAAAACGAACGGAAGCGCATAGATGTTTTGGTTTTTAATTGATATTTTAACACGAATAATGTCGTTTTTATAAATGAACACTGAAACAATAACTTCAATACGGCCGTAGCAACAATATGAAGGTCTTTGTTTGAAAAAATCGCCAAAAATGAATCAACAACTGCGGTATTTAATAAAAACACATCTCATACAGACCATCCAGTGGTCAGACGTTTGATCCACGTAGAAATAATGATAATAAATGCTTTAAACTGAACTCAAATGTCAATGGTGGAGCTGTAAACAAAAGAATGTCAACAAGTTGAGACATGGTACATCAAGTCCTTCCTTTTCCCCCTAGTGTAATGAATGGAGACCCTGTTTTCTTCTTGGCTTTAATAAAAAACACGACTGGTTGTGTTTAATTATCGTCGCTAAGGTGAGGTAGAGAATTACTAAACCACAAGCAAAACAACAAACGTCACAGAGTGAAAAAAACATCAAGTATAAAGTTGTAATTTGCGGTCGAAACAATGAATGACAGTCTTTTTGCTCCCCACGGCCACAACCGTCGCCGTCTAAAATAGTCACACAAAATAAAGTTCATTGACATTACCGTTTCGTTTCATTGTAATATTTCAACAACTTTTTTTACTTACCAAACCTGTCGCCATTACCGAGTATCTCTGGCATTCTCCGCGAAGGCGGGACTGATTACTTTTAGATCTGGCCTCCCATTGGTGGAGACGTACGTCAGTTTGGTGAACTCGAAGCGCAATTGGCTAGTCGCTTGGACACTGGGATAGACATGGATGGGTTTGTTATTGTGTTTGTGATTGGCCAGTTCCTCATGCCCGTTACATCAGCCGTGAATTTAATTGGTTGAGACGGCATATTTTTTATGAAAGACCCTCCTTCTTTGTTAAATAGAGGTCTTCAGATATGTATTGTCTTAAGACGTTGTAAACAAACATAAAACAACATTAGTCCTCGCATTTGGATAAAATTACAGCTCATTTAAAGTGAAATGGCTGCTGGTTCGAGGCATAAATGCAGGTTATGGGTCCAATTAATGATATAAAACTAAAAAATATCACATCCATATGATGAAGTTTAATTTTTGATGGCATATCTATGAAAATGTTAATCAGCAAGGTCATAATATACATGCATAATATGCATAAGTGAAAATAAAAATATTTTTACATCTCACAATGTAGCTGTAATAATCACAACATGATTTAAATACAAAATTGTTCTTTATTTGAATGGAAAGTCAAATATAACTGACGTTATAATACTGGGCTCTCTTGCACCAAGAGACTGTAGACCTTTGATCCATTTTTCAGGACATAAAAAGCATTAACGACTTCTCAGTAGGCGGCAGAAATTCACACAGAAATGGTACAGAAATGAGCACTGATCAGCAATTAAAAGTCCCCCCCCCCCCCCCCCCCCAGTGAACGGGGTAGAAATTGTGTAAAGTTACAATGACACACAGATATGGTTTAGGGATTCATTACAGGTTAGTTTACCAAGAGACAAACCTGTGGGGATCTACATGGCAAGAGGTGATGATGATGATGATGGCTAAGCTGTTCATATTAGAGGTAGACAGTAATGAATCTTCAGTAATGCTTTAGGAAGAAATGGATACTACTAGTAATGCTTATGACTTGCTGTGAAGCAAAAAGATCCAATCAACAAGGACGAACTTCTCATACATCAAGAGATAGAGAAAAACAGTGTCCAAATACTGCAGAAATGAAGAATAAAGCAAGTGCTCTGAAGAACATTCTCAAAATGCCAAAAGCTACCAAAGACAAAATAAACAGAGAAAGAAAGCAACTCAAAAATATACACAGGAAAAGAGAGGAATCATCTTCAGATAAGTTTTTGAGCTTCTAGCAAACAAACGTGAACATACCATTTGTGCATGTCGATCTTAATTCAACGTGAAGTATTAAAAAACAAAATAAAAGCACTGAAGATGTGAACAAATCATAAAAATCTGCTACACCATTTTAAAAGTAAAGATACACAATGTCTATATTTACTATTCATATGTGACAGTAAGAAGCTTCTCTAAAAGACTGTGCAAAAACAAGGAGTTGAAAACATGTAGAGCTGTGCAACCATAAATGAGGCATTTTCCATGACACTGGCATCAAAGTGCAATAATATTCAAACTGCATTTTCATTTCTTCATGTAATTGAGTCTGTGCGTCTCTATGTCCTTTTCTCGTATAATTTTTTTAAGCTATTTGAATGTATACTAACTCATGGAAGTGTAATGAAACTCGAGCATTAAAGTCAATGTGAAACAGATTTCAGAACATTTTACTTCTATAATCTGAAGCATTTCTAAGTTAAATAGGATATTCAACAAGAAAAAATGGATGGGGCCTTATTTTATCCATCAGAATTAATTTGATGGTGAAAAAAATGGGTGTTTCATACCAGAATAAATTTGTGACATCAGCTGAAAACAAATGTTTCATAGGCATTGCAACTCTTTTTTTCATTAATTAAAGTAAATATGTTTATTTTAGTTTTCATGTTGACTTTAAAGTGCCCCTATTATGCAATTTTAAAGTGGTCCTTGATTGAACTTTAGTTAGTGTGTAATGTTGCTGTTCGAGCATAAACAGCATCTGCAAAGTTACGACACTTAAAGTTCAAAGCAAAGAGAGATATTTTCTTTTACAGAAATCGCTGTTTAAGGACTACAACAAACGGCTGGTAGGGACTACAACAAGCTTCTTCCTGAGTTAGTGACATCACAAACCCTACAATGTACATAAACCCTGCCCCCGAAAACATACAACAAAGGGGGTGAGGCCATGTTGGGCTGCTTTAGAGAAGAGGAAGAGTTGTTGTAGTAGAGTGTTGTTGTCATGCCGTCATTTTACGCCAGACTGCTTCACAAACGAGGGAGTTGAATCAACTCCACAGCAACTACATAAATTTATCCACTAACCATTCAGAAAAGTCTGGTTTGAACAATGTAAGGCTGAACACCGTTACTGACAATCCTCATTTTGGCTGCGTGAGATTCTCCAGCTTTGTTGTTGTTGAGCAACCCAAGTGCGAGCTGTTAAAGCTCCACCCTCTTCTGGAAAGGGGGCCGGGAGCAGCAGCTCATTTGCATTTAAAGGGACACACACAAAAACGGCGTGTTTTTGCTCACACCCAAACGGGCAAATTTCACAAGCTATAATAAATGATCTGTGGGGTATTTTGAGCTGAAACTTCACAGACACATTCTGGGGACACCAGAGACTTATATTACATCTTATAAAAGAAGCATAATAGGTCCCCTTTAAAGGTTCCTAATTTTGTTCTGAAGGTCTCCTACAATAGGTTTAGATGCATCCAAAGTAAAAAAAAGAACACTTTAATTTTCTCATAATATACACTGCACATCACCTCATTTCCGAAGTCCGAAATGGTTAGTTCGAAGATTCAGTCTCTCTAAACCCTTCCTTTCCGAGAGCCTCCTCTGCTCTGATTGGTCAGATGGCCTAGTCTGTTGTTTTTGGCCGACTTCTCACAGTGCATGTCGGAAACGGGGCTTCCTTGATACACAGTGATACAAACAGAAACAATGGCGTCGGTTTTTCCGTATCAATTCCAGTCCGAGTCCTCATGCTTTTGAAGTGCATGGAAAGTGAATTTGCTGTGCAGAAAACAGCATCTTCTCAAACATGTTGACAACACGAAACCAAACTCTTTCAGGTCTCAGCTACAACTACAGTGTTTGAGGGCGGGGCAAAGTAGACGTTTGTTTGCGGGCAGCCAATGAATACCGTAGGCTGGCATTATGCAAATTTGTTACATTGTTACGCAGGTATGTAATAGAAAATGAGAAATTGCTGACAACTCATTTCAGCAGTTCAGAATTGATTATTTCGATAAATGTATTACTTTGATCTTTAAAACTGTGCAGACCTTTTAAATTCACAAACAGCTATATTACACACTGCATGAAAGGTAATATTCGAAAAAGCATAATATGGGCACTCGTTAGACGTGTTTTCTTGGCGTGAACAGTCCATAATTGTTTCTTTTTTCTGTACCAGGTGTCCGTTCATGAAGCAAGTGGACAGAGCTCAGGTGCTGAATTCATAAATTCTTGTTTGTTTAGTCAAAAAAGGCTTACAGTAAAAATGACTTACATAACACTGAAAACATTGACAACCTGTAGATTTCAAAATGCAGAAGTATAGCTTTAAAGGAATAAATTAACATATCACTGTGCTGTATATGGCAACAATGCGGTCATTATGTAGACGTCATTGTAAAAGTTGCAGCCTCGGTAACATGAAAGAAACACAAACCATGTTTAAAAGAAAAAAAGAGAAAGATTTGAATAAACACACCAGTACGAAATCCCCAAACTGAATAACGCATGAGGACAACCCTCATGTACCCTGGAGGAAAATGCTCACATTTGGCTTTTCACATCTAAAAAATCATGATCATTAACACACACCGGAGTTTCACATCTGTGAATGCAAAACAATAACTTCAAGCTTATGACCTACAGTATGTTAACACGATTTCTTGACCATGATGACGGGCCTCTACTTACCATTTTCTCATCGTTTCATGTTGCATTTTAAGTTTGCGATGTTTATTGATTAATTGATTTCATGCATCCGGCTCCTCTATTGCGATGTGACTCCCGAAGAGCGTGATCAGCTGCTCTTCGTAATTCGCAATGTTCCGTTTCATGATGTCCATGCAGGGGCCTAATAACCTCTCGAACGCCTGCACACCCATTACTGCAAAACACAAGGTGGATGACATGATGTGCAGATGTCATACATACACTAAAGCCTACACTTTATTAGGTACACCTTGCTAGTTCTGGATTAGACCCCCTTTTGCCTTCAAAACTGCCTTGATTCTTCGTTGCACAGATTCAACAAGATGCTGGAAACATTACCCAGAGATTTTTAATCAATACTGACATGATAGCATCTTGTTTTTGATTTGTCGGCTACACATCCATGATGTGAATCTCCCATTCCTCCACATCCCAAGGCTGCCCTATTGGATTGAGATCTAGTGACTGGAGGCCATTTGAGTATAGTGAACTCATTGTCATGTTCAAGAAACCAGTTTGGGATGGTTTGTGACGTTTAAATAATGCTCAATCGGACTTTCGCACCGGGACTTGGTTCTATGAACTAGCCACCAGGGTGGTTCCCCGAGCAGATCGTCTTGACCCTGTCTAAATGCCTGAACGGATTGAGCTGCTGCCGAATGCAACTAACAGTCGAATAGGTGTACCTAATAAAGTGGCCGGTGAGTGTATAATTATAAAGCATTACCTAAGCATTTGACGTTGTCCATGGCATATGCAGAAGCTGCCCGTGGCTTATTGGTGACAAGCGCCAGCTCTCCAAAATACTGCCCTCTAGAGCATGTGGCGATTTCCACCTCCTCGTCTTCAGTATTGTTTTTTGACTAAAAGAGAGGTAATGAGACGGAAGCTCATGTGAACGCATGTGAATCTTATAAAGCTGAAAGACGTATTGGTTTATTAAGATGCATAATGAACCGAAATGTGATGTAAATGGTGATTCTTTGTTTTTGGACTCACCTTGCTCCTTTTCATAGTGATCCTAACGTGTCCTGACTCTACGATGTAGAAACTGTCTGCCAAATCACCCTGTGAAAACAAGGTACTCGGATAAATGCTAAGCACTGCAGATACACTATTGTTTAAAAGTTTGGGGTCTGTAAGATTTTTTTTTAAAAAGTCGTTTCTTCTGCTCACCAAGGCTGCATTTATTTGAACAAAAATATAGTAAAAACAGTTATATTATGAAATATTATTACAACTGTTTTGTGTATGTTGATATATGTTAAAATGTAATTTATTCCTGTGATCAAAGCTGAATTTTCAGCATCATTACTCCAGGTTTCAGTGTCACATGATCCTTCAGAAATCATTCTAATATGCTGATTTGCCGTTCAAGAAGGATTTCTGATTATTATCAATGTTGTGCTGCTAAATATGTTTGTAAAAAAAACATAATACATTTTTTCAGGCCTTAATCAGACATCAATACATTTTTACATTTCTTATTTATTTTAAATGTCCAGGTTTTCCATGACAGTGGGAATGCGCAATAATTGCTTGGTTGGAATATTGTTTGTTTATTAGTGGTGTCAACTGTTTAAACTAACCTGAGCAATGATCTGTTCTCCACTATTGTACACTTTGGTCGACAAGACATCGACAACCTTCATTCTCTCTGAAACCTAAAAACAAGAGTCACATTTATTGATGAAATCAACAAGAGAACTGCACATGCTCAAATAGCGTTAGCAGATAACAGTTGCAGGGAAGTGTGTGTGTTCCAACCTCCAGTGACATGAGCAGTGGAAGGGTCCCGATGAAAGCCTCATACGTTTTTCTTTTCTTTGCATTGTTCTTTACGATGATCCTTCTGAATGTCAATCGATCCTAGAGGCATTTAAAGAAAGAACAATACAAAACAATATTTTACACTCTAGGAAAACAGCCAAAGGCAGAGAAAGAGAGATCGAGTCTTTATCCACCCTTTTCCTACGCTTCTATGACGCTTTGCACAAATTATGGGATTGACTTCCTTTAAAGGAAATGTCCCTTTCACAAGATGTAATATAAGTCTCTGGTGTCCCCAGATAATTTATTATAGCTTGTCAAATTTGCCCCTATTTGGGTGTGAGCAAAAACACACCGTTGTTGTGTGTGTCCCTTTAAATGCAAATGAGCTGCTACTGCCGGCCCCCTTTCCAGGAGAGGGCGGAGCTTTAACAGCTCACGCTTCGGTTGCTCAACAACAACAAAGCAGGAGAATCTCACGCAGCCAGAATGAGGATTGTCAGTAACGGTGTTCAGCCTTACATTGTTCAAACCGGAGTCGGACACTGATGGAAGCGTTTCATTATTTTCCTGACGTCTGAAAATAAAACATGAATGAAATTTTATAGCTCATTCAGTCAAACTGACGGATAAGGATTATTTTTAGTACAACGGTAAGATTTGAAATTTTTTGTGTCAGTCTTTTTAAGTGGAACGTCCACAAATCGGAAGTGCCTTCCATAATCTAAAATGCAGTAGGCTCATTAGGAAAAAGGTGGATAGTCCTGTAATTTGAATACTTTCTATGAAGAGCAGGGGGCGCTAAAACACAATGCACACATGAAGTGCTCTTGGAGAAGAAAACAAGACATTTAGCATGTGATTTTACTGTAAAATTGCTTAAAGTCAACATGAAACGGAAGTTGCAATAGTCATTTCTTCCCTATTGTGATGTATATCTGAGTGAAACTGCTTCTCAAACAAGAACAAATGTAGGGCGGGGCTTGATTTTGTTCATGTGGAATTTATTGGATGGTTGTTGGATCTCATGTGAGTGACAGATTTTTTGCAGAAAACCGATCAGAACTTGCTCTTTAATTGCACTTAATTCACGCCACTGCATATTTATTAAATTATCTTCTTTTGTGTTCAACAGAAGAAAGCGAGAAATCACTCACGAGGCACCACAGGGCTCCAGGTGAGGTAGCGATGATGGTGGCGGCCCTTGGCGTGTTGTACATGAGGGCCAGCTCTCCAAAACTCCCACGGTTGTCGTAAGACCCCACGGTCCGCGTGGTGCCGTCCGCTTTCAGCACGATGTCAAACATCCCCCTGTATGAGAAACACAAAATATCGACATCTGACAGGTTTAAACACCAGCATTACGATGCGAAGATGAATCCAATATACCTCTCGATGACGTAGAAGTTGTCACCATCGTCATCTTGATCAATGATGTGCTCTCCTGTCACCACTACCTTCTCAAACATGGCATCCAAGACTTGGGACATCTGCTCCTGTTTATTCAGAGAGCAAAATATTCTTGTGTTAAAGGCAGCATTCACCTAATTGTTCACCTGACTCTTCTGTCATCGTTATTTCTTCCATCAAATATAAAAGGAGATATTTAACAGATTTCAGGTGAATAACTGCATACATTTGGGTTTGTTCCCAGGGTTATTATAGTTAACCAAAATTAAAACCATAAAAACATTTTGTTACTTGAATTAAAAATAAACATGAACTGAAATATTTATAAAAACTAGTGCTGTCAAATCGATTAATTGCGATTAATCGCATCTAACAAAAGTCTGTATATGTGTGTATATGTATACATATACATATATATATATATATATTTACACATTATATATTTACAAACTTTTATGTTAGATTAATCGATTTGACAGCACTAATTAAAACCTAATCTTTTTATTTAGTTAGTTGCCAAAGCAGCATTTCTGTTTTCATTCAGTTTAACTTGAATGACTAAAACAACTAAAACTGAAATAAATATTAATAAAACATATTAAAAGACATATATATATATATATATATATATATATATAAACTAAAAAAAAAAGTTACAAAAAAATAACTAAAACTTTAACAAAAATGAAAATGGAAAATATAAAAATAAATAAAAACTAATTGAAACCATAAATAAAAAATTATTTCTGATTTGGAACAGGGTTATTATCATTACCTAAAACTAAAACTATTTAAAATATTTTTTGGTAATTGAAATAAAGGTGAAATAAAATAAAATATAAATGTTATATGGAAAAACTAACTGAAATAATAAACATAAATATATTAAAATAAAAATAAAAAACACTTTTTTTTATATGCTTTTGTCAGTTTTATAAAATTAAAATGAAACTGAAAAATGAAAAATGAAAACAAATGCTAAGTCAAAATATTATTTATAATAGTATATAATAATATTAAAATAACACTGATTTGAATCAACAAGGCGAGTAAATTATGACAGTTTAATTTTTGGATATCTGTTTTATAACACTCATAATGAGCCACCTTTTTGCAATACAGTAGAATATTTGGAAGTTTTTCTGACTATTTTCTATATCATCTTTTAATATTTTAGCAATATTTTTTCTAGCAGTAACTAAACAACAACCCATCCATGTTAACCAAAACATGTTGTTAAATTGAAGAAAATGGCAAATCTTATGAAGTGTTCATCATCTTACCTGGTCCAGATTTTTGAACAGCAGGATGTCTTTGCAGGCTTCCTGTAGTCTCTGTCTCTGCTCATCTGTTTTGGGGTGAGTGACCTGAGTGCACAGCAATGCATTGTGGGAAGCTGGGCAACAGATGCCACAGAAAAGCATAAAAGAGGAAAAGCTCTCATTTCAATAGCACGTTTTGAGAGGCCACTCACCCTGGGTTCTCTCTCTTCTTCATCCTCATCAGGGTTGTACGCCTCCGCACAAACTGTCCAGAGAGAAATAAATGCAGTTAATCGGAAGCAGGATTAAAACAACCTGTCTAGACAACGCATTACTGCGCAATTAAAATACTGCGCTTTGTGCAACCTGTTAAAACAGAAACAACCCATTTTATTATAATCTAAATCTTAATGTCTACTTTCAAACACTGGTTTATTGGATTATCTAAATGCTTAAAACACATAAAAATGAAAATAAAGGCATAATTTTCTCATCCTTATGTCATTCTGAAGCTTAATAACTTCCTTTCTTTAGTCAAACACAAAAGGAGATGTTTAGCTGATTGTCCAAGCTACTATTTTACAAACCTAGTGCCATTTAAGAGCTACAGAAGAAGGTTTTTTAGTGGATTATGACTTCATTTTTGGTACATTTTCCACTTTTACATGTTCCCTGGTTTTGTGTTTCTTGTTTTTGTTATTTGGACTTTTATTTTGAAGTGTACTTTCTGTTTAATTCCCGTTTTACTTTGTTTCTATAGTTACCCTTCTTTGTTGACATAGTGATTGATTACCCTCACCTGTTCCTAGTTAGCATCTCGTTATCCTCTGTTTTTATACCCCAGTGATTCCCTTGTTCAATGTCTGGTGTTGTCATTTGTGGATGTTTCTGCCCTTTCCCCAATGTTTGGATGTACTCTATTTATCGCCTTAGCCTGGATTTAATTTTGTTATTTTGTTAATACACTTTAAATACTGCAATTGGATTGTACTATCTTGTCTGAAACATCATACGTTACAGAACACCAGACAGTGAACAAGAGAAACAATGGGGTATAAAAACAGAGAATAATGAGAGGCTAACTAGGAACAGGTGAGGGTAATAAATCACCATAAAACAGGAACTAAACAGAAAATACACTTCAAAATAAAAGTGCAGATAGCAAAAAACAAAACCAGGAAACATGTAACACTCACAAACATCCAATTTCAAACTAGAAATGTTAACTGAAAAAAACTCAATTCTGGGTAATATTAATTGCCGTTTTCGAGAAAGTAACCTATAGGCCTCTTTTCTTAAAATGACAAATATTACCCAGAATGCATTGTTTTTACGGTATATTACTGTTTCAGTTGAAAACTGTATTTTACTGTGTAAATTTGTTTAGTTTTTTTTACAGTTATTTTTAGAGTGTAATTGCCAGAATATATATATATAGCTAGGTTCTGTGGCTCATAAAAATATTCACAAATTAAAAAATTTAATTTAAACTTACTATTTCTTTGTAATTAATTGTGAAATTTACTAGCAAATGGTATCTTTACCAAACTTTTTTGTGTGTACTGTTTTCTTTTTTCCATACTTATCCGGACCTGGACATTTCTAAATTACTGAGTAGGAAAACAATATTTTACTTAGTTTTTTTTTTTTTTTTTACAGTTATTTTTTAGAGTATATTTGGCAACATCATAGCATACATATCAGAATGTAATATGGATGTTAACAGATGGATTTTAAAGCCATTTATCAGATGTTAAATATGGTCTGAAAATCCACAGAGAAGTCTGGAAATTCGAGTCTGGAAAAGTGTAGAATTTTGACATTGAAAATGTGTAGGAACCCTGGGAATAAGAAGAAAAGTAAACCTAAACAGTAATATTTAAAATAATAATAATGATAAAGATGACAGAAGCACATAACAAAATGACTAAAAATGAAAATTGAAATAAAAATAATTAAACCTAAATAGTAATATAACCAATAAAACTGACAAAAGCACATAAAAATACTAAAAATTAAACCGAAAACATAAAAAAACAAAAGGTAATTAAATATAGCACATGAGTTGTATTAGCTACTTTTATTGTACAGCTTTTTTATTTCATTGTATTGAAAGCAGAAGATTAGATGTTCTGCTAAACATCTCCTTTAATGTTCCACAGAAGAAAGAACTTCATACTGGTTTTGGAATAACATGAGGGTGAGTAAATGAGTGAATAAATAAAGATTCCAAAATGGGGTTTCCACAGTCATTCCATAGAAGAACCCGTCCAAAGAACCTTTCAGTGAACATTCTAAACAGAACCATTTTTTTTTTCTTAGTGTGAAGAACATTTAAATAATCTAAAGAATCTTTTTTCATTATAAAGAACCTTTTATGCATTTGAAAGGTTCCATGGATGTTAAAGGTTCTTCATGGGACCATCAATGCTAATAAAGAACCTTTATATTTAAGAAAAGTTTGATAGAAATCTGCTGTTCTCTGTCTGTGTTACACATGCAGCGAGAGATGAGAGGATCGGCTGCTCTCCTCTCCCACACGCCACCAGTATTCCTACTATAAATACCAACACAGAGATGACAAGACCAGGAACTCCACCGTCTAGATCGATACTCCACTCGCAGACAAGAGGGACCTGAAGTTTCAGGGCCAGGAACACTACAGGAACCGTCTAGACTGATCAGCTCTAGATCTCTCAGGCTATTGTGTACATCAATCCAGGGCCTATCTCCCAATGTTTTAGATGATTCAGCTCACCTGATGCACTAGAAAATCACAGAAATATTGGTCACGAGTATTTTGTCTTGCAATGGGTTCTGGTTGTTCTCTATATACAACATACACTGTTCAAAAGTTTGGGGTCTGTAAGATTTTTAATGTTTTGAAAGAAGTCTCTTCTGCTCACCAAGGCTGAGGTGATCATTTATTTGATCAACAATACAGTAAAAAACATTATTACAATTTAAAATCTGAATATATGTTAAAATGTAATTTATTCCTGTGATCAAAGCTGAATGTTCAGCATCATTACTCCAGTCTTCAGTGTCACATGATCCTTCAGAAATCATTCTAATATGATGATTTAATGCTCAATCAATTAATGTTGAAAACAGTTGTGATGCTTCATATTTTTGTGGAAACCTTAATCATTTCCCCCCCCAGGACTCTTTGATAAATAGAAAGTTCAAAAGAACAGCATTTATTTGAAATAGAATTAAATGTCTTTACTGTCACTTTTGATCAATTTAATGCATCCTTGCTGAATAAAAGTATTAATTTCGTTCAAAAAATATCTTCCTGACCCCAGACTTTTGAACAGTACTATAAGTCTTCATTTCACGTCATTCTGGATCACATCTGGTCTGATCTGAGCTGTTTTCAGTCACAGATAGAGAACAGAGCTCATATTCTATTAAAGGCAAACCTGACATGAAATAAACCAGACGAGGAAGAAAATTTAACACTTTGAGACTCTCCTGATTAATTGTTACAAATAACAGAACTAGGTTTAGTTTTATAGAAACCTTTTTGCATTACAGTAAAGTGCCTGACAGATATCTGAGGATGATCCACCATCTATCTATCTATCTATCTATCTATCTATCTATCTATCTATCTATCTATCTATCTATCACATAAGTAGTATGTCATTTCGGCCATTATAAACACATTTCTTTTTATTTGACCACCAAAATCCTACTTTTCCCCATCACAAACAGCCTTTATTTCCTGTTTCACTCCTGTTCCAAACCATAGCACATTACAATCCCTCCATCCGTCCTCACTTGTGGCTTTGAGCGATCCACGAGAGACTTTACAGCATCTGAAACACTTTCTTTCTGCAAACAATGCTGATCTTCCACGAGTCAATTAAACCATTAAAGCCCTCTCATTTGCTCTGAGAGCAGTAAAGAAGTAAATTATATGTTAACAATAACAAGACAAAAGGCACTCAAACCACAAACACAGGCTTATTAACGAGAGATGTTTCATAATGGATATCTTCAACAAATTACTAATAAGTTGATTCTCTCTTGGCCACCAAATCTGCTTCAACAACAGATCGCTACTATATTAACAACAATATGAAGCTTCATAGAAAGCTCTTAAAGGGATAGTTCACCCAAAAATGATTTACTCACCAAAAAGTGCATGATAAAAGTAGTCCATACGACTCCAGGGGGTTAATAAAGGCCTTCTGAAGTGAAGCGATGAGTTTTTGTAAGAAAGACATCCATATTTATAACTTTATAAACTAAAATAACTAGTCGCGTTACAGCGAAAGAGTAAACTCTGACCCGATGTATGATGGATATCGTAGGAATATCGTAAGCATGGACGTCTCTAGCGGTTTAAACAAATAGGGCTGTGCAACAAACTCAAGTTCTTCTTCTCTTACATCGAAAACCTCTGACATTTCTCTTTAAAAATGCTTGTTTTAGACTTCTGATTTGTGACTGATCTTCTGCGCTTCTGTTTCGTCACTACTTCATGCATCGCGTCAGAGGTTTTCTTTCTTTTGGCGCAATTCGATTTGCGTAGGCCATCTGTCGGAAGCTATAGTTTTAAATATGGATATATTCGCTTCAGAAGGCCTTTATTAACCCCCTGGAGTTGTATGGATTACTTCTATAATGAATGAATGCACTTTTTTGGGCTTCAAAATCTCACCCCCCATTCACTACCATTATAAAGCTTGGAAGAGTCACGATATTTCATAATTTATCTCCGATTGTGTTCGTCTGTCATCTAGGATGGCTTGAGGGTGAGTAAATCATGTGATAATTTTTATTTTTAGGTGAACTGTCCCTTTAACTTGACATGATGAATGAAAACATTATGAATAGTGTCCAGTTGTGTTATGATCCAGATTGAATTTACACCATTTTGTTTGTTTCCAAGAACCCGATAATGAATTCAAATGCACCTAAAATAGGAGCTGATATCATATTCCTGAATTTGCATATATTTTAGGCTCATACACACACATTGCCAGGAACTTACCAGAAGCTCTCCGGACAAATCTGTTGATAACTGGAGCTGAAAGGAAAGAAAGAAAAAGGGCAGATAAAAAACTACTCACGGTGCATTACACTTAAATCAAATGTTATTATAAAATATTTAATTCAAGATGCCACAGTAATGGCTAAAAGTCTAAATGTTTGTGATACTCCCCAATATGACACACATCAAAAAATACAGTGACATATATAAGGCCTTTGTGCACTGTACTCATCATGCCAGTATTTTGTCCTAATGCACACAGGGCCTATAGATAATAAGCAGAGCTTGAGAACGAAATGAGAACATTCAGATAATAAAACAAATTATAATTTAAGCCTGGTCTTTGTTCCAACCCCCTCTGCAGTGAGCTGACCACTCATTTTTGAAGGAAAATGCAGATGTGTGGTCATGCATTAGCAGTGAACAAAAGATCACCGATTCAGCCAGTGTGGACCATGTTGTGAGGCATTAAACGTGCATTGATGTGAAGGATGTCTGTGTAAATGGTGATGGACGCAGCGTCCTAGTTGTCAAAATGAAGGAGGAACGAATGCATTACCTACGAATTCTTCATCGTCATCATCTTCCTCTCCGTTTTCGGAGTCGATCTGCATGGCCTCCTCGATGAAGTTGACGGCTTTCCCCGCTCGCGCGGCTGAATTGTGCTCATTGCCGAACGCGCCGCCGCGGGTCTCGTTCTCCTTGAGGCGCGTGAAGTACTGCAGGGCGAACTCCAGCAGATCCCCCGGCTGGTTCCTCAGGACCTCCACGGTAAAGCTCTGCAGAAGCTCCGTCAAGCCCTCGGGGATTTCTATACTCATTTCCTGACGATGAAATGTGCGCAAAATTCGGCCCGATCTTGCGCGTACAACAGTCGGTCCCGTTTCGCCGCGTCAGCTGAGAAGAATGACCCGCAAACGCGTCAGAGGCAACGCGACGGATTTCTCACTATTCCACCATCTGCGTCTGTTTCCTCTCGTGTCCGACCGTGTCCTCTAATTTGCGGGCGTAAAAATGGCAGGGATTTCAAGAGCTGGCATTTTTTTTTTTTTTTTTTTTTTTTTGCGCTGCTGGCTACAGGAAAGCCGCGCATGTGATGCGGGAAACCATGGCAACCAGCATCCCGGGATTTGCGCAGGAGGAACGCGGACGCGACGCGACGAGCTAGAACGCAACGCGAGCACTTAAAGAGCCAGTGAGATGTTTTTAAGATTTCACGCTAAAGTACCAGTTTTTTTTTTTTTTTTTTTTTTAGAAAGGTACCATGGTATTACTATAGTAGCTATTCTTTGAATAGCTACCTTGGAGTGTATGCAAATAACACAGGCCTATATGAATGTGTAAATCATTCAGAACCATGGTAGAGGAGACCGGGGCTAGTTGTCACACCTTTTCTCATTAAAATAGCCTATATTTATCAAGATTTATTTAAAATCACCTTAAAGTTTTGACTAGAAAATGAAAACATTTAACATTTCCATTGAACGCGTGTTGACTTATATACGTACATGAAAAAATACTATAGTAATTTATAGTAAATACTATAGTGTTTTAGAACCATACTATAGCAAAGTACTTTAATTAGTAATTTTATAGTTGCTTTGGTAATATAACAACTATAGTAATATATATAAAAAAATTACTTTACCCAATACTGTACTGTTTTCTACAACTATAGAGTATATTATACTACAATAAAACTGTAGTGAAAACTACTACAGTATTTATTACAGTTTATCAGTTCACTGCAGTTAATACTACAGTATGCTGTAGCATTCATTAACAAAGTGTTGTAAATACTATAATACATACAGTATACTACAATTTACTATAGTATGGTTCAAAAACACTATAGTATTTACCATAAATTACTATAGTATCAGGGAATTGCAAAATGGAAAAGGTAATACAACAATCAAACCCTCATTTTCAGTTCAGATGTTTGACTTGAGACCCACTTTCCTATGTGACAACTAGCCCCGGTCTCCTCTAATAGCCTATGTATACAGTATCATCATTGTACATAAAACTGTATCATTTTCAACATTTTATCTTAAACCATCTTCTGCATGGTCTTGCATCTGTATAATATATATTTAGTTTTGCATCTCTTTAGAGTGACGCTTTCAAATATAATTAAGTTAATGGATAAACAGACACCTCGGGCAGAATTAGACTAAGTGGGTTGCTGGTTAATCCCGTTTTGACGACAAATATGAGCTGATTATGTTGAGATTATTAAGCTTGAATACATATTAAAATTGGAGAGTATCAGAGTTTGACCTTCTGGGAACAATTAGATTGTTATATAAAGGTACGAGGTCTCTCCTCTCTCTCTCTAAAACTATGTTGTGTTCCACCTCTGTCATAATGTAGCCTATCCAGAGAGCACAGAACAGAATAGACAAGAGAATAGAATATTAAAATTTCAGCACTGTAATTCACGTTTATGTTTTTGCAACTTAATTGAGATGACCTAAGAGGATCAACTGTACAGCTAACAGCTACACTACCATCTGCTGGTCACTGGGAGGACAGACACTCATGAATGTCTTGATATCAGATAAGAGTGAAGGTGCCACAAAGAGAGAAGTCATTCGTTTCAGCTGTAAAGCAGCTCTACAGAAGACAATAGTGTCATTATTCATCTTAATTCAGTTTTAAGTTTTGTTCTCATCCAGTAGAAGCCTATCAGTGCAGTCAAATATTAATTATTATGAATATTAAGTGTCTTTTAAGTGAGAGTTAAAGGGATAGTTCACCCAAAAATGAAAATTATGTAATTTTAAAATAACTTCTTTTGTGTTCAGCAGAAGAAAGAAACAACATGAAGGTGAGTAAAGGCGAGTTCATTTTTGGGTGAACTATCCCTTTAAACATGCACAAAGTATTTTATTCACTCTATATTTAAACCTAGAACTTTTAAAGTCATTCAAAAGTCGTTATTTAAAAATGACTTTAATAATTTTTTTTTTAAAGCTTTCTATATTTAAAAGAATAGTAGAGTCCACACAACAACACAGAGGAACGACATCGTTGGAATCACTTTCACAACTATTTCCTTTCCGGCTGATGAGCGATATAAACATTAACAGCCAATCAGAATCCATCCTGCTTTAAAGAGCTCGAGCATTTAAAGCGACAGATGACAAACTGCAGCGCACACTTATAATAAACAGAAGAACGTTATCGCGCGTTGGTGTGGGCATATCGTTGTTGAACGATAACTATAAAGATGACTATATTTGCGTCCACACCAACGAACGATAACAGTCTGTTTATTCTAAGCTCACGCGCTGCGGTTTCAAAGTGTGTACATACAACATGTTTTTGCTGTTCTTGTTTCATTTACACAGCTTTAACCAGCAGATGTCCTCAGCATGCTATGTTTTGAGTGAATAGCTAGTGAAATCGATCTAATCTAACAGTGAATTTAGCTGATGAAGTCAGTATAGTGGAATTAAAAAAAACACCTAGTCTTTTCAAAGACTATAGAATAACACACGACTTGTCACTCGTATTGTTTGGAATGGGAGAATGTGCAACGCGCAATATGGCGGAATAAGTCCCGCCTTCTAAATAAGAGCCAATCGCCGATTGGTAAAGTCATTGAGTCACTGCAGCGGCCGTTAGAAGCTCCGGTTCCTATAGAAACAGTCAGACGCGCTTCCTATAGAGACGCGCAGTTAGGTTGATAAAAATGCCTTTTTATGTCATGATTTAAGCGTTCAGAAACAACATTTATGAGACAGTTGTTGTCAGATTTCATTGGTGATTTCAAATATTAAATTTAATCGAAAGCTTGGCAAACAGCTTTAGAGAAGTTGATGTTTCCCCATTCAAAGAGATAGGAGTTACACTTGCATGCCTGAGAGGCGTTTCAAAGATGGCCGCCGAGTGAAATGACTTGTCTTAAAGGGACTTTGGTCTTTTTCACTGCAACTTCAAAGGAAGCAAGACAAAACTAGCGCTGGATACCTGAAGTAATTTTATTTTACACTGTTTGCTAGCCTGGCATAATGATCTTATTGTTAATACTTATCACCATTTATTCCGAGGCGAGGGTATGACCGATTGTTTTCCATATATCCATTTTCTTTAAAGTATCCTTAAAAAGGGGGGGTTGACTTGTCAAACAGTGGTGGCTATTTCTGGACCTCTGCGATTAACTTCTCCGCAAAGTCATCTGCCATTTTAAATGTGCGAGCCCAAATTAGCTGGTGCCAGATTTGCTTTTGTATTCGTAAACCTGCTTTAGTCACTGCGAAAAAGGCAAGGTTTAAACACCATAAAGAAATCATTTATTTTTGTTTATAATAATGCGCACCGGTTTGAGCTTGAATGTGCCCCCTATGATCTGGGTTACTTCCTGTTGGGAGAGGAAGTGCATTTACACTTGCTGATTTACAGAAACACAAATGAAACATTTTAAACATGAATGACTGTGGAACACAAAAGGAGAACATGAAGTTTATTTACTGTTGATGTTTGTATAATCTAAAATGCAAATGAGATTTGAAAGATTGAGAGTGAATAACAACATAAATTGTGTCGTCAAAGTCATATGTACTAGTTTTATGTTGCTTTTTTCGTCCAATAATCTGTTTTTCTTTTTCTTTTCTTTCCTCGACAGGTCCTGCTTACTGTATACTGGAAAAGAACAGTTTGCTAATTCTTCCAAATTTTGTTTTGGAAGAACGTAAGTGTGAGTAAATGAATTTTATGAGATTTTTTTTTTTTTTTTTCCCCCTTAAATATCTTACCAATAATATTTCCTTCTTTAATGGAGCTGTTGAGCATAAAGAAATGTAATTATATTAATAAGCCATTCAAAATGACATATATCTAATTATATTTATATAATAATAATCATTATTATTGTTGAGGATATTAATTCCTATTAATTTTGTATAATTTGCAGTGACAATTTTTATGACAAAAATTCAGAAAAAAATGACTTTAAAACAGTGGCTTAAAAAAAAAAAAAAAAGACATATTGAGTATGAATGAATCATTTTGATGATGCACTCACAGTGGTTCAGCATCACAGCAGCTGCAGTCGTTAGTGGCAAGGTGTTTACAGCACCTGTACAGCAGGGGCCTGTTTCAGAAAGGAGGTTAAGTAAAACTCTGAGTATGTTAACCCTGAAATGACGGAAACTCTGGGTTTTCCGTTTCAGAATGGGAGGTATGACTAACCCGAGAAAGCAGGGTAAGTCAAGCCCGTTTCTGAAAGAGAGGTAACTTATACTCAGAGTCAGTTGCCAAGGTCAGAGAGTTTCTGTCGGTCTCCTCCCCCTTTTTAAAGTGCAAGTGATGTTTAAATAGTTCATTCATTCGTGCATGCTGCAAAAATGTTTTTTTTGTTGTTGTTGATGTCCTATTTCAAGTACAAATATCTAAAAATTCTTAAATCAAGATGGATTTTCTATATATATATATAAGATATTTAGTCATGTTTCCTGGGCGGATCTAAATTAAGTGCATTTTACTTAAGTAAAATTATCTGCCAGTGTGGTAATAAAAATAATCTTAATGCAGTCTATTACTAAAAACAATGCTCGTGAATAATGGCTTCAGTGGTGTAAGCAGCAGCGTGTTGGGTTCGGAGAATTACCATGTGACACGATTGACTGTGTACGAATCTGCCTTCTGCCTAGCTCGCCCTTTTCCCGTCACATCAGAAGGGCATTTATTTTCAATAAAAATGAAGAAAATGTTCTAAAAGTGGAAGTAAATTGCCTAACGAGTGTTTAATAATGATAAAATAATTTACACACTTATTATTGAATCCTGGTAATTTACAATACTGAGGTGCAAGGTGTGAAAATGTGAAATATGATCATAGTGCTAACTCACCAAACCACATGACTGTGATGTTGCTGCATTTGAGTGCATAACCAAAGTGTGCAGCTCATATTTCCTTCAGAGACAATGTTTTTATAGCTCAGATGATTTAATAGAGATCTCATTTATATCTTATTTAAGTATCAAATGTCTCCTAAATGTCTTGGGAGTCAAAAGTTGACATATCGTAAGAGTATAGAGCTATAAAATGAATGTGGATAGCAGCCCAGACATGTGAGATTACTGGAGCCTTTTTCTCAGGAGATACTGAAAATTGAGCAAAAGCCTCCATTTATTCTCATTCTTGTTTAGGTCACATTTCACCCCCTTCCCCTATAATTTCACTATAATATTAGGCAGTCCATTACAGTCCTAAAAGTCTCCTCTACAGATCTGTACTTTGAGATTGTTTGCTGTTCAAAACATTGATTTTAAATATGCAACTCTGCTGTACTGAAGATTGTGAAGATGAATGAAGTAGGAGGAAAGTCTTTATCTGTGCAGTGAAGGGTAAAACCAAAGATCAGTGGGAACTGTTAGATTTGTCTTACTGGGCCAACATAGTGGGGGGCTCATCATTTGCTCCTGTAATATTAATAGTGACCTGTAAAAGAAAAAGATCTCATTTTGCACCCAAGGGCGTATCCAAATTTTTGTCCTCACTAGAAAAGTGCTAAACCACATTAAATGATTAACTGTAGTGGTAGCAGGTCGAGGTCTAACAGGATCCAAGTCAAACACTCTGACGACCAGCGTGTGTGTTCGTGTGTCCTTGTAGTCATGTGACCCAAAAAGGAGTCCAGGTGGACTCAGTGTCCCAGTTCCTCCACCAGAGACTATGGAGTAGATGAGTTATGTTGAAGGCTGGTCTCGACCACTGGTGTTGTCTGAGCCGATCACAGCGCCACCTGGAGATCAGACACAGCAAATGAACACAATCCACTTATTATGAGAAACGCTGCATATAATGTTAAAGGAATAGTCATTTTCTGTGAATATCGACTTCAATTTTGGCCTATTCATCACACAAATCTCAGAAATCAGTTCAGAAGACTATGGTCATATGGACAACTTTTTGGTGCTTTTGTGGTGTTTTTTTGTTGATGGATAATGTATAAATACAAAACTTTAAAGGGTTAGTTCACCCAAATATGAAAATCCTGTCATTAATTACTCACCCTCATGTCGTTCCACACCCGTAAGACTTTTGTTCATTTTCGGAAAACACAAATGAAGATATGGGCGTCATTCAGCAAGTCAGGACAGTCAGGACTATCCATTAACGCAGAATAATAAAATAAGTTTCGGGCAATTATGGGCAGACTAAAATGTTCATAGCGCGACCACAGCTGCGACGCTAGATCAATAGCGCTCCTATTGTAGTCAGTGGAGCTCACGGCAACTTTGTTCATGACAGCGATGTCGTTCGCTTTGAGTGTAGATCCGGTGTGTGCTGCGTTTGTAGAAGACTACAGACAGTTTCCTTTTTGTACAGTAATAATTTGATAGGAATACAATGCAATGCACACCTTAATTTTATTCAGGAAGTTTCCCCTCAGGAAGTTTTCTCTCAGAACAGAACACAAAATGACCGTTGACAAATGAATCCAGTTTTAACCGGTTTGGCACAGACTACCCAACATTGGGTTACACTGACCCAGCGCTGGGTAGGTATGGGGGTTCATCATTTGTATTGACAGTAAAAATTACCCAGCAGCAGCTGAGTTACAGAAAAGCTACCCAGCACTGCGTAAAATATTAATAAATGACCCAGCAGGCTGAACCCAGCATTTGGGTTAGAATGTAAAATATGTTTGGTTGTTTCAACCCATGTTTGGGTCAAATATGGACGAACCCAACCACTGAGTTTACAGTGAATACAGTTTGACCCAAAGATTTTTTAGAGTGTAGTGTTGTTTGCCTTTGCAAACTACAGTAATTAATTATCAGAAAGGATGTTTTAAAAGAAGGGCCTATGCATTTGTCTTGATAAATCTCAGACGATTTTTACTTCATAAACTACAGGATATGAGATATCATGTTATCATGTTTAATTTTCTGATGAACCAAGGAAAAAGGAGTGTGTGTTGTGCAGTATCATTAAAGAAAGTAGTTTATGAGTAACAATAGTTTATGATTAAGAATCTTTCAGTGAACATTCTTAAAATAACCATTTTGTGTGAAGAACAATATTCTAAAACCCCTTTTTTTCTCTCACTATAAAGAACCTTTTGTGTAATGAAATGTTTCCACATTATTAAAAAGTAAAGGTTTGCTATGGGCATCTATGGTTCCTTAAACAACCTTTAACATCCATAGAACCTTTCTATTAATCAAAATGTTCTTTAGTGGAAAAAGGTTCTTTTATTAAAATGTTCTTCACACTAGGAAAAAATGGTTCTTTTAAGAATGTTCACTGAAAGGTTCTTTGGTTCTTAAAAGGTACATAACACACAGTTTCCGCCAATCACATGTTAATCTTGAGTACCTATAGAGTAGTATTGCATCTTTTATATCTGCGAAAAGTCTTTAGTTTGATCATATTTATAAAAGATAACAGCGTTCCCACTCTAAGCCAAATGTCAAATTCCATGACTTTTCCCTGACTTTCACTGACTAAAAAGCTGCGTGACCTATAATGAACGGAAAAACAGGCCGCTGTTGTGCTGAGCACTGAGCTGACAAAAATCAGCCACAGACAGTATTTTAAATCCATCCATTTGCAAGCTTTATTTACTTGTTCAAAGACGTTTTTAGTACAAAACTAAGTTAAACACTCATACACACTACTTATTTTTTGTGCTTTTACTCGTATTTTTCTGTACTGTTTCTACAGAAATTTATTTATAGTTTTTATTGCTTTCAGGGGTTAAATGCTTTAGAGGATTTTCTGTTTCTCATCAAGTTCATCCTTCAGTCTTTTGATTTCTTCACATTTAGTTTTTGCAGACCGTCTTAGACTGTTTGACAAGGTTATTTCTGTAAAGGGTTATGATTATTTAAGTCTGAAACTTAATTATTAAATAATTAAGTCCCATAATATTTTTCCTTCAGAAGTAATGTTGGTAGTTTATCCAATGTGCATTTATTAATTTATTTATATTTATTAATTCTGAATAAACAAAGGTAACGGCTACGCATGACAAATTTGAAAATTCTTTGCGACTGCCACTAAGGAGGCGAAACGCGACAATCGTGCAGTGAAAAAGCGGCTTACCGTGTCCTTTTTTTTTTTTTAACCTTACCGTGTCCTAACCAGACTTGACAAAGCTACAAGATGACAAAATCAATCATAAATCACAGCCAGTCATAACAGCGTGTGGGCGCAACTAAACACGAAAACCAAACGAAATTAAACTAAACAAAATTAAACCATAAATCATTATTCAAAATACATACTCAGTGACTGATACAGTTGTTGTCATGAAATACACTTGTTTGAGCTTTGCTTAATATTAAAATGGTTTGAGCTTGAATATCATTTTCATAGCCACTATGAGAGCAACAATGGATAATTTACCTCAGAGTTTGAAAAGAAATAAAAGGAAACAAGAATGTTCAAACTTTAAGTAATAAATACTTTTCTTTGTGCATTTATGTCCTTGTTCCCTCTCTATGACCTGAACTATTAGCTGCAAAATCTCAGAAATATAAAAACCATTTCAAAAACAGAATCCTTTGTCGTGTCGCGGCTGATTACGACAGTCTTCGAATTGGTCATTTTGTAGCCAAAGCTCTTGACATTTACATGTTTGCCTTAGGTAACAGGTACAGGTGACTGCGTTTGACTTAAGTTGACGAGCGGGAAGGGAATAAAATGCCGCTGAAAAATAGCCTAACCATAACAATACGCAAAACTTGTGAAACAACGCAATAAAAAAAATGCGCTATAGAAAAATTAAATTTTGATAAATGGAAACTAAAATTTAAAGAGACAAGCAAAAATCCCTGATATTCCATGTCTTGGACAAAAAAAAAAAAAAAAAAAATAGAATTCGCTGACTTTCAATGTCTGGAATAGACCTTTTAAAATTCCGTGATATTCCAGAAATTCCATGACCTGTGGGAACCCTGAGATAAATATGCTGTACCGACTCTTTCTGAAAAGCTGCTGTAGGTGTGCCGTGGGCAGAGAGATCATCTGCAAGCTGCCACATCATTATAAATAAAAAGGGAACAAAAACGTTCGTGTTGTTTAAATTTTATGCACTTGCGTGCCAATTGCCAAAACACTGACATCTGATGCAGTTTTACTCACCGCCCGCGATCTGCAAATCCAGCGCCGAACTGGGACTTGTTTACAAAGCATTCATCACCGAAATACCGGGAACAAACAAACATACACTCACAACTCTATTACTGCCTCGGAAAAACAATCTTCATCCACTGTTCCCTTAACGCTGGATTCTTTGGGAAGCTGAAAAAGGTAATCTTTCCCTCACAACCAAAAACACACTTCTTTGGTGACAATGTTGAAAAATCTCTCGGCTTCCGTAACCCAAAGGAAGCGCGTTGATGGTGCTCTTGCTTTAGGTGATATGTGCGCATGCTTATCAAGGAAAAGTGCCCATACAAGGAATTCCGCCCTTCATTACGTGATACAGGGCCATACTCGAAAAAAACTCAGAAACTTATCCGAATCTGGAAGGAGTGTATTTGGCACAGAAATACCAACTCGTGTTTTGAAACTTTGGCCATGTTTAGCATGAGAATCCAACTCTTTAACAGTGTAAATAAGTCAGAATGCATGAAATAGCATTATACCCCCTTTAAATGGCATCGCTGTGATAACCCTTTTGGAACCTTTATTTTAGGAATGCATGGATGTTAAAAGGTTCTTCATTGAACCTGTATTTTTTAAGAGCACTTGTCAGCAGGGACACCAGCATAAATCATCTTAGAGCTGCAAACTACTTCATAATGCTTTATCATTTTTTATAATATTTTGAGAGGAAATGTTGCAAAATCTTCTTAACTTAATGATAAGGCTTTCAGAAAGTGTAACTCCTACACTGAAAAGATGGCGATGTTGGTGACTGTTTGCTTTTTATTGACGCTCCATACAAACTCAAGCCTGTTTCTCACACAACTCTTTGTGATCCAAACCAAGGATAAACCGGCTCTGCTTAAGATCACCTGCAGAGATGAAGTTGCAAATGTTACTTTTTATAGGTTAAATCAGGACAAGTCTCAGCTTGTGAGCAATTACACCTTCAGATACACCGTTCAAAATATCACCAGTGAATACTACGTAATTAATTTTTCAGAAAATGAAGAGTATTTCTCTGAATGATGGAAGAATGGGCTGCTTATGGAAAAAACCCACTTTCATGTGATATTTTGTGCACAAAGGGAGGAAACCAGGAAAATGTTTTTTCTTCATGGTCACACAGCAGAAATCCCCTGTCAGAAGTTCACTTCCAGTCGTGGAGAAACTTTCCAAGTGTTTCAGAGTTTAAGAACAGCGCATCTCAGCTGGACGAGCACAAAGATTCTGGATACCGGCGTATCTCTGGAGATTATTCCAGATTCACTTAGGAGCAGAATGGAAGTCCTGAATGATGGCTCTTTAATTCATTTCTCAGACATCTCTGTTGTTGACAGTAGAATTTACAGTTGTTTGTTTTGGAGTGAAAACCAATGCCAAAACTACAAGCACACTGAACTGGACATTAAAAAACAGGAAATTTTCCTCATCCCAGGAGAGAGTATCACTTTGCCCTTGTGTAATTAAAGATTCCACACTAAAGACTAAGGATTTAGTTCTTTTGGAATATAATAGATATGAAACATTGAACGGAACACAAACTGGCAACTACTCTTTGTTCATTCCTCACCTCTTTCTGAACCACACTGAACTATACATCTGTACAACAGAATCTAAGAAGGTTAATAAGCTCAACATTTTTGTTTGTTCCAATCTCGAACCCATCAAGATGACGTTTTCTTTGGGTGACAGTGCTGATTTGATGTGTGCTTTCAATCGGACAGAATCTCTCAGAGTACAGTGGTACAGGGAGTACAATCAAAGCTCAAAAAAATCTGCTTGTCGACACTCAAGGCGCCTTTGTAAATGAGGACATGACAGAGCGGCTCAATGCATCCAACCCCAATCACATTACCATATCAGAGCTTTTGATTCGGGACGGCGGCCCGTATTGGTGTGGGGGGGGGGGATGTACGACAAATTCAGAGGCTTGTGTTTCAATCGTAGGGTGCAGTTAACATATATGACTCCTCATATGAACACTTTCTACATTGTGTATGCTCCTCTGATGGGCTTTGTGTTGCTATGCATTATCTCTCCAGTGGTTTTTGTCAAAGTAGGGAGCAGGAACAGACGCACACAGGATTATCATGATGAGTAGCATAGACCTGCGGTCGGGCCTAAAATGAGTTTGCATTAAAAATCCAATGTTGTTTTTCATTCATTCTGAAAATAAATCCAAATTGTTTTAGAATTTAAAAAAAACAAAAATAAAAGAAATGCATTGACAACTTACTTAGAGTGATGAAATATTATAGTTTGTGCATATTAGATATTTATTTCTAAGTGACACTGATCATGCAAATCTTAGATGGACCCCATTGTAGTTTCTTGGATGGATGGACTAATGAGCTAAAAAAAATTATAAAATGTATCATAATCTATAAATGAGTAGCCTATAGAGTATGCTAATTAAAAATTAAATTGTTTGACGTTGTTTTTTAACTGTGACAGAAGGTAAAAAAAGAGCTATATTTTAGTGGCAGAATAATATGGTTATTAAATCCATTAATATATATATACTGGGGACTAATTTGTTATTTTTCTTCTATTATTATTATTATTTATGAGTGAAAGAGATTTTACAGTATAGAAAATCTCAGGAAGAATACCATGACAAACTAATGCAATGCAATACAAAGAAATTACAGATAAATGTTTAAATCACTTTTAAATAAAAGGAGATAAATAACCAATTCAATTCACCCAAAGGGAATGTATCTGATTGCATTGATAAAATAAATGAAGCAAAGTTTCTTCGTCCGCTTTTAAATAGGAAATATTAGCAAAAGTAGCAATTTAGGAGCTACTAGCTAGTTGGATATATTATGCAGTATCTTAAAATATACGTGACGAGAACTTTCTGTTTATAAGCGCGCGCACTATATAGTTCATCTTTGTCATTAGCCTGTAATGTGGGTTTCACGACTCTCACAGGATTATAACGGGCCTTAAATCTGATGTGTTTTCCTTTAAGTATTGAAGTGTGAACCTTTGAACTCTCCAGCAGTAAACCTCTTCTCTGTCTTCCTAAAAGAAATGGAAAATTATTTAAATGTAATTTCAGTATCTACTAATAAGAAAGCTATAAGGACTGTTAGGATTTGCTCTGCCTTTGATCTCTTTATGTCTCTTATTTTTCTTTATATTACTATTTTTTTTTTGTGTTTTTGTTTACTTTGTATTTTTGTGGTTGTGATGTATGCTTAATCTTCTATTCTGTATGTTTTGTGCGTTCTATGCAATAATAATAATAAAAAAAAAGAACTTTGAACTTTGTTTTGTCTGACTTTTTTCCACTTTTTAATTATTTTTCTTCTTCTACATTGTCATGTATTAATGTTGTTATTCTGAAGACATCGATAAACAATAAAAAGTGCGAAGCAACTAAAACGTGTATCTTGCGTGACGCTGTCGCTGACACCTCGTTGCTTGGAAACAAGTCTTCCGTTATCAGCGTGCTTGGTTACAGCTGCCCAACCAATCGTTTTCACGGTTAGAATGACTGATACGTGCAAGGGGCGGGTTCAACGCGAAGGAGGCGGGGCTAGACGGAAGAAGCCGCTGGAGCACCTCAAGCAAAACAAAGGCGATCCAACGAAATATTTCGCGATTAAACTGACCAGATGGTGAGTTAGTTCAAGTGATTATACACGTATTTATCTAACTTAATAGTGTATTGTCGAAACGTGCAGCTGTGATTTAAATATAGGCTGAGTTTACTGAAAGTTGGCAGTTTAGTGCTTTTGAAACGTGCTCTTGCAAAGAAAATGGACCATAAAAGTCTGCACTCCAAAACATAAGTACATATCACTGCTATTTACCTTGTTTTTAAACATGGTATTGAGATAATAGTATGTTTTCGGCATGTATCATGCTTTTTTGAAGTACGTTAGAGCGTCAATCTTTTAGAGAGTGAAATATGATGCCAAAATTTAAAAGGCAGCTGTATTTTCATGTATAAAGACCCAATTTATATTAATTTCAATTGTATACTATACCAGTTTGAAGTATTATTTGAAAAATATTTACTATCTGCTAAGTTTTAGTTTTTTTTTCTCTGTACTCACGATACTCTACTTTTAAATGTATTATTTATTTAAATAAAATTGTGTTGTTTACTTATTTTAAACTAAAAAAAAAAACATTTTTATTGTTTACTAATCTATATTATTATATAAATCGTATTTATTTTAATTAAATGTTTTTTTTATTATTAAAACAATAGTGTTAATTATTCATTTTAATCTTTCAGATTAAATCCCAGTTTGAAAACCCTTGCCTTAGACTACAATAATAATAATAATACATAAATCTCTCTGTACTATGATATTACCATCATTGTACCATAGTACCACCACAATACTTTCTTGTAGGGATCTCCTGGTTGCACGGTTCAACATGTATTTCTCTGTATCCTCAGCTTTGCTGACGATGTCAGCCTTTCCATCCTCTTCCTCCAAGAGTCTGACCTCCACCCCACTCAAATCCAGAGTCAGCGCCCCGGGCAGCGTCCTGCAGCGCAGCAGGAGCGTGGAGTCCACCGGAGACTCGACGTCCTCCCTGCTGTCACCTATCTATCATGACAGCTTTGAGCTTTCAGCCGAGGAACCAGAGTCAGATCAGCCTCGGCCCGTTCACAACATGACCGTCACGTTAAGTGAAGATGGCGCACCAGTGTCTCCCTCCAGGTGAGTATTTTATTTGAGTTAGTTACATGTCAATATAACAAACCAGCACAGCAGTATCATGTCAAATCTGACATGCTTTCAGGGATGAGGTGGACACAACAGGCCTGGAGGACAGATCTTCCAGCGGGCATTTCAAACTGAGTGCCTGGGAGCAGTGGATTGTGGATAAAGCCAAAGAGGAACGTATCAGAAAACAACAGAAAGCTATGGAGGTACATGACAAAAAAAAAAAAACATTTTTTATGGGTTTATGAGTATATTTTATGTTAATACTACTGTTTTTAGCAATTTTTTTAGCAACATTATTTTAATTTTATATACACCACTGTTCAAAAGTTTATGTTTTGGAAGAAATTAATATGCAAGGATGCATTAAATTGATCAAAAGAGACATTTATTTTGCCATTTCAAAATAAAGCAGATTGTAGCTGAAGTGAAAGCACTTCAAAAAAAGGAAAGTCTGCAAAAGTTTAAACCGACTGTAAATCAAATGTACTGTACTAAAAAGTTTTTATTTTATAAAATATATATTTTACAAAATAACTTTTTACTCTAAAATTGATATAAAATCAAAGCCATATGTCTAACCAAGCTGTGTTCCAAATTTGAAGTTATCACAAAAATTAAAGTTCCCATGAAATCTTGTTTAGGTGTTGTACCAAAAAAAGCCACCAGGTGTCACCCACATTCCATTGAAATATTTTTGATGCATTCTCCTGTATCAAATTAATAAATCTCTGTCCAAATATCACTTCTATCGCGAAGTAGACACCAAATATGGAAGCTTGAGATTCAGACCTTTCCGACGATAAGTTTTTGTCAAAATTATATACGTTTTGACTAAAAAAATAATTTGTGTAATATGAAACATGACAACGACCACTAGGGGGAGGAGCTCGCTAACAGGATTTAAAGTACCGTTTCCATGGTAAAGCAATGTCCAATTTCAAAACACTTTTCACAGGATGAGTTTTTAAGCTTTTGAATGATACCTAATTTATGATGATTACTGAAATATATTTTGCGAGAAAAAGGCAATAAATAAAAACAGCGCCAAGCGTCACACTAGCAGGATGGTGACCGTTAAGAGGTTAATTATTCAGTCTGTGAAAATGTATTTAAATCAACAGTTTTCATCATAACTATAGTAGTGTATGATAATAACCCTGGTCCTATAAGCATTCACTAAGGTCTATATTTCAGGAGCTCACGCTGAAGGAAAAAGAGGAAGAGCAGAAGAAAGAGCAGCAGAAGAAGAAAGTTACCTGTGATTGCAAAATTCAAGAGTGGCTGCAAATGAAACGAGAACAGGTGTGAAACTCCCAGAACAAACACTAAAAATGTATTGCTAGTATTCATTTGAGTTTTGTGTATAATATGTTTCCGGTCTCCTTCACGTGCTGTTACTGTTTTTGTCCTCAGGAAAAGAAAGAAAGAGAGTCCAAAGAGTTTCAGAAAAGCAAAGAACAGCTTCAAGAGGAGAAAAGACGTGCTGAGATTGAAAAGAAAGCCCAGGAGAAATATAAGGAGTGGCTGCGGAAGAAGAAGCAAGAAGAAACGGAGAGAAGGCTAAAAGAGAAGGTGTGATGTTTAGGCAGCTTGGAGATTTTTGCAAAACATTATTCCCGTTGAACTTCGTGAGGGTGTGTGAATGATGACCGAATTTACAATCTCTTTAAAAGGAAGAGGCAGCCAGAAGAGAAGCGGAAGAGAGGGAGCGCAAAGAAAAGGCGGAGGAAAGCTTTAAAGAATGGCTTGCGAAAGGAAAACTGAGCCGACAGTCATCAGCATCCTCAGCCGGTGAGTGAACGTACATATCCAACATGTATATCCACACTGACAAATATTCAAGATAGAGATTCAAAGCCAAGCTTTAAAGTATTCATGTTATCACTTTCAGGCAACTATAACAATGTGAACTATCCAGCTCCGAGCTTCGTCAACCCTATTCCCTGGAAACCCATTCATGTTCCAAAGCAAGACACAACGCCCAGGAAAAGTTCGGCACGCAAGAGAACGCCAGGACCGCCTAAAAGCCATTCGACCCCATGTCTCACATACAGACCTAAAGACACCGTCGCTTTCTCTTGTAAGAGAAGGTGACACTGACATCTGCTGGTCCCAGGCCAGTATTAACTCTTCTGAAGACTTGCTGCGTTTTTGTCAAGCAAGTGTTTAACATCTAAGACTGATGTCGTTTGGCATGTGTAAAGATCCAGCAGGAGGACTGATGTTTCTCACTGATGTCATTGTGATGGATTTGACAGATTGATCACTTGTCAGTTATGAATTTTACTTGTATAGTTCTGGTGAATATGAAATACAGATGATTTTTCTTGTCCAAATTAAAGATATTTGGAAATACAGTAATTTTTCCAATATTATTTGAGTTATTTGGTTCTGTCCAAACATTTCGCATATCCATCTGTTTAAAGAGCCGTTTGTCATACACTACCGTTTTGAGTCAGTAATATTTATTTAATGTTTTTGAAAGAAGTCTCTTCTGCTCACCAAGGCTGCATTTAATTGATCAAAAATACAGAAAAAACTGTGAAATATTTTTACAATTTAAAACAAATGTTTTCTATGTGAATATATGGTAAAATGTAATTAATTTCTGTGATCAAAGCTGAATTTTCAGCATCATTACTCCAGTCTTCAGTGTCACATGATCCTTCAGAAATCATTCTAATATGATGATTTGAAGCTCAAGAAACATTTCTGATTATTATCAATGTTGAAAATAGTTGTGCTGCTTCATGTTTTATTTTTGGGAAAATTATTTTTTTCAAGATACTTTGATGAATAGAAAGATTAATAGAAACATTATAAATGTCTTTACTGTCAATTTAATGCATCCTTGATTAATTAAAATACAGCTATTTTAAATCACATTTCTTTTACATGCATAGCATATTTTTTATTATACTTATTGAATGACTACGTAGAATTCTTTACATTTTTTATTTTTACTTTTTTATTCTTAAATATTTAAAATATGAGAAAATAATAATAATTAAAAATAAATTAAAGGATTAGTTCACTTTAAAATGAAAATGACCCCAAGCTTTACTCGCCCTCAAGCCATCCTAAGTGTAAATGACTTTCTTCTTTCTGATAAACATAATCTGAGTTATATTAATAAATATCCTGACTCTTCCAAGCTTTATAATGGCAGTGAACGGAAACCACCTGTTTGAAGCTCGAAAAAGTGCATCCATCCATCATAAACATACTCCACGCGGCTCCAGGGGGTTAATAAAAGGCCTTCTGAAGCGAAGCGATGCGTTTGTGTATATTAAAATATAAAAATATTCATATTTAACAAGTTATGAAGTAAAATATCTAGTTTCCGCCAGACCGCCTTCTGTATTCAACTTAAGTGAAAGTTGAATTTACCCTTCGTCGGGAGTTTGATTGACAGGCGATCTAACCAATCATAACGCCGAATCCGTTGTTACGTCCAACAAAGCAGTCAGGGAGTTAGTAGATTAACGTTGTGGACTTGAACTTGAAAAATGGTGTGTACTTACGCCTGTTCGCAGTTAAAACAACATTTCTTCTCACGTTCATTCTTGTTTATTTGATGCTATAAATGAACTAGTAGGAAGAGATGATCTGTGCACGAGCCGTTTGAACTGAGGCGCTACAGCGATCTGTCACGACACATTAAAGAGCCACAAAACGGTATTTATTGTTTAAATTTCTTTAAAAATGACAAAATTAGAAACTTTGTTTCATATCAAAAGTAACCTGCTCTGCCTTGTCTGTCAACGCGTTGTCAGGGCGGGTCTTCGCAAACGGTCAATAGGAACGGCGTAGGATGTCGCGTAAGCTTTTTAAACTGCAAGAGATTTACATTTTTATCGTACGTTGAATACAGAAGCGAGGATGAGTAAAGCTTGGGCTAATTTTCATTTTAAAGTGAACTAATCCTTTAACTTTTATTTACAAAATACATCATTTTAAATGCAGTTTTTACTAAAATGCTGGTTTTTAGTAGACAGAAACATACAACAAAAAAAAAAAACACTCAGAACACAAACTTTTATTTGTATGGGCAAAATTTTCCTTTAAAAAATGTAAAAAAAAAAAAAAATTACACTTAATGATGTGCATGATTTTCAAAACAATCAGTGTTTGTACTCGTGTGATTTAACAAAAGACTTTCTGAGTCAAATAGGAGGAGTCATTAACTGGCTGGGTCAACCTGTGACCAGACACAAAGACCTCTGACCCCTGGACCGGGCCGAGAGCCAAACGCAGCCCTCGCACAGATGCGTGCATTGTCCAGCGCGCAGCGGTGCCTTGTAGTTCTTCCAGCTAATGACGTTTGTGAGTGGGTGTGTATGAGTGCATGTGTTCACAAAACTGTAGATTTCATCCCGTCACATTCTCATAAACACACGTTACTGGACCAGAGATACTGTAAGTGCCACTAAATATTCTTTATGTATTGAAATAAGTGAGTGCCCCTTGACTAATCACTAGCTGGTCATACTAGTACTTAAGACACAATGGCTATGTTTATGCAACTGGCCCACATGTTGTTTGTTATGTATATAAGGCAGGCAATTCTCCAATCTGAGCTGTGATAGTGTGCATGAGAGCAAGTGAGTTATGTGTTTATATCCTGTTCTGCTGAGCAAAGGTCACCTTTCAAGACAGCAGCGCTGCTTTGCGTTTGTTTTGTTGTCTAGCCCTTTCTAAGACACATATGTGTGAGTCAGTTTTTACATTAGAGCCAGGTTAAGACGGTTCAGAAGAAAGACAACAGGTTTTCTCATATGTAAAGCGTGAAGTATGCATGTTTCTCTCCTAACAGATTGCAAAACAAACAGCAGTTTCCCAGAGATGCAGTGGTGCAGGTGGGCCAGCGGCTGGACGTCTCACCTCCAGACGCAGGTAGACAGGGGTGTGTCTGTTTGCATTTGAGTCAGTGTTTCAAAGAAAGCAAAGGACGTGGCAGAGAAAAGGAGTTAATGTTGTGTGACTTGAGGTCAAAGCGTAGCTACAGTTAACTTTGTTTTGGCAGTATGGCGGTTTCTTAAGTGCTAGCTTAAAGAAAAGGCCCGTCTTAAAAAAATATATGACAGACATAGGTTCAAATAGCACTGAACCTGTGACATTATCACCCTGAATGAATCGTTTCGGGGTCTGTAGGTCACAATCTGCAAGTATTTATTGCAGAAATGCAGTTCGCAGGGCAAGAGGATGAAGATCGCTGTGACTTTCTGTTCAAGATCATCTTGATCGGCGACAGCAACGTGGGAAAGACCTGCGTGATCCACAGCTTCAAGTCTGGGGTCTTCAGTGACAACCAGCACAACACTATTGGAGTGGACTTCACTGTTCGCAGCATTGACATCGATGGGAAGAAAGTAAAGGTGTGTGAAATGATATATGACTTACAATTAAATAAAGGTTTTCCAATTTCCACCTTATGTTCAGTAAAGAACTGTTCTCAGTAAGGCTGCATAGGTTGTATTTATGTGTACACACACACACACACACATATATATATATATATATAACATCCATAGTATCTTTCCATTCCACAAAAGGTTCTTTATAGTGGCAAAAGGGCTCTTTAGATTACTCAAATGTTCTTCACGCGAAAAACATGGGCTTATATGTAGAATTCAGAAACCCTTGTTATTAGCCACACTGGTGGTCGTTAAGTGAACTGCAGCCAGCAACTTATTGCTCGCATTCGTGCAATTCAACTTGATTCAATGCTGCGACGGTGTAGTTCCTTCCGTTCTTCGCTTTAGAAGTAAAAATAAATAAATAAATGGAAACACCTTTGCAGTGATATATTGTGAATGAGGAAACTAAGAGCGACGGTTAGATGAATATGTAAATATGTGCTGCACGATTTCCTCTCAGTAACAAAATAAACGGAACAAAAAGGATAGCGGCGAGAAAACAATTCATGTCGACATATAATGAGGTAATTAAAATAGCACAGTTTTGATAGCTTGATTATATTTGAGAGGTCTATAGACTGTAGTTTGAATTAATCCCTTTTGTTTGCTTGACATATTGACATTACCGTACAAAATATATTTTTCGGCATTATCCTGAATATTAATTGTGTAGGCATTTAAATGTGTCATAAAACGGAAGAGAGGCTCTCGGGAGCGCGTTAACGTCACGTCGTTTTGATTTTCCCGGCAAAAACGTCCCGATTCCTTCACATACATATCAGTCTGCATCATAGGCAACGTAGGAAGTAGGAGAACGTCTCGTTTTTTTTTTTTAATTTTCTTTACAAGCTTTCACACATTTCGAATAAAAATGTGATTATTACATGAAAATTCTTACATATCCAGTTTGTTCACTGAAAGCTTCTTTGGGCAACCAAAAATGGTTCTTCTATGGCACCACTGCAAAAAAACAAACAAAAACTTTTGGAACATTTTTTTTAAGGGTGTGCATGTTTAGGAGAGACTATAGAAGCTTGTTTCTGCCACTGAATAAAAAATTAAAAAGGTAATTACAACTTTTTTTATCTCACAATTCTTACTTTCCTCGCAATTGCGAGTTTACATCTCGCAATTCTGACTTTTTTCTCAGAATTGTGAGATATAAACTTGCAACTGCGAGAAATAAAGTAAGAATTGCGAGATGTAAACTCACAACTGTGAGTTATAGTCAGAATTGCAAGTTATAAAGAATTGTGTAATAAGGTCGCATTTGTGTTATAAATTCAGAATTGCTTGATATAGTCACAATTCTCTTTTTTTCTATCAGAATTGTTCATATACTGCAATTCTGACTTTATTTCTCACAATTCTGAGCTCATGACTTGCAATTCTGACTTTATTTCTCGGAATTGTGTTTATATCTCATAATTCTGAGAAAAGAAGTCAGAATTATGACATTAAAAAGTCACAATTATGTTTTTTTATTTTTTATTCAGTGGCGATTCCATAAGAGACACTGATACGTAATTTATGTTTTTTTTAATTGTGATTGTGTCTGCATCTGTGTGGTGTTCTTGAGTTCAGATGCAGGTCTGGGACACGGCGGGACAGGAGCGTTTCCGCACCATCACACAGAGTTACTACCGAAGCGCCCACGGTGCCATGATCGCGTACGATCTGACCCAACGACCCACCTTTGAGTCTCTGCCGCACTGGATACAAGGAGTGGAGCAGTACGGAGCCGCCAATGTCGTCTTCATTCTGATAGGTCAGAGCAGGGATTTTCCCAAACGTTTTCATCAACTGAACCCCTTTGACATAAAATATTCACTCAAAGTACCCTTGTGGTTTTAGAATAAATATTTCACGTTCATGGTTGTCTGATGTCGGTTGAAGTAGGCATGAAAGGGAAGTTGTGATAGTGTTTTCTTCCCTATTGTGACGTATATCTGAGTAAACTGCTTCTCAAACAAGAACAAATGTAGGGCGGGGCTTTCATTTTGTTCATATGGAATTGATTGGATGGTTGTGGTTTGCTATTGGTCGATCTCATATGAATGACAGGTTGCCCCGCCCTTACGGGATAAAAGAAGAGATATGTTATTTGTTATTAAATCACTGTCAGGGTTATTTGCATCAAATCTTTGAAAGCTACTCGAGGCAGCAAATAAACTGGATATTCAAGATCTATTTTCCCTCCTGCAGGAAATAAGTGTGACCTGGATGCGCAGCGGCAGGTGTTGTTTGAGGACGCGTGTACGCTAGCGGAGCGGACTGGTGCGCTGGCCGCCCTCGAGACCTCCGCCAAACAGTATCATAACATCGAGGAAGCCTTCGAACTGATGGCCCGGGAACTCATAGTACGACACGGAGGAATAGTTCATCAGGACAACCAATCAGATGCACAGACCGTTTACTTGCACTCCGATTCTCATCCAATAGAAGGAGGACAACACCTGAAGAAGAGGTCATGTGACTGCTGACTGACAAGTTCCACAGTTTGGCTAGTTTATTCTATTGTTTAATAATAATATGATATCAACTCAGCAAAAAAAGAAACGTCATGCAAGCATTTGTATGTTACAAAATTACATTTATATATATATATATATATATAAAATTGGACAAAGACGTTCAGACATCTCAGAAAATCTAATGTTGCATTTAATAAATGAACTTTGTAAACATTATATAATATTACAGTTTACCTCTTATGGGACATTTATTCTGTAGTAGATTGTGTACATTACAATAAAATGCATAAAACATTTAAAACATTAAGTCATTAAATGCATTCTTTGTTCTTTCGTAACACAAAACAATATATTTAAAAGGACTAGATACGAATTCAGTGATTTGTGTGTTAAAAGTGTTTAAAACAAACAACAGACATAACGCAGCTTGTTAGACAGAACAATTGAACAAAATGAAATGCACATTTGTAAAAGTTGAACTACTTGATCACATCTGAAAATACAGTACGACATGATGCCCAAAATGTCCAGGTCTTGTACATAAAATGGTTAGAAAAATATTGCAAGTGTACATCCTGTGTGAATGGCTCTTAAGAGGTACAGTGTGTTACAGCGAACTGAAGAGTTTATATTTAAACAAACTAATTGAGGCGTACGTGAACTTTAATAACAGATATTTTAGAGAACACAACCTACTGGAGGAAAAAATGAACTTCCTCCTGTCAATGGCATTGTGTAGTTTCTTCATTAACTAGTATGGCTTCACTCACAGATGAACATCTTTCCTTGCTGCAAGCGTTTAACCTTGTGCTTGTTCCAAATGCGGTTTTCACAGCGATGCCATAGAAGAACCATTTTTGGTTCTCCAAAGAACCTTTCAGTGAACATTCTAAAAAGAACTTCTAACTTCTTTAATAATCTTTTTCCACTATAAAGAACATTTTGTACAGTGGAAAGGTTCCATGGAACCATCAACGCCAATAAAGAACCTTTATTTTTAAGAGTGTATCGCGCTGACTCTCCTTCAACACTCAGTTTGAGCTTGTAACGATTGCTTGAGGATACGTTCTTTCCCAAATGGTGCACTTGTCTAGATGTAAACGTCATTCAAACTCTTCAGTCTTACATCAGTTGCTGCATTTAATTCAAATCACACCAACGTTTGCTCGTGTTGCACATTGTCGTGCGGTCACATTTACAGTTCTTCTGTGAATTTTTGTGGCCGAAATTCAGTCAATATGAATATATGTGATTAGGAATATTGCGTGAATACAGATTTTGCAATAAGTTCTAATTGGTCACACAGATTCGCTGCTTGGTTTGTCACACTTACAAATTAAATTAGCCTAAATTAAACGATCTCTTTACAAACTTTTTGAAGCGTCGAAGTGGTAGTTGCGTAGCTGTCAATGGAAGGACAGAAAGCTCTCCGATTTCATCAAAAATATTTTGTATTCTGCAGATGAACGAATACGGGTTTGGAAGAACATGAGGGTGAGTAATGATAGAAATTTCATTTTTGGGTGAACTAACCCTTTAAGAAAACAGTTTAAGAAACAAAGTTGCATTGTAAGATGTAAAGTGACATTGTAACAAAGTCTCAAGTCGCAATTACCATTTTTTACTCTAAAGTAGAAAAGAGCTTTAGTTTATGCAGTTACATAAAAGTACATTTTTACGCTAATGGAGTTCTGTTAAAAACAACAAACCGAGCATTGCTTCATACATCGCTACTATATTGACAATAGATAATTGCCACACCTTTACAATGACCTTATTTATGTTATAATGGCCTTCTTCCATATTTGTTCAAAACATGATTTAAATTAGAGAGAAAGCCACCAAAAAAATGACATGCTTGAGTATTTAACAAATAAAATTCACAGCAATCGAATAACCAGGGCTGTAAAATCGATTAATCACAATTGCATTACGCATCTAACATAAAAGTCTGTGCTTTTATGTATATATATATATATATATATATATATATATATATATACGCTTGTGTGTGTGTATATATATATATATATATATATATACACATATATAAAATATATAAATATAGTATATTTACACACACATATACCATGTAAAACTTATGTTAGATGCGATTAATTGCGATTAATCTGTGCGATTTTACAGCCCTACAAATAACATGATATTTGCAAGTAAAATAATTTTAGATGGACGGGCAAAATAAAATGGCTCAAGTAGCTCTAAACCATGTTAAAAATGAAAAAACACAACAGACAAAAACAAAAATTAAAAGGCGCAACTAAAACTTCCTATGTAGACAGCTTCAGTGATTATAACAGGACTTATTCCATTCTGATGTGTTGTGACGCACCACGAGTAGATATGGCATAATAGGTGGCGGTTTACTGCAGCGGCCAACCCTCCAGCTGGAAGACCAGCTCCACTCCATCCCGAACGTCATGGACGATGAAGGATGGCTGAGTCAGGCTGGGGTCGAAGCGGAAGTCCCGGTGACCGTGGAAAATCCGCTGCTCCGTGACCGTCTGCTTGGGGTCGGAAGGCAAGTCCTGTTGGTCACGGTTGTAGACGCCCGTGCAGACCAGGATGGAGCTGCAGCCTTCAGGTAGACGGTGCTCGAACGAGCCTCCCACCATCACCTGTCCTGAACATTTGGCATCATCGGACGCTTCACACGCCAGGTCTGCGGTCACCTGGATGGCCGAGCCGCCTTGCGCCTGCACCTCGGCACGGCCGCGATGCATCGCTTTGAGGTAGCGGTTGTACAGGTTTGCACCATAAATATCAGCCATGGGGTTGTCACTATGAGAGAGATACATGAGCATCAAACGTTTTGACCTCTACAAGAAAATAGGATGTGTGTCAGATCTGCGTCAGGTCTTAAAGTGACAGCAGCCTAATAAACCTGCTGATGTCTGTCTCAATGTTAATCAAAGAACAAAAGAGAAAGAAAAAAAAAATTCACTCACTGCTCTTGCCTGAATCACTTTTGTAGCTTAAATAAGGATTCATCTATTCAATTTATTAGGGATGAGCAATATATCGGCTACAATATCGGTATCGGCTGATATATGTTCATTTTTAATGTTATCATTATCAGCCCAATAAGAAAATTTGGCCAATATATTAAAGCCGATAAATAATGGATTATTTCCTTCAGCTGAGATGCTTCAGATGCTCACTGTTCACCATGATGGTTTTGAATTGCTTGAAGTATGACTGAAATCACTTAGAAAAATTAAAATACAGTTAAGTACAACATCCAGAGCAAGTCTGTCATATAGGTTACATAATATTATAATGAGAACATTATATAAAACATTTTATTAAGATTTATTGGACAATATATCGGTTATCGGCTTTCAAATATAAAGGGTTATCGGTATCGGCAAAAATGTTCATATCAGTGCATCCCTACAATTTAAAATGTGTGTTACGGCAGGCAGTGTAACAATGTGTTTCACTTGCATTTGTGATTAAAAATAGATGTGTGTGAGCTGTAAAATGTAGCATGTTTAAATTTAGTAGCATGTGTGAAAATAAAAACATCCCCACAGGTATTTTAAGAATCTAAGTTTAAGTTTTATGAAATGTAAGGTCATCAAATTTGGGGATGAAAAAAAAAGTATGTTTACTTCATGGTGTTTATATTGTAATATGTTGTAGATAATAAAAATGTCATGCATACATTTTATAACATTATGCATAATTTTTCCCTCTTATCTCTTTGCATCCATTTATTAAAGGATTAGTTCAGTTCAGAATTAAAATGTCCTGATAATTTACTCACCCCCATGTCATCAAAGATGTTCATGTCTTTATTTCTTCAGTCGAAAAGAAATGAAGGTTTTTGAGGAAAACATTCCAGGATTTTTCTCCATATAGTGGACTTCAATGGGGTTCAACGGGTTGAAGGTCCAAATGTCAGTTTCAGTGCAGCTTCAAAGAGCTCTACATGATCCCAGACGAGGAATAAGAGTCTTATCTAGAGAAACCGTAGGCCATTTTCTAAAAAATAAAAATGATATACTTTTAACCACGAATGCTCGTCTTGCACTGCTCTGCGATGCGCCACTCATTACGTAATCATGTTGGAAAGGTCATGCGTGACGTAGGCAGAAGTACCGCAGTAGGGCGAAAAACCCATTTTCTGTTGTTGTTTTAACTTTTTTTGTAAAGGCCTTTGACTTAGTCTTTGCACGGTCTCTTTGTAAACACTGGGTCGGTACTTCCACCTATGTCACGTGTGACCTTTCCAACGTGATTACGTAATGTGTGGTGCATCGCAGAGTAGTGCAAGATGAGCATTTGTGGTTAAAAAGTATATAAAAGTTTACTTTTTTTTTTGTTGAAAATGGCCGATCGTCTCTCTAGATAAGACTCTTATTCCTCGTCTGGGATCATGTAGAGCTCTTTGAAGCTGCACTGAAACTGACATTTGGACCTTCAACCCGTTGAACCCCAGTGAAGTCCACTATATGGAGAAAAATCCAGGAATGTTTTCCTCAAAAACCTTAATTTCTTTTTCACTGAAGAGAAAAAGACATGAATATCTTGAATGACATGGGTGTGAGTAAATTATCAGGAAATTTCCTGATAATCTTTTAAGGAAAAACACATTATTGGGTAGATTTTGATTGCACTCCTGATTTTCTAAAAGTTATTTACAGCACATATATTCCTTGTGAAAAAGTAAGTGCTTAGCCCTTTTTAGAGCAAATATATCTCACCCAATGGCGTAAAGTCTCTCGACAGGTCGGGTCCAGCCCAGTTTCTCAGCCTGTTTTCTAATGAGCAGTTCGGCGTAGTTGTAAGTCACAACGCTGGGCTTCCCGATCAGAGCCTCGTACTTCAGCTCACAGCCTGTTATCTTCTTATAGATGCTCTCCAGGCACACGAGGAACATGCCATGACCAAATCTAGCAACAAATGAACATCAATCTTTGTTAATTCTGTATTTAAAGTGGACCTATTATGCCCCTTTTCATAAGAAGTCTCTGGTTTCAGCTCAAAATACCCCACAGATCATTTATTATAGCTTGTCAAATTTGCCCCTATTTGGGTGTGAGCAAAAACACACCGTTTTTGTGTGTGTCTCTTTAAATGCAAATGAGCTGTTGCTCCCGGCCCCCTTTCCAGAAGAGGGCGGAGCTTTAACAGGTCACGCTTCGGTTGCTCAACAACAACAAAGCTGGAGAATCTCACGCAGCCAAAATGAGGATTGTCAGTAACGGTGTTCATCCTTACATTATTCAAACCGGAGTCAACACTGATGGAGAGACTCAGGAACATTATACAGTAACTAAAGTTGAAAAATTGAAATCATAATCAACTACCCAAAAAAAAAGAAGAAAAAAAAAAAGGGTTTTATCAATCATGGGATTTTATTAATCAAGTTCAAAAGAACAGCATTTATTTGAAAAAGAAATCTTTTGTAACATTATAAATGTCTTTACTGTCACTTTTGAACAATTTAATGCATCCTTGCTGAATAAAATCTTCCTGACACTAACCGAGGGTTTTTGGCTTCGGCCATCCACATCAGATCCATATTGCAGGCCAGCACAGGGATGTGTGGGTAATGCAGTGATGTCACCGGGTTTCCTGGCCTCCCATTGGTCAAGAGCACATCAACGATCAGTTGTAAGTTTGTCTCCCACCTGATAGGCTCACCGAACAGGATGACCGCTTCAAAGTGACAGTAAAAACAGATGAGAGTGGACACAGATCTCACCCAGAACAGAAAGTGAAATAAAACTTACCATCTATTGCTGGCAAATCTTTCGATGGGGGAATCTGAGGAATATGAAGTGCATTATACAGTCAGTGCTCAAAGCTTAAGATTAGGAATCTGTTCAGTTAGTTGTAATGACATTTGCCTTACAAACACAGCTAATAATTATCGTTTCTACTCACCATGTCTTTGGGTCTACGATGGTGATCCACCACATCCAGGAGAGGATACGCCTCCCTTAGCATGTCAATGGTCACAACGTTCTTGAAACCTACACTGGAGTTTACTTTGTCAAGGACATATTAAGATATAAAAGCCATTACACACACACACACACATACATATTTATATGTATATATATATATACTACGGAGCTGTTGAATGCTTGAATCTGATTGGTTGACAGACATTCTGAGGTGTGCAAATATTGAGCATGTTTACATGCACACCAGTACGCCTTTAACTGACAAAAATCAGCTTATTGAAATAATCTCTTGTCCAGGTTTACATGCAAACCAATAACCAAAAATGTGACTTTATTCATGAATTTCCTGGTAGTTACGTCAAAACGTAATAATTTGCATATCTGACTGAGAATATTTAATTTATGTCGGTTGTGATGTTAAATAAAGCATTAAAAACCAAAGAAGCAACATGTCAGCAGGAATTTTAATTAAATTATTTATTAATAACTCATCATTTTTTTAAATTATAGTTATTTATATCGAGGTAAAGGATACTTGTGTGCAACTTCCACCACGGGTCCCTGTCCGGACACCAGCACACACAGGTCATGGAACTGGGTGAAAACCCTCAGAGGACTGTGGGACAGCACCACCTGGTCTGGTGACACCTGTTTGGAGAAACAAACCACCCTGTCTTACTCTCGGATACTGTAAACAAATCAGATGTTGTGTTGAAACTACCGACAGTGCAAATGAAGCAGTCTGTGGACAGGTTTTATGGTGTGGTGTCTCACCTCAACCTCCAGAAGGTGAGACAGCTGCTCGGCTTTGGTTTGCCGCAGAGAGTTCCCGGCGTTCGTCACAAACACCACAGGAACCTTGTATTTTCCATCGCTGTCCACCAGGTTCCTAAAACACTGTTTAGCTGCAGGGATGGGCGTCCGTCCGCGTACCAGCACTCCATCGATGTCAAACAGAAGCCCAAACAAGCTGCGGTCCTGTTCACAGACATCCTCAAAACAAAAACAATCACAACTTTGTGATTTGTACTCATTTAGCAGATACTTTCAAGTGACACAACACTCAGTTTTCCTGGAGGAATCTGAGTTCAAAGGTCTTGATCATGGTCACAATGGTGATAGTTTTGTCTCAATGGGGATTTGAACCTACAACCTTTAAGTTACAGATCAAATTGAACCATAATGCCACACCATCCCGCTAATGACAAGTCGTTTCATACCAACGTTTTCTGTTTACGTCATTGAACTTTTCACATTTCCTGCAAAAGGAAAGTGAAACCTTGAGTACATCCACTCACACTTGCTGCGCTTTTCACGGAAAAACATCCCACAGTAAAGAAATCCAGGGGAAAGTTCATGTAGATCAATTGCAAAAGTGCCATTCACTTGCTAAATATACATGGCTGTATATATTTATATGGTAACACTTTAGTTTAGGGTCCAATTCTCACTATTAATTAGTTGCTTATTAGCATGCATATTACTATGATATTAGCTGTTGACTACCTTACTAACTATTACTAAGCAGTAATTAGAAATTTATTGAGGCAAAAGTCGTAGTTAAAGGTGCAATATGTAAGATTTTTGCAGTAAAATATCCAAAAACCACTAGGCCAGTGTTATATATTTTGTCATTTTAACCAAGGCTCCGGGAAGTGTGAGGAGTAGCCTGTCAATTGCGTCATACCCGCATTACCCTCGGTTTCCGAGGGTTTTTTATTTTTTTTATTTTGTAAAAACAATGGAAACACCAAAGATGCTTTAATATATTACATGTTTTAATAGACAATGGAATAACTGTTTGGTTACACTTATAGACAGAAAACTAATTGTTGTTATATAGCTCAACACGTGTAGTCTTATTGTTTAAATCTAATTTTCTTGATTTTTAGCGAGTACCATGCTATACCATGCCTCAGAGAAAAACACTTGACAAGTAGCTAACATAGCATTTATCAACACAAGCCATCCAGCATTTATTAATATGATATTCTAAAATCGATCTAGCTTACTGCAGTGTGTCTCAAACAAGTGTCTCACAGCAGCCGCCGAGCGAACGCACAGAGTAATGTTATAACATAATTTTCAACACACTCAAATGTATCTAATATGATAAACAGAGCTGCGTTACCTCATAGAGACAGAGCGACACGCATCATAACCTGAAAACCACGCCCACCGGGGGGGGATCATTGATTTTGTATTGTTTGAGGCTGCCTCCTTGTCATTTCTGACTTATAACAGAAAACAGAACAATATCTAAAAGCTGATATGGGACAAGGTGTACAGAAAACAAGCTAAAAAAAGCAGAAGTTTTTATAAACTGTTGACCTAAAAAAACGGCGATTGAGACAGAGCGGGACATGTCATATTAGTATGAGACTACGCCCACTGGAGGGTAACGTAATCAGTGACAGGAAATATAATATATAAAACTGACATTTGGATATTTTACTTAACAGTGACTAAATGTTTACTGCACACATAGGCTTACTGAGGCATACTGAGTGTCAGCATCCCAAAAATGACCCATTCTTCCTGCTGATGCTTCACGGCTTATTGCCTGTATCCACTTTTGTCTCCTTAAAGACTGGCCTTTACGATTCGGTATCTTATAAAAACGTAGTTCTGGGTTTTTTTAGCTTGTTTTCTGTACACCTTGTCACACAGCAGTTTTAAGGCATTGTTCTGTTTTTTGTTATAAGTCAGAAATTACAAGCCTCACGCAATACAAAGTCAATGGAGACGGTTTCCACCCGGTGTGGGCGTGGCCTAAATGCGCTCTGTCTCTATACTCATGACCGGAAAAGCGGAAGCGGCGCCGGCGACTGTGGCATAATAAAAGTTCTGCTGCTCGTGAGGCGTGTGTTGTGCAATCGCTCCAGCGGCCTCATTCAGCTCCCACAACACTCGGTCCTGCTCTGCTTCATACTACAGTAACGTTAATAATCGCATCCGTGAACATGATTTCTTCCTGAGTCCTATCCCGATTGTTTCCACCGGCTGTGAGGTGAAGACAACATGTCCAAAGATTCCGCGCTCAAACTTGCCGTTTGCTAAGCCTTTGTTTTGAATAGGCCTCTAGTGGACAGAAATCTTACATATTGCACCTTTAATAGATAGATAATAATTAGAATTGTACCTTAAACTAAAGTGTGACCATATACACTATAATATGTGCACCGAAAATGCTGACTAGCTCAGTACATTTTGAAAACAGCTCGACACTGACCAGAAACTCATAACAACAACAACAAAAGCCTTTAAAAGCCACTCGTTTTGTTGTTGTGTGGGGTGTTAGTTGGTCCATAATTATTAATGAGGGTTAAATTCTGAATAATACTAATGCTAACAATAATAATGAGCATGACTCACTGTGCTGTAGCGGCGCTGCGTCTGCGCAAAAGCAGCTGCATTAGTGACTTTCCTGCTCAATTGCACTCCTCTCCGCCCGATTCTAAACATATTCAAACGGGAAAACATCTCTGAAGAAAAATAAATGCAGAAACGAGACTATGTTTCTACTTTAACCTGAGCATGACTCCTCCTGCACTGCAGCTAACCATTAGCTCGCATGCTATCAGCAGCTGCCAAACATGTTTTTCTAGCTCTAAAGGCCACGTAGGGGATCCGTGTATGGCTCTTATCTAAATCGATGCATGTGTGTTGTTGTGTGTCAGCAGGAAAGGGTGTAGAAGTGACAGGCGCCTGCTGCTGCTGGAGTCTGACGGCAGCTAGTGTTGTTGCGCAGACTCAGAACGCGCTCCATTAAACACACACACTTCCGGTTTGTAACCGGCGTGTTTTTAAAACGAGCAGTGAGGGAACGCGCGCACACAAGGTAACTAATACATAAACATGTATTTTAACATGAGAATATGATTATAACTATGATGTGATTTAATGTGAGCATGAGGTAAATATTAGAAATGGCAGATGTAGCCAGCTAGTTAGACCATAAACAACCGTTATTATATATATATTTTGATTGTATCGTACAACAATAACTATTTACTGCACATCTGACAGAGTAGAGTGATCATTTAATCAAATCGTTCATTTATTGGTCGAAATAAACCTGTATAACGCTTTGTTCGTTCAAACTTCCCACCGCAAAGCGTCACTGTTTACATGACAACCATAAACGTGCCATATTGATCATACTGTATGTGAGTACTTATTTAGGGGATGTTTTATGAATCTTGATCAATTGCATGTTGTTTTTGATTTACCTTAATTTTAGAGTATAGTTTAATCACTTACAGCTCATTATAATCAGGTAAAATTACCTTAAAATTAATTTTGTAAATAAAATAATTTAATTTCGTTTATTTGCTTTCCATTTTAATGTTATGAGTGCACCACATTAAAGTCTTTTTATTATTATTATTTTAGGCCATACACAGTGTGATGATGAATACTCCTCCTACAAGAGAGCATAAAAGGTAAATATTATTTATATTTACACTGATTGAGAACCTCACAAAAAAAAAATCAAAAATCAAAGGGAAACATATTTTGTATGAAGAAAATGTAATTGTTTTTATGACCATTAAGACTTGAAAAAAATATATATTTTCATGAGTAATTACTATTTTCATTATTTTTTTACATCCCCACCCCTAAAAATTTCTCATTATCATAATCCAAGTAGAGATTTTACTTTTGAGATTATTATAAAATTTCCATTATTTTTGCTGCTTAATGTTCTTTTGAAACCTGTGGTACTTTTTTAAGGATTCATTAATGAATAAAAAGTTAAAAAGAACAGCATTTATTCACAATAGAAATCTTTTCTAAACAATACATGTCTTTACTATCACTTTAACAATTTAACACATCCTTGCTGAATAAAAATATTAATTTCCTCCAAAAAAAGAAAGGAAAAAAAAATTACTGACCCCAAACTTTTGAACGGCAATGTATATTGTTACAAAAAAAAATATTTTAAATAAATGCTTTCCTTTTTTTAACGTTTTATTCATCAAAGAATCCTGAAAAAAAGTGATCACATTATAAAAAAATGTGTTTTCAACATTGATTATAAATCATCATATTAGAATGATTTCTGAAGGGTCATGTGACACTGAAGACTGGAGTAATGATGCTGAAAATTCAGCTTTGATCACAGAAATAAATTATATTTTAAAGTATATTAAAATAGAAAGCCATTATTTTAAAGTGTAATAATATTTCGCAATATTGCCATTTTTTTCTGTATATTTGATCAAATAAATGCAGGCTTGATGAGCATAAGAGACTTCTTTCAAAAATGTATATTACTTTAATATGTTACTTTAATACCATTGTTGACCATATGCATGTATGAAGCATGTCTGAAATCCGTAATAACACTTTTAAGTGCTGAAGGTGCTCTGCTCCTCTTTTCTCTGTGTTTGGGTCAGTCCTGAGCTCAGGCCGCAGCTCGAATCTCCACTGCCCTCCATCTCTGAGCGTCTGGCGTACCTGCGGCCGTCCCGCGAGCTGCTGGAGTTCTACAGGCAGAAGGTGGCGCAGTTTGACGGAGAACACGATGACCTGCTGCAGATGCTGGAGAAGTACCGGAGCACCGCAGAGGAGCAGGTCAGCCCTCTTCACCTGGATCGTGTTTCTACTCTCTCTATTGGTGCTTGTCCATGTAATGTGTGTGTTGTTGTGCAGCACAAGTTGCAGTGGGAGGTCCGTCAGCGCGAGGAGGAGATCACGGAGCTCCAGAACGCTCTCAGTGATATGCAGGTGTATCTGTTCCAGGAGAGAGAGCAGGCTCTGCGACTGTACGCTGAGAATGACCGCCTCAAAATCAGGTCAGATGTCTGATATCATTATAGCACAAACATGATCACTGAGATGAGCACAAAGGCTGAAGGCTGCGTTTACTGTCACAGAGAGCTGGAGGACCGGAAGAAGATCCAGCATCTTTTAGCGCTGGTAGGGCCAGATCCAGGCGAGATCACGTATTTCCATTGCGAGCCTCCGAATAAGGTTAAAAGAATATAAAGCAACCATACTTTGTTATTATATGGCCATCTATGAAGTATTATGCTTTATTTTGGTCTGCGAAGTTTTCATGAATTTCAGTTTTATTTAGGTCACAATCCCTCAAAAGAAGATCCAGCTGAGATCGCATGAGGAATCAAAGGCGGCAAAACCAAGACCTGTATATGCAAAAGGTTTGCTTTCTTTAAATGTTTAGTTGTAGAAGTTGCAGAGCTAAAATATTGACTAAATTTTAGCAATCTTTTGGGTGGATTGATGCCTTTGAGATTAAAGGGATAGTTCACCCAAAAATGAGACTTCTGTCATCATTTACTCATGTTGTTCCAAACCTGAATGAATTTCTTTCTTATGCTGAACACAAAAGAAGATATTTTGAAGAATATGGGTAACCAAACAGTTGGTGGGGGAAAAAAATTACTACGGAAGTCAATGGTGCCCACTTGAGGGTGAGGAAATGATGACAGAATTTTCATTTTTGGGTGAACTATCCCTTTAAGGACTCGTCTTGAGGATAACAGCATGTGGCATCTTCAAATTACAGGAAGCAAGAAATCATCCAAAGAAGATGCCACAAGTTCAGAGCAGTACAAGAGAGACAACCAGACGTTACTGCTGCAGGTGTGTGTGTGTGTGCAAAATATATTTCCCAATGGGTTAGTTCACCCAGAAATGAAATTGAAATACTCACCCTCATGTCGTCCCAAACCCGTAAGACCTTCGTTCATCTTCAGAACACAAATTAAGATATGTCCATGTGACTACAGTGGTTCAACTTCAATGTTATGAAGCGACGAAAATACTTTTTGTGTGCAAAAACAAAACAAAAATAACGACTTTATTCAACATTTTCCTCTCTACACTGTTGATGTAGTAAACACAGTGCAGAGCTTCCGTGTTCTACGTCAGAACGCCGACTCGGTATTCGCCGGCTCCTGTGTCAGCATCACGTGTACAGCGTCGGCCAATACTGAGCCGGCGTTCGGATGTAAACACGGAAGCGCTGCACTGCGTCAACTGTGTACCGACAGAGTAGAGAAGAAATTGTTGAAAAAAAAAAAAAAAAAATGTCATTTTTGTTTTTCTTCTATTCTCCCTCTTGCTCACTCTCTCTCCTCCCCCATCATGGGTGAACACGTCCCCTACTGCCGATTGGCTCACTGTCTCTCCTCCGCCATCATGAGTAGACACACGCCCTCTACTGCTGATTGGCTCGCTGTCTCTCCTCCGCCATCATGAGTAGACACACGCCCTCTACTGCTGATTGGCTCGCTGTCTCTCCTCCGCCATCATGAGTAGACACACGCCCTCTACTGCTGATTGGCTCGCTGTCTCTCCTCCGCCATCATGAGTAGACACACGCCCTCTACTGCTGATTGGCTCGCTGTCTCTCCTCCGCCATAATGAGTAGACAGAGACGCCCCCTACTGCCGATTGGCTCACTGTCTCTCCTCCGCCATAATGAGTAGACACACGCCCCCTACTGCCGATTGGCTCACTGTCTCTCCTCCGCCATCATGAGTAGACAGACACGCCCCCTACTGCTGATTGGCTCACTGTCTCTCTTCCCCCATCATGAGTAGACAGACACGCCCTCTACTGCTGACTGGCTCACAGTCTCTCCTCCGCCATCATGAGTAGAGAGACACACCCCCTACTGCTGATTGGCTCACTAGCTGCGTCTCATTTCAGAGGCTGCGTCCTCTGGAGGTCACATTTGAAGGTTGCATACGTCATCGTGGTGGTCTCATTTAAGAAAAGTAACCATTAGATTGCAAAGTAAGAAAGAAATTACAGTATTTTACACCGTATGAGGAATAACAGTCATTATTATGGTTATTTTTTTTTAAATAAGACACCCTTGATGACGTATGCAGCCTTCAAATGCGACCTCCGGAGGATGCAGCCTCCGAAATAAGATGCAGCTACTGTCTCTCCTCCCCCATCATGAATAGACAGACCGCCGCTACTGCTGATTGGCCACAAGTTTGTTGTGATGCTCGGTCCAATCCACTTTCAACAGCGTTTCTCAGAAATCGCTTACTGCACCTTTAAATTAAATCAGAATCGAATTAAACATGTTTCATATATAATTCAAAAAATGCTCAGTGTGTTGAATGGATGTTGTTCCTCCATGAATCCAGGTGGAGGCGCTGCAGGCTCAGATGGAGGAGCAGACACGGCTGGCTAAAGAGCAGGTGGAGGCGCTGCTGGAGGACAGACGCATTCACCTTGAGGAGAGACAGGTACAACACCAGCGGGACCAGGAGAGAATCACAGCCCTCACCGACAAGTTAGTTCATCCCTCCTTATGTTTCAACAAACGGAGTATCAAACCTGAGCATGACTCGATCATCTCGCGTATTCAGACTCCAGCACACGCAGAATCTGCTGTACGAGAGCACGAGGGATTTCCTGCAGCTGAAGTTCGAGAGTCGAGCTCACGAGAAGGGCTGGATGGTGGAAAAGGACCGTTTGCTGCGCGAGCTCGACTCCTGTCAGGAGCGACTGCGTGAGGACCGCAGTTACCACGAGCAGCGTCCGTCAGCGGAGCCGCTGTTCAGTGCACAGCCCAACCATGAGGGCAGCCAGACACACCGGGACGAGATCAGGGTCAGAAATCTGTTAGTTTTTTTTGTTTTGTTTTTGAGTTTGATCATGCCTGTGGTGCCTATTTTTCTCATTTGGGATGTGCTGGAGGAGACTTTACAGAGTGCTCACCTCTTGCGTTGTCAATACAAGATCATCAGTTGCCTCAATATTTGGTCAAGATCTTCTGTTGTACAATGCAAGAGGTGAGCACTCTGTAAAGTCTCCTTCAGCACATCCCAAAGACTTTTAATGAATTTAAGGTCTGGACTCAGAGGTGACGATTCATGTGTGAAAATGATTCTTCATGCTCTCTGACCATTGTTTCACAATTTTAACCCTGGTGAATCTTGACGTTGTCACCCTGGAATATGGCCATGATGTGTCTTCCTATATGGTTGTTTAAGAAATGAAAAGCTACACACTCCATCTTTAAGGGTTAAAATAACCATTGCTAAACATATAACATGCTAGAAACATAATAATCACTGTAATAATGATCCATTCATAGATTCTTAAGTATTTGCCTATTAAAATCCAAACAGCGACTTTTTTTTTTTTTTTTTGGCCAGGCAGTGTAGTTTTTAAGTTTTAGATTTAGTTTTAGTTTAGTTACCTATTATTAAATAATAAGGACAGTTATATATTTAAAGACTCTTACCGTTTCTCCTTGATCTGTTAAAACACGTCTTTATCCAGCTCTCACAAGTGCTTTTTCTTTTCTTTTCTTTTTTCTCCCAGCAGGCTTTGCAAGAGGAACTGAAACAGGCTCATAAACTGGCTGACATGTACCGAGATCAGTGTGTGAATCTGGAGACGGACCTGTCCCAGATCAGAGAAGAGGGCGACGTGGGCAGAGAGATCTTCAAAGTACACAAACAAATTCTTAGTTCACCAGAAGAAAACAAAGAAATGATTTCTTACCCACCCTCATGTATGCATGGATGTTTTTTTTACTTCTGTGACGCACAAAAGACGATGTTTAGCAGAATGTCATCAAGTATTAACAGTAGCCTAAAAATCATGCTAAATATGTCCTTTTATGTTCTATTAAAATATATATATATATATCTAGAAAGACATGAGGGTGAGACGCCTTTGACACTTAAAACTTTTTCATATTTTATTGAAGAGTTGAGGTGGCTTAAATGTCAACTAGTTTCTGAATTTTGAGTGTATGTGTTCAGGAGCGCTCTGACAAGATGGCCAAACGTCTGCAGCTGATGACTCAACGTTATGAAGCTCTGGAGAAGAGACGGGCCTTGGAGGTGGAGGGATTCAAGACCGATATCAAACACCTGCGGCAGAAAGTCAAAGATGTGGAGAAACATCTCTTTAAAGTCAGTCATCTCTCTCATTTGTCTCTTCTATACTGTTTATATACGCCTCCTGAAAAACAGTCACACAATGAAATTCTCTGATATCATTATACATGAAGTTGGCAGATGCAGTTAGTCAATCATAGTATCATTTAATAGAGCAAATCTATTTAAAACTATGCAGATTTTGATGTCTGTCTCTTTCACTAGTTGACGCTCAACGTGGGCCCTAATCAAGACCTGGCGATTCTCCACGAAGTGCGACGGACCAACAGCCGCACGGTAAAGGTCCAGGATGAGCTGAAGAACCTGAAGGCCAAAATCTTCAAACTGGAGAACGATCTGAGATTCTGCTGAAGACCTGTCATGTGGATTAATATAGGCATTGCATATGGAAATATGAACTCTATCCACTCAGGATCATATTGTTGGTCTCACGTTATGTTCTTCTTCACACTGTTTTACTAAATATCCATCCGTTCCTTTGAGTTTTATGATCTGGAGTATGAAGAACTCCTGAGACACAAGACTAGATGAATGATTCAGAAGAAAGTCTGACAGCTGAGTGTTTATTTGTGCTGTTGCATTTTCTATATTAGATAAATAAAGGTCGATTTTTGTATTCTTTATTAAATTGATCACTATTTTTGACTGGTCCGAGACAATGACAAACACAACATAAGGCCAATCATTTTATAGAGTTTAAACATCATACAGTATCTTACGGAAGTGAGTACGCCCCTCACATTTTTGTAAATATTTTATTATATCTTTTCATGTGACAACACTGAAGAAATGACACTTTGCTACAATGTAAAGTAGTGAGTGTACAGCTTGTATAACGGTGTAAATTTGCTGTCCCCTCAAAATAACTCAACATACAGCCATTAATGTCTAAACTGCTGGCCACAAAAGTGAGTACACCCCTATGTGAAAATGTCCAAATTGGGCCCAATTAGCCATTTTTTCTCACCGGTGTCATGTGACTCGTTAGTGTTACAAGGTCTCAGGTGTGAATGGGGAGCAGGTGTGTTAAATTTGGTGTTATCGCTCTCACTCTCTCATACTGGTCACTGGAAGTTCAACATGGCACCTCATGGCAAAGAACTCTGAGGCCACACAAAATATTGACACTTTGGGTCCAATTTGGACATTTTCACTTAGGGGTGTACTCACTTTTGTGGCCCGCGGTTTAGACATTAATGGCTGTATGTTGAGTTATTTTGAGGGGACAGCAAATTTACACTGTTATACAAGCTGTACACTCACTACTTTACATTGTAGCAAAGTGTCATTTTTCAGTGTTGTCACATGAAAAGATATAATAAAATATTTACAAAAATGTGAGGGGTGTACTCACTTCTGTGAGATACTGTAATTCTCAAGACAATGAAATGCTTGGAAGAGACTGTACGTATTTCAGTTGACAGAAAACTAAAACATAAATCCGATAAAAACTATAAAAAATACGTCATTTTACAAAAATATTTTTTACACACATACAGTATATGCATTTTATAAATGTATATGTTTGTAAAAATAAATGAAAACATTATATATATATATATATTATTATAGTTATAAATATATACATATTTATATATAAATAAAATATAGAAATATATATATATAAATAAAATACTGTAATATATGAATATTTAGTTATATATAACTATATTTCTATATATATATATAAAATACTGTAATATATATTTATAAATATATATATATATATATAAATAAAAATAAATATATAAACATATATATAATACTGTAATATAATATATATAACTAAATATATATTTCCATATATTTATTAATATATATTATAAATAAAAAAATATATATAACTAAACAAAATATATATATTACAGTAATGAGAATTTTAATTAAATAAATAGAAGTTTTGGGGTAAAATGTGCTTAATTGTCAAGAAAATTTTGCAATGCAAAAAAATTACACATATTTTATTAACATTATGCAACATCTTCGCTCATACATTGATTCATCCTGAGCACAGCGAAGCGGTGACACTGTCACACTCGAGAAAACTCACCAGATCATTGTCTAGTTTCATCTCATTCAAGTATAGCATTCATTTCCCAAAAAACATCTCCAACTGAGAGTTTCGTCATCTGAAATTAAAACGAGTATATTGCACGATAGTGTAGAACGTACCATTGTCATTAATATGAACGGTACAAATGTAACACTTTTTATAATATGCATCGACTACAAAAACAGCCAAAGTACATACATAGTCAACTAAAACCCACATACAATGAAAGCAAGAAAAGGGACGCAACACTGAAAGCTGCACTTCACCCGTACCTCAAGACCTCAGTGATGCCCATATGGCTTCAGCAATGACAGAACGACTTAAACTCGCGGCTCATTTGCTCCTGAGGCACAAAAGTGCGTTGTCACTTCACACTCAATTAAAGTTCACAATCTGATTGTAGTGTTGAAACTTTGGCCCTTTCGGTGGTTGTGTTGTTTTTGCAGCACTAATGCACAAGTCTGAAACAGATGGCGTCAGTTTAATTTTTACTCTAAAAGTGATGACGTGTCTCAAGGCTGCATTATTCCCGACCAGCAGGAACCAGCAGGAATAAACATATTGTACTTTGATGAGCCGTATAATATGTTAAACACCATAACCGCTGTCAAAACCCTTCAAAACACCAGTTTTAGTAAACAAACTGATGTTTTGTCCCTTTTAGGAAAGCATGTGGTTGTCGACACTCATTAGTTTGTGTCTGGAATGGGTTTATGGTGCAAGAGTTGATTGTGTTCACAGTGTGTCAGATCATGTAGTTCTTCTTGAGCACCTCCAGATATTGTTGAGTGGCTCTGCTCACAGGGTCCTTCTGCTCTAGGGTCACGTTCAGGTTTTGAGAGCCGGAGGCCGAACCTACGGGAGACATACGGGCAGAACCTCCTTCCAGCTCTCCTGTCACTGAGCGAGAAAGAGAAGGACAGTTGAGTCACTTTTGAAGCCACATCAAATGAATACAGAATAGATTTACAGCAACATCTCTTCTCTGATGACGAGATGTCATGAGATCGAACAATAGTAAACCACAACCATTCAATCAATTCCCCATGAATAAAATCAAAACCCTGCTCTACATTTGTTCTTGTTTGGGAAGCGTTTCACTCGTATATACGTCACAATATGTTTCATGCTGACTTTAAAGAAAAATATTTTGTTGTAATAATGACTCACCATAGTCCAGCTCCTTCGATATGTTCCTCTCCAGCTCCGTCTGCATCTGTAACAGGAACAGACAAACCTGATTACACTTCTAACTTCATCTCATCAAACACGCATGTCCTAAAACTAGCACTCAGTCGGGTTGTTTTTAAAGTCATAGCGTTCACGCTAGGCATAAAATGCATCATTTTAAAATGTAATTTATTCCTGTGATCAAAGCTGAATTCTCCGGTCTTCAGTGTCACATGATCCTTCAGAAAACATTTTAATATGCTGATTGTTTTATGTCTGAGCAAACAAGGCCATAATATAACCCCAGCCAGTGATATTATTATGAATTTGATTAGTATAATATTAAATAAAGACTGTTGTGAATGTAACAGTCAGCGTCATTAGACTAACAGCAGATCTGATGCAAAACTGAATCGTTCACACATGGATATTAGTCTCAGAAAGAATCAAATAATATCAAAATTTGACTAATACAGACCTGAGAATAGCAGAACATGTTACACATCATAAACATTAGATCTCGTTTAAATATTCATTAAATTCAGACATAATGTGTACTTCATTAGCATGAATATTGTGCACAGTATGTCAATTTTCTGTACCCATTAAAGGATTAGTTCAGTTCAGAATTAAAATTTCCTGATAATTTACTCACCCCTCTGTCATCAAAGATGTTCATGTCTTTTTTTTCTTCAGTCGAAAAGAAATGAAGGTTTTTGAGGAAAACATTCCTGGATTTTTCTCCATATAGTGGACTTCACTGGGGTTCAACGGGTTGAAGGTCCAAATGACAGTTTCAGTGCAGCTTAAAAGAGCTCTACATGATCCCAGACGAAGAATAAGAGTCTTTTCTAGAGAAACGATCTGTCATTTTCTAAAAAAAAAAAAAAATTAAATACCTTTTAACCACAAATGCTCATCATGCACTGCTCTGCGATGCTCCACGCATTACGTAATCACGTTGGAAAGGTCACACGGGATGTAGGTGGAAGTACCGATCCAGTGTCTACTAAGTGAACGTGCAACAATTAAGTCAAACGGCCTTTACAAAAAAAGGTAAAACAACAATGTCGGATGATTTTACAATTTTCCAACGTGATTACGTAATGCGTGGTGTATCGCAGAGCAGTGCAAGACGAGCATTTGTGGTTAAAAAGTATGTCATGTTTTATTTCTTTTTTTAGAAAATGGCCAACGGTTTCTCTAGATAAGACTCTTATTCCTCGTCTGGGATCATGTAGAGCTCTTTGAAGCTGCTCTGAAACTAACATTTGGACCTGTTGAACCCCAGTGAAGTCCACTATATGGAGAAAAATCCTGGATGATTTCCTCAAAAACCTTCATTTCTTTTCGACTGAAGAAATAAAGACATGAACATCTTGGATGACATGGGGGTGAGTAAATTATCAGGACATTTTAATTCTGAACTGAACTAATCCTTTAAGTACCAGGATGACCTACTACATTTAGCAAAATGTTAAGTATACAAGCAGAGCACACTGCACAGAATACTGTTTCCCACAATGCAACGTGCTTGACTTTACCTTCCATTTCCAGTGCGCTAAAAGAACTAATATCATTATTTGAACAATCCGTCAAAAGATATATTTTTACTCAAAACAATCATTAAAATGTAAATAATCCTATTTAAAACTACTAAGCTACTTGCAGAATTAAATTTAATTAGGTCATTTGAAAACAATATACAGTGGGTACGGAAAGTATTCAGACCCCCTTAAATGTTTCACTCTTTGTTATATTGCAGCCATTTGCTAAAATCATTTAAGTTCATTTTTTTCCCTTATTAATGTACACACAGCACCCTATATTGACAGAAAAACACAGAATTGTTGACATTTTTGCAGATTTATTAAAAAAGAAAAACTGAAATATCACATGGTCCTAAGTATTCAGACCCTTTGCTGTGACACTCATATATTTAACTCAGGTGCTGTCCATTTCTTCTGATCATCCTTGAGATGGTTCTATACCTTCATTTGAGTCCAATTGTGTCTGATTATACTGATTGGACTTGATTAGGAAAGCCACACACCTGTCTATATAAGACCTTACAGCTCACAGTGCATGTCAGAGCAAATGAGAATCATGAGGTCAAAGGAACTGCCTGAAGAGCTCAGAGACAGAAGTGTGGCAAGGCACAGATCTGGCCAAGGTTACAAAAAAAATTCTGCTGCACTTAAGGTTCCTAAGAGCACAGTGGCCTTCATAATCCTTGAATGGAAGACGTTTGGGACGACCAGAACCCTTCCTAGAGCTGGCCATCCGGCCAAACTGAGCTATCGGGGGAGAAGAGCCTTGGTGAGAGAGGTAAAGAAGAACCCAAAGATCACTGTGGCTGAGCTCCAGAGATGCAGTCGGGAGATGGGAGAAAGTTGTAGAAAGTCAACCATCACTGCAGCCCTCCACCAGTCGGGGCTTTATGGCAGAGTGGCCCGGCGGAAGCCTCTCCTCAGTGCAAGACACATGAAAGCCTGCATGGAGTTTGCTAAAAAACACCTGAAGGACTCCAAGATGCTGAGAAATAAGATTCTCTGGTCTGATGAGTCCAAAATAGAACTTTTTGGCCTTAATTCTAAGCAGTATGTGTGGAGAAAACCAGGCACTGCTCATCACCTGTCCAATACAGTCCCAACAGTGAAGCATGGTGGTGGCAGCATCATGCTGTGGGGGTGTTTTTCAGCTGCAGGGACAGGACGACTGGTTGCAATCGAGGGAAAGATGAATGCGGCCAAGTACAGGGATATCCTGGACGAAAACCTTCTCCAGAGTGCTCAGGACCTCAGACTGGGCCGAAGGTTTACCTTCCAACAAGACAATGACCCTAAGCACACAGCTAAAATAACGAAGGAGTGGCTTCACAACAACTCCGTGACTGTTCTTGAATGGCCCAGCCAGAGCCCTGACTTAAACCCAATTGAGCATCTCTAGAGAGACCTAAAAATGGCTGTCCACCAACGTTTACCATCCAGCCTGACAGAACTGGAGAGGATCTGCAAGGAGGAATGGCAGAGGATCCCCAAATCCAGGTGTGACAAACTTGTTGCATCTTTTCCAAAAAGACTCATGGCTGTATTAGATCAAAAGGGTGCTTCTACTAAATACTGAGCAAAGGGTCTGAATACTTAGGACCATGTGATATTTCAGTTTTTCTTTTTTAATAAATCTGCAAAAATGTCAACAATTCTGTGTTTTTCTGTCAATATGGGGTGCTGTGTGTACATTAATAAGGGAAAAAAAAATGAACTTAAATGATTTTAGCAAATGGCTGCAATATAACAAAGAGTGAAAATTTAAGGGGTCTGAATACTTTCCGTACCCACTGTAGCATAAAACTATATTTTCAATATTGCACACTGCAAAACAAATAGTAGATAGTATACAATGTATATTACCCAGTATGCAGTGCACTGAAATTAACTATTATAACTATAAAAATAAAATTAATATGAAAACTATGATTAAAAAAAAATATATAAAAATAAAACCCAAATTCAAAATATTAATAATACTAATAGAATATGAATAATACTAAAACAACACTGCTTACGAACAAAGACAGTGACTTGGTTTTCAAAATGACTTTTCATTTGTGTGACTAAAGTCTGTGATGTCACAGATAAGTCATCAAGCTTAAACTAAAATCTTGCTCAAAATTAATTCAACCTGATTTCTGACTCGGTTTCGTCTTCCAAAAACAGCTGTGTGAAGCCGCAGAGAGACATTAAAGCAGTTGTGTGTGTGTTTGTGTGTGTGTGTTCTGACAGTCAGAGATCTGCACACAGCTACACACCTGCTCAGGTATCAGGCTGCAGAGAGGACAGGTGAGAAACAGACTTTTGAGCTAGAAGCTGAAGATATCAGAGACACAAGAGGTCATGAGTCCAGACAGCAGCCACAGGAAAAGCAGACGAGGAGGTTATTTGGTACATTTATGAAGGGAAAGATAATGGAAGGATTAAACATATCATTGTTCGTTAGTTTTAGAATCACCACCACCTGATGATTTTTCACACTAATTTATTTGGTGAAATGGTGGATCTTCTAAAGCTAACAGGAAGTGTTAGATCATGGTTAGTGTTGAATGTTGAGGCATTTGGAAACCTGCTCACAGAGAATGAAATGACTTCATGCAGCGCTCACCTTTGCCAGGTAGGCCTCTACGCGGTTGCTCTGGGATTCTCCTACCGTACCCAGCAGAGGCGTTCCCAGGCCCAGGCTCCTGTTCAGGGGTCCTAGAGAGGCTCCATACGCCCCCACAGAGCCCAGAGACGCCACATCTAGAGCGGGGCCTCCCAAACTGCCGTTCACTATACTGCTGGTGAGCAGAGATTTACTGCGCTGCCTCTCGCTCAGGAGTTTAGTGTTGGCCTCCGCTAACCGCTCATTCGACCTGCACATTATATTAACAAAAAGACATTTAATGGCACATTATAAAAGAAAACTTTAATTATGAAGCACAGAAATAAATAAATCAACTAAATAAAGACAAAAGCTGCCTATTATATAATTAAAATAATTACTAGGGCTGATTAAATTAATAAGAGCCGTTAAAGAAATAATTTTATTGTCATTCATTAATTCTTGTTTTTTATTATTTTAGTTTTTACTTGGTAAATTTATGATAATATCCTGCGCCTCCCATGATATGCTTTGAAATGACATTTATTAATTTGTTCCTTATATTTTTATATTATATCTTTTATTTTAATTTTTTTTATATTCTTATATTTTACTATTTTTAAAAATGTATTATTCTATTAATTTATTTGTATTTATTATTTCTTGCTTCACTCGTTAAATTTTTCATTATTTTCTGCTCTTCCTTTGATATGATTTGATATTGTTATATATACAGTATATATATTTGCATTTAATATTTTTAGTTGTACTTGATAAAAAATATAATTCTGCACCTCCTTTGATATGCATAATATTAAGATAATGAATATTTATGAATTTGTTTGTTTACTTATTTATTTGTATTCTACTGTTTATTATTTTTTGATAATTCCCTGCGCCTCCCTTGATATGCTTTGAAATAATATTTATAAAATTTTTCTTTTATATTTTACTATTTTTAAAATGTATTATTTTATTGATTTATTTGTGTTTATTAGTTTTAGGTTTACTTATTAAATGCATCATCATTTTCTGTGCCTCCCTTGATATGCTTTTAAATAAAAATCTCTATTCTTCTTTTGCGGTTAATACAACTAAATACATTTTTTGAATCTCACAATGTGATTGAGCTGTGATTATAGTTAAGACAAACATTTATAAATATAATTGTAAGGACAGACTCCCATCATGCCTCTCACCTCTCCAGTTTGGAGGCCAGACTCTTGCGGAGGCGTAGCTCTTCGCTGTACAGCTGTCTGTAGCGTTCCAGCTCGCTGCGGCTGGAGTCTCTCTGAACCAGACTGTCCTGCTGAACGTTGCGTAAGCGGCCGAGTTCCCCCTCCAGATCCTTGATGCGCTGCTCCAGCTGAGAGCGCTGACTCGCCTCGTTCGCAGCTTTCATCTGCTCCAGAGCTTCCTGAGACGCCGCCTGCGTCTGACAAGTGAAACATACAAACGGTGTCTAAAACCTTATAATAATAATTTATAATATAATAATTTTTTTTTTAGGAATATATAACATTATAAAAAAATTAAATAATAATAAATAATAAAATTCTGCCTGCATCTGAGGAGTGAAACATACAGTGTCTAAACCTTTATATTATGTATTATTATAATACATTATTATATAATAATTATTTTAATAAATAAATTAACTTTATAAATACATTTTAGAAATATATAATATTGTAAAATTAATAATCAAATAGAAAAATAAAAACTTTACAATAAAAATAATTATTTTAATTATCTTTAAAATTATATTTTATATTTCAGAAATAATATAAAAAATAATTAAATAATAATAAATAATACAATTCTGCCTGGATTTGAAGAGTGAAACATACAGTGTCTAAACCTTTATAATAAATAAAATTATTATAATTACTTCATAAAATACATTTTAGAAATAAATAATATTGTAAAATAAACAATCAAATAAATACAAAATAAAAACTTTAGAATAAAAATAATTATTATAATTATCTTTAAAAAATATATTATATATTTCAGAAATAATATTATAAAATAATTAAATAATAATAAATAATAAAAATTCTGGCTGCATCTGAGTGAAACATACAGCGTCTTTATAATAAATAAAATTATTATAATTAACTATAAAATACATTTTAGAAATATATAATATTGTAAAAAATAATCAAATAAATAAATAATAATAAACAAAATAAAATTCTCTGTGTCTATAATAAAAAAAATTCTAAACATTGTTTTATAAAATAATTTTTTTTAAGACAAAATAAAATAAAATAAATTAAAATAAAAAATAAAAAAATTTGGACCTTGCATACAAATGAAATTAAATGCATTATGGTGCATGTTGAGTCTCTACCTGCAGGAAGAGGTTGACCTCCTCTAGTTTGTGTCGGATCTCCTGTCGGGCTCTTTCCTCCGTCTCTCGGCGGTACTGCTCGGCCTGGCTCTGGTCCATCACACCGGCCTCCAGCTGTCTGCGCAGACCGGCCACCTCCTCCTCCAGCTGCCTCTTGCTGCGCTCCATCTGCTCGTGGCTTCGGCTCAGGCTCTTCACAGACACCAGCTTCTCCTTCAGCTGTCTGTTCACCTCCTCCAGCCGGGAGCAGCGCGACGCCTCGCGCTCGTACTGAGACTGGAGCTCATCCATCTGCGCCAAAGGAGGGGTAACAACAGAATTAGAGGCAGACAGAAAAGGAGACTTAATGAAGTCTGCATACTTTTAGGCTGCATATGTGTGTAAATGCCTGAAGCTGAGACTGTACCCGTGTCTTCATTCTACTGAAGGAACTCTCTGCCTCCAGTCGGTGGCTCATGTCTCCCCTGAAGCTGCCCAGAGTAGAGTCCAGCTGTGCACCGCCCTGTGCACCACCCTGTTCACGCAGCTGTTTCTTAGCGGTCTTCAATAGAGTCTTCAACCTAACACATACAGTACGATACAAGATACAAGACACAATCAATATTGAAACATTCTCTATCAATGTGGTTATTGTTAACTAAAACTATTTAGAAAAGAGTTAGAAATAATATAAAAAATAAACATTAGATAAGTTATATTTAAAAAACTTTAAGAAATTTAAGAAATGCTGGCTTGGCAACTAACTGAAATAAAATGCATTTAATTTTAAGTTGAAAACAAACAAATAATAATAATAAAGCTAAATAAAATATTTTACTTTATATTTTAATATTTAATATTTTATTTAACAAAAACTGATAAAAATGACAAAAGCACATCATAAATTTAGTAAAACAAACTTTTACAATTTAAAACTTAAAAACTTAAAATAAAAACTGAAAATACAAAATATTAATAAATATTATGATAGTATATAAATAATCCTAATAAATAATCGAGATAATTGAGATCTAGGTACTTATGTCAGTCTGGCCATATAAATAATATGATATATATTTAAAGTCAACATAAATTTTGGTCCTATAATGACATCACCCAATTATTCTTTAACTCATCTCATCCAACCATCTGCCATATAGAGACTTGTTTCACCATCTAATTAATTCCCCATAGATAAAATAAAGCCTTGAATTATTTATCCTTTCGAATATCCTGTTTCACTTGGAAATACATTACTATGGAACTGCTGTGTGGATGTTTTAGCGCTACACATGGCCGTATGTCATTCTACAGCACTATAGCAGCAAAAAACAGGCTTGGAGTCAGTCATCACTGAAATAAACAAATATAAGATGTGTCTTAGCATGTAAAAAGCATTTATCTCACAGATTTGCAAGCAGGAGGATCCGCATAGCCAGCTTCTCTACGTACTCAAACACGTCTACAGGCGTAGAGCTGCAGCGGTTGGGGTTAAAGGTTAAAGGGTCACCTGTACATTTCTTTCTGAAGGTCCGTGTTTCGCTTCATCTCCTGCTCCAAACGGGTGTCCACAGATTTCTTCAGCTCGCCTAGTTTTTTGGCCTTTTTCTTCTCGAGCTCCATCTGAAACACAGAGAGCGTTAGAAACTCTGGTCCTTAAAAGCTTAATAACAGACATATTTAATTGCGTTGTCGACGTGACATTTCAAACAGTTTTAGCGCACATCTTGCTGACCCCAAACTTTTGAATGGTAATGTGTGTATGTATATATATATATATATATATATATATATATATATATATATATATATATATATATATATATAGGGGTGTAACAGTACATGTATTCATCCCGAACCGTCACAGTACGGGCGTCACGGTTTGGTGCATATAGTCAGTCACAGGCGATCCACACTTCAGTCCAGAAGGGGGCGTGCACGGTAATGCAACGCTGTTTGCTAACCGCAACAACAGGAAAAAGTGCAGAAGAAGAAGAACAGACAATCTATGCAGAGATATGTTTACATATAATCTCTCAACCAGTGTCTCAACTGCGGAAAGACGTCAATAAAACAGCTTAGGAATAAAATCTCATGTAGCATCACATTTACCTCAGGCAATTCAATACTGAGGTACGTACCGAACCATCATGTTTGTGTACCGTTACACCCCTAATATACATGTATATATATATATATATATATATATATATATAAACTTCAAACTATTAAAACAAACATTTAAGGATATGTTATATGTAAATCATCCTTTTCCATGTGCTAATTGCATTTTTTTGATTGAGTCACTAAACATTTAGCTGTCAAGTAACACATTTTAGATGGACATTATTGTGTCTTTCTGGCACCTGACTGGTCAGTTCTCCTTTCTCTTTCTCTAGCTCAGAGAGGCGGAGTCCCAGTCGTGATCGGCTCTTGAGCTCCTCCTCCCACAAAGCTTGTGAGTCCTGGGCATTATGGGACATCATACTCTGCTTCTGCACCTGGAGAAGAGGAGCGCAATTAAACAAGCCATTACGATATATTCCTATAGCTTTGCTCTTCAAGCTCAATGTGACGTGTTTGTTATGAAGTGTACCTCTCGGTTAAGCTGTTCTTCTAGAGTCATCTTACTGCTCTGCAGGTTTGTGACGAGATCTTCCAAACGATTCCTGACCTGAGAACATCACAGAGGTCAATACGCAACAGGATCTTGCTGATTAGTTACAGATTCAACTACTTCACCATGCAGATCTAGATCTACTTTCAATCTGAACACTTTAGATCCCAGAAACCAGAAATGTAAAAGGGAGAAAGAAAGTTTACAATCCAATGAAAGTCGAATCAAATCTGCAAAAAGACCACCACCAAAAAAGCGAAAATACCCCGCTAACAACCCAACTAGAGAAAAACAATAAAGTATGCAGACACTTTATTGTTTCCTGTTCATTTCAAGTGTAATCACAGTAAGATTTGAGGTCTAAAAGAGCTGTAAAGTGAAACAATCAGTAAAGGGAATTGCTAGAATCACAGCTAAACATTTGATACCAACCCCTTCTCCAGGTGATGAGCCTGATAGCTGTAAAAAGAGTGACTATACCATCAGTTTACATCAAATCTCCTCTCCGACTAACTCACATGTACAGTCGCCTCATTAACCAGAGTTAATCTGAAGTCAGATGTGAAGCTCAGATGACTTAAGAGGGTAAAACGAGGTTTAATGTGGATTAATGTCTAAATCTACCATCATCAGTTGAGTCAGGACACTCGTACTTTACAAACTAGAGGTCCGGCTCGACCCCTAAGTACTAAATGAGTGATATTTGAGAGAACTCACCACAGCGCCCTCCTGAACGCCCTTCTGTAGCGCTTCAATGCGGTTGGTCTGCTGTTTGGCCGTGGCCTCCAGTCTGGCATTCTCGATCTCTAACCTGTAGAGATGTCATAATCTCATCAACTATTTTTACCTCTTAAAGGGATAGTTCACCCAAAAATGAAAATCCCGTCATCATTTACTCACCCTCAAGTTGTTCCAAATCTGTATATATCTTTTTCTTCTGCTTAACACAAAAGAAGATATTTCGAAGACTGTCTGTAATCAAACAATTGATGGTCCCCATTGACTTCCATAGTATTTTTTTCTCCATACTATTGAAGTCAATGGGGCCCATAAACTGTTTGGTTACAGACATTCTTCAAAATATCTTCTTTTGTGTTCAGCAGAAGTAAATGATGTCAGAAGTTTTTGGGTGAACTATCCCTTTAATGATCAGTTAGCTAAGTAGTTGATTACAGTTGATGACGATAGTCGCTTTAAATAGTTTAGTTGATGAATGTAAGATGAGGGGGAACAGAATTCTTCATTTGAATGCACTTTTATTACAATAACTTAATAATATCCTATAAATAATACTGATATATGTTAAAATTAATATAAATATACTAATATAATATTCATATTTAATAACTTAATACTATGCAATAATTTACTATTTAATAATATGAATGGTAATATGAATATATATATATATATATATATATATATATATATAAAATCATAATATTTATATTAATTTCATATAATATTCATATATAATAACTTAAAATGATGCAGTAAATGATTACTGAAATATGTAAATATGAATGTAAATGTTTTTATATAATATTCATATTTAATAACTTAATATTATGCAATAAATTACTATTTAAAAAAGTAAATATGAATATACTGTTACTCATGTATATGTATATGTATATATATATATATACAATGTATATATTAATTTCATATAATATTCGTATACAATAATTTCAAATTATGCAATAAATTACATAAATATGACAATATATGTGAATATATTAATATTAAAATGTTAATAAATGATACATAGATGAATATAAATATTCATATTCAATAATGTAATATTATACAATAAATTACTATTTAAATATGTAAATATGAATATAAATGTATCAATATAATATGTATATTAATTTCATATAATATATATATATAAATAACTTAATAGTATGCAATAAATTACATTACTGAAATACTTAATAATTAATATAAATATATACATGTAATATTAATATTCATATCTTATAATACTTACATTCCTACCTCTATTATGGTACTATGTTATATTTTCCATTTAAATTTTATTTTTATTATAAATATTTATATACACAATATTTGTTCTATAGTAAACTGTTTGATTGTAATCCCTCACGTCACTTACATGAGTAAAATGATTTAAAGGGGGTATAATGCTATTTCATGCATTCTGACTTATTTACACTGTTGCTCGAGAAAGATTTGTCGCTTTGTTTTTAGACCACGAAATCAACAATGTAACCAAAGAAGTGTGTTTTTGGTTGTGAGGGAAAGATAACCTTGCTTTCCAAAGAACCCAGTGGAGCTGAGAGATTTGTGCTCAAGCATTACATTGATGCGCTCTCGATATTTGTTATTAAAATAACCATAGAAACTGATAGTTTCAATCACTTTTTCATTGGTGAAAATGAATGGAGAATATCTTGTGTTTTTCCGTGGCTGCTCGAGCCCTCAGGATCGGCGCTTATGGTTTCATAAACAAGGCCCAGTTCTACGCTGGATTTACAGATCGTTTGAAACTGAAAGATGGAGCGGTCACAGCGATAATGATCCCAGTCATGAGTCAGAACAGCAGGTGGTGAGTGAAACTGCTTCAAATGACTGTTTTGTTGGCAATAGGCACCTAAGTGCAGATAATGTAAACAATACGAACATAGTGAATTCAGAAATTCATTATTCATCATTCACTATACGCTATATTCATTATAGTGATCCATGGATAATGCGATGGTGTATTGTGTGTGTTTAAATTTAGCTGACCATTGATAGCTTGCAGACGATCTCTACACAAAAGCTGCGCGTGCTCGTGACAGCTCATCACTCTATCTCCACTCACACGACACGCCTCCAGGCGCTCAGCTGTTTTCGGAAAGACTCGGTACAGTGTATGTATCTTTTATAAATGTGATAAAACTAAAGACTTTTGGCGATATATGCTGTACTACTCTATAGGTACTTAAGTTTAACATGAGATTGGCAGAAACTGTGTGTGATACCCCCCCTTTAACTTAAATCATGTATTATGTTGAAGTTACAAATAAAGTAATAGAGTGTTTTTGCAGACCCAGTTCACACTGATTAACTGTACCTCTGCACCGCCTCCTCCAGCTGTCTGATGGTTTGCTCTTTGCCTGTAGAAGCAGCTAGCACCTCCTCTAGTTTCTGAGCGGTACTGCAGGCCTCTCGCTCCTTATCGTCCAGAGAGCTTTTCAGGTGGCTGATGCGTCTCTCAGCCTGGACATACACTTCTTCTGACTCCTGCAGCTGGAAAAGAGTAAATGAATCAAACAAAAGGACTGAATGGCCTACATAAGAACCTACACTTGTCATATATTTAATTAATGAATATGCATGCTGAAAATAATGAATGAACTCCAGTACAGTTACATACAGATTGTACTGTAAACGGTTTCCCATAAGCTGACTGGACAGGTTTCAGGAAGTACAAGTAGATTAATGGGTACCTTGCCCTTCAATCGGTCCATGTCCTTTAGTGTGCGCGCTTTCTCTGCCTCAAGATCGTTTCGGTACCGCGTGTTGACCTCCAGAGAAGCCTCACACATGGACAACTTCTTCAGACAGTCAGCTAGTTCCTGTTGCAGCTGTCGGAGAGAGGTCTGCAAAAACACCCAACAGCTTCATTCTCTCATTGGGTCATGTTCCTTTGACATTTTATTACACTGGGTCTACATCGGATGTGTGCACCATGTTGAGAAGCTGCTGTCTACTTTTCAAGTGCCCATTCAACTGACCAAAGACACATTTAATGTTGTGTTGCACTGCCATTTTATTGTCTTTGTTTGTCTGAAATAAAGAATATTTCATATGTTTCTTGTAGATTTTCATTTTATACTTTTATATAAACTAATGTTCAAAAGTTTAGAGTCAGTAACACCTTCTTCTGCATTTATTTGAAAATACAGTAAAAACAGTAATATTGTGAAATAATATTACAATTTAAAATACCTGTTTTCAGTTTGAATCTATTTTAAAATGTAATTTATTCCTGTGATCAAAGCTGAATTTTCAGCATCGTTACTCCAGTCTGCAGTGTCACATGATCCTTCAGAATCCTTCATGAATCAGCATGTTGCTAACGTTTTGAGATGTTGCTAGCATGTTTTAGCATTCTGGTAGCATGAATTAGCATGCTGTTAGCATGTGTTACCACTTGGTTAATGTGTTTTAGCATGTTGCTGGCATGAATTAGCATGTTGTTAGCATGTTTTAACATGCTACTAGCATGAATTAACATGTTAGCATTTTTTAACATGTTCACAATATTTTTGTGGAAACTGATATGCATTTTCTTCAGGATTCTTTGATGAATAGAAAGTTTTATTTCAATGTACTTTAATTTTTTCTGTTGCTCTTCATAAAGAAATTAATATGCATACAGAAATAGAGAGAAAAAAAAACTCTCTACCTCTCTCTCAGCTTTCTCCTGCTCTAGTTTGTAGTTCTGCTCCCTCAGCTCGCCGTTCGTCTTTGCCAGCTCATTGCTTCTCTCCTCCACCAGGTGGACTCTCTCCTCTCCGTCTGCACGTAACTGGTTCAGCATTTCGGCAAAGTTTTGGTGCACATCTGTTACAGCTTTGTCCTTCGCCGAGCCCTTGTTGAGCGCCTCCTCCAGCTGCTGTCGCAGCAGCGCGCCCTCGCTCTGAGTCTGGACCAGTCGCTCCTGCATGGCTTCCAGTTTAGCCCCGGCACGGCTGGCCTGCTCCCGTTCGCTCAGTACCGTGGTTTCCAATTCTTTGAGTTTGGCGTGAGCCTGGTCTTTCTCCCGGGCCAGAGTCTCCAACAGCACGGCCTTCTCCGCGATGGTCAGAGCGTTGCGGTGACACTCGTTCTCCAGGCTGTTGGCACGCGCCTCTGCCTTGCTGAGTTTCTGGGAGAGGGACTGGATGGTGTCCCGTTGGGTGCTGGACTCAAAGATGTGCTTTTCCTGCGCACGCTGATGCTCCTCACGGTCTCGCTGGAGCGTGCGCTCCGCGTCTGTGCGTGATGCCTGAGAGGTTGCAACAATAACTAGATTGAAATGTTTGTAGACAAACTTTGATGTTGGCTTGACAAAGCCTTATGAAAGTCTAAAAGTTTTACAAGCTTTAAATTTAGTGAAGTGGAAAGAAAGAAAGAAAGAAAGAAAAACATTGCTAACATGTATTATCATGTTTTAACACATTCCTAACATGAATTAACATGTTTTAATACACTGCTAACATGAATTAGCATTTTGTTAGCATGAATTAACACATTGCTAGCCTGTTTTAACACGTTGCAGGCATAAATTAGCATGTTGCTAGCATGTTTTAACACATTGCTAACATTATTAGTACTTTGCTAACATGATTTAGTATTTAACACATTGCTAACATTATTAGCACTTTGCTAGCATGATTTTGTGAGCATGGATTACCATGTTGCTAGCATGAATTAGCATGTTTCTAACATGTTTTACCACATTATTAACATGAATCAGAATGTTGCTAACATGTTTTAGCTTGTTGTTACCATTAATTAGCATGTTGCTACCATTATTTAACATGCTGCTAACATGTTTTAAGATGCTGCTAGCATGTTTTAACATGCTGTTAGCATGAATTAGCATGTTGTTAACATGTTTTTACAAGTTGATAGCATGAAATAACACTTTGCTAACATGTTTTAACATGTTGCTGACATGAATTAGCATGTTGTTAACATGTTGCTAACATGTTTTAACACGTTGCTACCTTGAATTGACATTTTTTGAATGATGCCAGCATATTTTAGCATGCTAATAGCATGAATTATCAAAATGTTAGCATGTTTTAGCATGTTGCTAGCATGTTTTAGCATGTTGCTAGCATGTTTTAGCACGTCGATAGCATGAAGTAGCACGTTGATAGCATGTTTTAGCATGTCCTTGGACAGTCATTAAGCTTTGCTAGTGACAGCTTAAATGCTCTTTAGGTTTTATTGTACAAAGGTTTTGACCCCCTCAATTCAAGTCTATGTGACTTTTCACAGTTTTGATCTTCCGTTTAACAAAAATCGAAAGTCGGATCAGTTAGAAAACATATAGAACACTAAGTCAGAACAGTCTGAAGGTCTGAGCTGAGTTTGGTGGTTGTAGCTTGAAAGCCCTAGGAGGAGATACTGCTTAAAATTTAGTCTCAGAAGAAGAAGAAGCTTAAATAGTAGATCAGCTTTGTCAAGCCAACATAATAAAGGACAAATTGAGAACAAAATCCTTTTTCCTTTGGTTCAACACAAAAAGAGCAATGAAACCGTCTGACCTGACATCTCTCGGCCTCCTGTAGCGCCGCCTGCAGTCGTGCCCTGCTCGCCTCAGCCTCCGCCTCCAGCTGCTGCCTCACCTGTCTCTCGTGCTCCAGTTTAGCGGTGATCACGGAGCATTCCGCCTTCAGCGCGCTGAGCTGCCCATTGTACTGGAACACGGTCTGGGCCAAGGCCTCCTCGCTTAGTTTCATGTCCCTGCGGGTGTCCTCCAGTCTCTCGCGTAGAGCGTCTCGCTCCTCCGCAAGACGAGACTCTTCCTGCTGGCTGTGACACTGCGAGCGGTCCAGCTCGGCCCGAGCGGCGTTCAGCTCATCCTGAAGAGTTCGGTTTTGTTGCATCAATTCTCGCTCACGGTCCGATGCCTCTGTTAGCTGGGACATGGCCTGAGAACAACATCAATAAATAACATGAGACAAACACAGTTTAGTATTGTTTAAAAAAAGAGTCCTTAAAAAACGACACAGTATGTGGCTTGATTGCAATATAACACGGTAAGTTAATGCCTAAGTGCAGGTCATTAGCACAAAGCCTGAAAATCTGACCAATCACATGTCAGAGAACAGGATTAGAGCAGTTGGGTTACAGAGAAGATCTGCTGACTAAGTTCACTGCTTATATGCGGTAAACCTAAATCATGAAGTTCCTGTATTTGATTTTAAAATATTTTATTAAATAAGGAAAGAGGGGAATTGTAATTTAAATATTTTAATATTTATATATGAACAGTTTTCAGAATTAGTTACACTGGTAATTTGTTCTCAATTATTTTCATATTCTTCATGGTTTCTTAGATGGGATGTGATAAAAGGTGCAAAGCTATGATGTCACTGCTTATTTGGCTGTACAACTATGATGTCATTGCATATGTCATCATAAAGATATGACATCACTGATATTGGTAATTTGTTCTGATATTGGTAATTGGTAAGTTATGCTCATATTCTTTATGGTTTCTTAAATGGGATGCGAAATAAGCTGCAGAGCTATGATGTCACTGCATATTTGACTGCAAAGCTACGACATCACTGCATATGTGATTGTAAACATGATGTCAGCGCATATTTGACTAAAGCTATGACATCACTGCATATGTGATTGTAAACATGATGTCAGCGCATATTTGACTGTAAAGCTATGACATCACTGCATATGTGATTGTAAACATGATGTCAGCGCATATTTGACTGTAAAGCTACGACATCACTGCATGTGATTGTAAACATGATGTCAGCGCATATTTGACTAAAGCTACGACATCACTGCATATGTGATTGTAAACATGATGTCAGCGCATATTTGACTAAAGCTACGACATCACTGCATATGTGATTGTAAACATGATGTCAGCTCATATTTGACTGTAAAGCTACGACATCACTGCATATGTGATATTGTAAACATATGATGTGAGCGCATATTTGACTGTAAAGCTATTACATCACTTTTTTTGTCATTTTTTGCCTTTATTATGACAGGACAGTAAGTAGACAGGAAGCGAAGTGGGGGAGAGAGAGAAGGGGAATGGGATCAGGAAAGGTCCGCGAGCCGGGACTCGAAATCGGGTCGCCCGAAGCGCAGCGGCGCTATATGTCTGCTAACAGAAGTAGCACATTTCATAAAGCTGGTAATATCTGAAGTGACAGAGGTACCTCATTGCTCTTGTTGAGGTTGCGGAGGTTCTCCTCCTCGATGTCCTGCTGCTTACGCAGGTGGTTGTTGAGTAACTCCTCATGTAGGGCGCGAGCACTGCGCTCATGAGACAGGAGACGTTGAGACTCATCTCTATCCTCCTCAAGCTAAATATACAAACACACACACACACACACACTGTTCAACACACTGAGATAACTATGTCATAAGCTGTTTTTACCAGCAGGGGGCAGTAAAATCTAACAGTCTGCTGCTGTTGACCTGTTTGATGCTGTTCTTCAGGGCTCTGATCTCCAGTTCCAGACTTCGGACTTTCAGCTCGGCTTTGTGGCGCTCCTCTGCCTCGGCCCGCTGCTGCTCCTCTTTCCTCTGTAGCTGCTCACGGGTTTTATTATACAGCATGAGAGCGCTCTGATGCTTTTCCTGTTCCTGTCTCAAAAGGAACCTTTCATGAGAAGAGAGAGAAAAAGAGAGTCAATGGCATTGTTAAAAACTCTGCTGAGCTGCCAACCTCCTTCCACATGCACTGAGATGAGCTCACTTGAGATTGTTCATGTCGGTTTCCAGCTCCAGTTTGAGATGTTCTAGGCTGGACTTGCTGCCTCTGATCTCATCCAGCAGGATCTTGAACTCGTTGCGTTCTTGCTCCAGCTGAGAGGTTTTATCCGCCAGGCGACTATGTCTGTCTCTCTCCCTCTGGATTGTGCGCTCATACTCGTGAAACATGTTTTGTAGTTTCACCACGCTCACAGAGTCTGCGGGGTGGACATAAGAGGAGACTTAAGCAAACATCTTCATTTGCTGAACACCTGATTATCGGTTTATTTGCAGCTGATTGAAGCAGACCGACTCACCCAGATAGCTGGAGTCGAGCTGTTTGAAGAGCAAAGATACGTTGCGGTATCCAGATACTGGAGTCTCCAGCTCTTCAGTGGCTGTGTCAGAAGACTGGGTCAGATCTTCAAAATCATCCGCCATCTCCAGCTCTCCAGTGCTCTGCATAGGAGACAATAAAAGTCAATAAAACAATGAGTAGCCTATGTTAAAGTCACCATGAAACCAAAATTCTTATTTCGTTTATTGGAATATTGCAGTATTTATTACAAATTATTAATCCGTGCACATATTTTTTTTTAAATTCATGTGCCCTTGGAATCTTTCATCAAAATCCCCTTCCTCTTGCAGTGACATAACTTTTCTTCTCTGATGATGTGTTTACTGGCGTGAGGGCGGGGCAACCTGTCACTCACATGAGATCCACCAATAAACTGTCAATTCCCCATGAACAAAAGCCGTTTCACTCAGATAAATGTCACAATAGGGAAGAATGGCTATTGCAACTTCCTTTAAAGTCATGCCGACTTTAAACTGGTATATTTATAATGAGTAACATTTTACAGTATTAACTACTGTCATAAACACTGAAACACTACAGGGGTTACCTAGGGCCCTATGAAATCCATTTGATTTTTTCCCAAATTCCGTTTTTTTTTTCTCTTCTAAATTCCGTTTTTTCCGTTTGAATTTTTTCTGGATTAGGTTTTTTACCCGTTTTGATTTTTTTGGACTTTAATTTTTAATGGTTTAATTCAATTTTAGTAATCAAAAATCATGTCTATTTAATTTAAATCATGAAACTTATGCAATTAAACAACGATTTATTAAAAATTTAACAAAAATTAAATTTTTTAGAACTCTATAAAATACGTTTCTCAAATTCCGCTTTATTTTGACCAAATTCAGTTTTCTGGATTCCATTTTAATGGTTTAATTACATTTTAAAGCATATTTAATTAATTGAATTCATAAAAACAAAATTAATTAATTTCTATGAAATGTTTTGTTTTTGTTTTTTCAGAAATTCTGTGTTAAATTTTATGGCAATCAAATAAAGGTATAAAATATTAATTTAATTTATCTTTTAAATCATATGATAAACAAACTTGTCAAACAAACAAATGTATTATTATTATTGTTATTAGTGTTAATATTATTATTACATTGAGACATAGCTAAATTCTACTGTACAACAGTAATATATTTCTGTCACAATTTCTTGTTTTGACAAACTTTTATTTTGACGGGTTGCCGTGTTGCTAATGATAGTTTTTCTTGTCAAATAGTTATTTTGCGGTTTAATATTCACAGACACTGGTCTATATCGCGATCTGATTTAAGTGTACTCATTTGACAAATTCTGTGACATTCCGAGTTATACAGTAAATTCCTTTTTATGACTGGATTCCGCGATTGCATCAGCATTTTCTGCATAGCGGAAATCATAGGGCCCTAGGTTACCTTACCAAGAAAGAAACTCACCTGCTCTTTCTTACGCCCCGAAGACGGAGACCTGTCAGAACAGAGGGGTACGGAAGAGAAAACATGATTTTAGACACGTTTATCTTTGATCAGACAACAACAGTCTACCGGAGAACATTTTGATGCTCTAAAATGAAGATATAATGCAGTATTCTCTTTAAAATATTAAATGTTATAACAAGGCCCAAATGGAATCTGCACTCTTTTCATTTGTTTTCATTTATTCTTAACTGAATTCTGCTGAATGATTTAATATGTTTGACAAACAACTGTTAAACAAAACTGAGCACACTGCATTCTTATTGTTAGCTAAAAGACTTATCAAATTATTAAAAATATTTTTCAAATTTGGTAAAATTCTATGGGCACAGATTCTGTACAGGCCAAGTTATACTTATAATGTTGCTGCTGCAGAACTGCGACAGATAAAAATCGATATTTTATAATGAAGCTGCATTAAAAAGCATGTAAATACTGCATGTATACCTCCTGTCCTCCTCCGACAGCTCACTTAAAGTACTATCATCAAAGACAGACTCGAGGTCTCCGTTATGGCGCGTTGCGGGCCGGGAGGGTTTTCCCTGCTGCGGGGGAGCTACACAGAGATTTCTCGCTTGGCTACCTACAGTTTTCTTTTCCTCCTCCTTTTCATCTTCCTCACCATGTGGTGGTGCCCTGTCAGTACTGGAGGTGCACAGATCTCATCATGAAGTTGAAATGAAAGATTTAATCAAAATAATAGAACAAATGTCAACTTCACACCCTCCACCAGGGAAACACCCAGAAAAGAAATAAGCAACGATGATACCAGAAGTAAAATCAGAGCGTCAGCAAAAACCTGATGGCTTTTTTTTGCTGTTTTCATTAGAATTAAACACAAAAGACTGACAAGGTAAAAATATAACACAATACTTGTATACCATGGCTATTGTTTTTGACTGCAAGCATATTCTTTAGAACAAGAACTATCAGGCTGTTTGCTGAAAGCTCTTTACTTCAAGGTGTCCTCAGGAATTTTTTTTCCAGCAATGTTTGAAACTCTGCTTAAGCACACAGGATAAAAGGAATTCCAGAGCAAAACAAAAACAAAAATAATTTTAATTTTTTAAATAAAATAAAAATAATTTAAAAAATTTAAATAAAATAAAAAATAAAATAAAAATAAATAAATAAAATAAATTATTTTATTAAAAAAAAATATTTTCACTTAAATTTCTATTTTAAAAATAAAATAAAAATTAAAAATTAAATAAAACAATTTTTTATTTTAATTGTAATTTTTATTTAAATTTTTAAATTAAAAATAAATTTTTATTTATTTTAAAAATAAAAATTATTTTATTTTTAAAATTAAAATTAAAATAAAAATTAAAATAAAAGTTTTTATTTTAATTGTATATATTATATTTTAATTGTATATATACTATATATATATATATATATATATATATATATATACACACACTACACACACACATCTTCCATTTTTATTGCAAATATTTTGCACCAATTTCCCAGGAAGTGACCATTTTTTTTCTTGAATACATGGAATTGAAATGCTGCTTTATTTTATGCGATATTCCCATTTTGTGCTTTCCCAAGTTAAATTCGCAACATTGGATGAAAGCATAGCTTTTGTAATCGGATCAAAAAGGAAATTCTCCCTTGACATTAATCCCATCTAGTAATGTGACCTAGAATGTATACCTTCTTGGACTTCTTGTCAGATGTCTTGGTGAAACACTACCCTCTCTTCCCAAACACCTGCCGTCAGCCATCCCTTCCTGTTGAGGTTTTAGGTTCCCAGAGTTGGTGTCAGTTTTCTTCCCTTTTCCTTGGTCAAGTTCAGCTCCTTCTCTAGATCCTCCAGCATCCCATAAAGCACTGGGTTGGTGTTCTCCCCTCATACCATCAGTCTGTTCCTTACCACCCTAAACAGAAGATATTAGGGAAAGAACATTCTAGATTTAAAGGGACATGTTGAAGTGATCATGCAACATTCATATACAGTCACAAACAAGACAAAACACCACACAAAACAGCATGTCTTCTTTTCTTATTTAAAAAGAAGCGCTAGCAACATAAAAACACTTCAAGCCAACATCAACTGAGAAGTTCCAACCACAGAGGGTTAAAAATTGTGGTTGAAAACTCATCAGTTGAGACACATCATAAAAACACACACTAACACTAGTATGACAGATCTTCGGGAAGATGAAGAGAGATCTTCAGACAGCTGAAGGAAACCATCCTTGGCACACACGACAGATGAGGTGTGAACTGACGCCCATGTGGCCTCAAGTGAATCATTTGACACCAGTGCAGAAAATTAACTGATAAATATTTAATAGAGTGACAGACTGGATTCAACACAAGTGCTGGTCAGGTCACACTGACATCTTACAAACGTTAAGACAGATACAGGATAAGATGGAACAATGGACCCCATGAAATCAAGCTTTGTAGCCCGTGTCTTTTAGCAAAGACGGTTGAATCATTAATTGATGTAGCAGCAAACTACTGTCTAAAACGTTTATTGTTGAAAAATTTGAACACTATGAACATTATGAACAAATCATGGATTTGCCAGGCTGTGGTGTAAACTAAAAAGAGGCTTTTATAAATATAAAAAAAAACAAAAACTAATAAAAATGCACATAATAAAATTACTAAAAAACAAAACGAAAACTGAAAATATGAAAAAATAAAAGCCAATTCAAAATAATAATTCAAAACATTATAACATTATATAAATAATACTAAAATAACAGATTTAATGGGGTCTTAAAACACATGAAGAATGCAAGTGACAAGAAAACACTGGAATGAGTAGAAATTCTAGTTTACAAGACAACAAGACAATAGCTCCGTTTCAAAAACTAGTGTGCTGTCTCGCTGACTACTTCCTACATAGGCAGCTGCCTTCAAAGGCACCATGCTAACTGTCATGAAACCTCACAATTGACTGATTTGAAAGGTTTTATTTAGGCAGCAACTCCTTATATAAAGCGCATGGGAGACTTTCACAAATGAGTTAAATAAATATGTAATTTTTTGCCACTAGAGGTCGCCTATTGAAAACAAAGGTGTAGCTTGATGACGCCGAGTTTTTCCACCTCACAGACGGTGGAAAAGAATCCGATGGGACTCGGACAGAAATCATGTCCATGGGTGATATTATTAACGTTACTGTAGTATGAAGCAGAGCATGGCCGAGCAATGTTGGAGCTGAACGAGGCCATTGGAGTGATTGCTAATGAGAGACAAGCGCAACACAAGCCTCGAGAGCAGAGGGACTTTTATTATGCCACAGTCGCCGCTTCTGCTTCTTCCGGCGGAAACAGCAGCACTGTTTATCATATTAGATACATTTGAGTGTGTTGAAAATTATGTTATAACGTTACTCTGTGCATTACTCTTGATGCTATGAGAGACTTGTTGCACACTGCAGTCGATTTTAGAATATCATATTAATATAATCAAGAATCTAGATTTAAACAATAAGGGCCCTATCATACACCCGGCGCAATGCGGCTCCAGGCACGACGCAAGTGTTTTGTTTTTTTTGTTATTTAAAGAGCATGTTAATAATATGCGCCTATAGGCGGATGCACAACGCGCGTACATTCTGCTTATTACACACACAGGGAAGCGCAGCAGCACACAAACATGCCAAATATTAAAAATAAAAGGATTACAATGTAAAATATTATTATTGTATGCATAAAGATAAAAATGCTTTGGTGGAATCCGGCTTTTCCCGTAGATAGTCCGTTTCCTCACTATAGACGCGTTCAGTTTTACCGCTGGCAAATTCCGCCTTGTAAATAGCGAATACGCCATGGCACGAGCGCAACTGGCTTTTAAAGGGAATAGGAGATGAGACTCTGACTGGTTTATTTCACGTTATGCCCAAAACACACCCATTACTCATTAAAAAAAAAAGGGACAACTCAGTTAGACCATGCGCCAGGTGCGCTGACCATTTTTCCCATTGTTAAACTAGAAAAAGTGGATTCGGACACACCCTAAGTGCACCTGCCGTGTACTTTAGACCATGCGCTTAGATCGATAAAATAGGGCCCTAAGACTTACTATGTTGAGCTATATAACATCATTAGTTTTCTGTTGATGAATGTATCTAAGCAGTTGCTCACCTGTCTAATAAAACATATAATATATTAAAGTGGAAATCGAGGGTAATGAGAGTATGATTGATAGGTGGATAAAATTGGTTATTTCTCTGGATTTAAACATTCTTGGAAACATCTGGGATAATGTAAGTACACAAGTCAACAAAGTATATGACATTGTTCTAGTGGTTTTTGTAATTACAATATTTAATAGTTTTTAAATGCATCACGCTAAATGCAATGCATCGCACCATGATCACATATTTACAGATACAGTGTCAAGTTAATGAGAGTTCAGCTTTTAAAATAAGCTCTTAATTTTTGGTAAAACAAGGTATCTCTGAAGGTAGCATAATTTTACTGCTAACCATTTCAAACAGCCATCATGTCAGAAGCATGTTTATGATGCTGTCTAGGTAGTCAGCTCACTAGGTTTGAAACGGAGCTAATGATTAGCATAACCAGAGATGGGGAAGAGTGGTGTAATTTGGCCGGCCAAAATCTGGTCAGCATTATTAGATGAAGCTGGAGTTTTTCCCCGGCATAGACTTCATATTTTGAGTTTACAAGAATGAAGAACAAGAAGACAGAGGCAAACTGAAAGTCTTCATTTGGTATACAATTTTGTCAGAGACTCCTCCCGGGGTCCTACCTCAAGTCTGGACTTCCACAGGCCCTCATCAGAGTCAGAAGAGGGCACTTCCAGAATTTTAGGTGGGACTTTCAGCTCATTCTCAGCAAGTAATGGAGGTCTGTAAAGTTCTTCAGGTTCTTCATCTCTATTGCTTTCAGATTCTCGTTGACAGTTTTCTTTGCTTCCATTATTAGCTTCCTCATTTTCATCAGTGCCATCCGCTTGGTTCTCTGGCTGCTGGGCCTCATCCACCAGGGCATCTGAGATGATCTGAGGGTTGTGTTGATCATTGGAAAGCTCTGCATCGCTGACCTCAACACTAACCGTGCGGTGAATGCTTTCGGACTGAGAGTCCTCCAGACCTGACTCTCTCTGCTCAGGGATGGGAAAAAGTATGGCACTTCTTGCCCGGGCAGTGGGCCGCACTATTGGCTCTCCTTCTTCCTCACTGGAATCATCCTCATCTGCTTCCTTTTCCACCTCTTCTTCTTCCTTTTCATTATCTTGTTGTGTTCCTTTCCATTCCTGCTCCAAAAGGTCACCAAGTTCCTTGTGCTCAAGTTCTCCAAACTTCTCTTTTAGTTCAGCTGCCACATTTTTGTATTGGGACTTGGTCTCCTTTTTTTCATTCTCCACCCAGATGTTCTCATAGCGTTCCTCCCAGGGAATCTCATCAGTTTTCTCATCTTGTTCGTCCTCTCTAGGAGAGGTTGGGAGCTTCAACGGTTCATTAGATGGCTTATTTATGTTTACAGAAGACGTTTGTAATGCCTCTCTTGCCTTTATTTGCATATTTGGACAAAAGAATAAAATTAACAATGAAAAACCAACAAGTCTGGTTGACAAGGACTTCAGACCAAACTTAGGACACATGCATGTGACTCATGCCAACATTTAAAACTGTATCACTGTCATAAACACCACTTTTAACTAAGATAAGGCACAAAGGAAGCACATGGTGACATTAAAGACCAAATCCAATGAAGAAAACTGTAGCTTCCAATTATATATAAGAAACAGTTTCCCCATTTTAAATAAATTAATAAAATGGTGAAAATGAAAACCAGATTAAGCTTTTCATTATTGAAATGCACTAAAAATAAAGATGAAAATCTAACAATTAAATTTTTTTATAGTGACAATGCATCATTCCTGTCAAACAAAAAAATAAAATGCAATATTAAATGGGACCTATTATGCCCCTTTTACAAGATGTAATATAATGTCCCCAGAATGTGTCTGTGAAGTTTTTAGCTCAAAATCCCCCACAGATCATTTATTATAGCTTGTCAAATTTGCCCCTATTTGGGTGTGAGCAAAAACACACTGTTTTTGTGTGTGTGCCTTTAAATGCAAATGAGCTGCTGCTCCCGGCCCCCTTTCCAGAAGAGGGCGGAGCTTTAACAGCTTACGCTTTGGTTGCTCAACAACAACAAAGCTGGAGAATCTCACGCAGCCAAAATTAGGATTGTCAGTAACGGTGTTCAGCCCTTACATTGTTCAAACCGGAGTCAACACTGATGGAGAGACTCAGGAAGAAGTACAACTTTTAGAATGAAACTGGACGTTTCTGAATGATTAGTGGATAAATTTATGTAGTTGCTGTGGAGTTGATTCAACTCATCCACTAGCATGTGCCATCATGTTAATCTTTTGTGCAAATCCAGTGTTGAATTGAGCCTCGTTTGTGAAGCAGTCCTGCGTAAAATTATGGCATGGCAACAACACTCTACTACAACAACTCTTCATCTTCTCTAAAGCAGCCCAACATGGCCTCACCCCCTTTGTTGTGTGTTTCTTGGGGGTTTATGTAAATTTTGTGGTTAGTGATGTCACCAACCCGGGAAGAAGCTTGTTGTAGTCTTTCTCTTATTTCACATTTTTAGTCAAACCTGTATGTCCACTTGTACTTGCCTTGAGATTGTAGTGAAAATGAAATGTAAAAGCATTTTGAATTTTATTTTTAATTTGACAGGGACAATGCATTGTGACTGTGAAAATTAACCAGGTTTTCAGTTTATTTGTGTCTTTAAAATTGTCTTCCATAGAATTTGGATGAATTCCACCCACCTGATCTGCATTTTCACTTGCGTCAGAACTGTTTTCACTCTCGTCATCTTCAGCTTTGGGTTGAACTGCAAAGAAATTCAGACATATTACTATACAATATAAAACACAGAGAAAGGTGTATTGAACACCGAATGTTCATCTTTACAATGAAGAGATTTACCTGTGTCGAGCTCAGCAATGTTTGGCAGCGAATTTGTTGTCTTGGCTGGACTGGAGGTGTCTGTATCCCAGTCTGATTCTGTGTATTAATAAATCAATTACTCAGACATTCACTAGCAACTGTTTCATTCTCATAAAGATTTCTAGCTTCACCTTCACTCTCTGGCCTCTGATTCGAGTCCAAGCGCAGCCGTGGCAGTGGTCGTGGCTTTGAGCGGTCGTTTGGATTGAGAGATCGTGGACTAGGAAGAGGTTGTGTGCTTGAGGTTGTAGGTTTGTTTCTCTCTGGACTGGCTTCTTCATGTTCCCTGGTGTCCACTTCCTGCTGCTGGGGTGTTATGGGTAGTGCAGAAGCTGCTGGGCTTTCAAAGACTTGTTCCTCCTCCAGCTTATGAACTGGGAAGTTTTTACTGGCCTTACTGGTGGTGCTGGCGGAGTCCCAGTCTGAAGCATCTATGAGAGGCAGTCAAAATAAACAAAAAAGCAAACTAGGGTTGTGCCAATAGACAGAGTTATCGCCGATGGCTGATGCCTTTGACGATATCAAGACGATAACTGGCTAGTTTTCCCATTAATGTATTAAATTATTATTAGGAGTAGTAGTATTGTTGTTGTTATTACTAGGCTATTATTATTATTAGGCTAGTATTATTATCAAATTAATATTCGGAACTACAATTCATTTGCCTTCTCTAATTTCATAACGACATCACCACATAACCACACCTATGACACTGTCAAGCCAAGACGAAAACGGCACTGTTGTTCGTCAGCATTTTGTTTTGTTTTCATAGCACATTATCAAAACATTTTAACTATCTGCCTGCCATTGACTGAATTTTCTGGCTTTCATTGTTTTCACTGTTATATGTTAGGGGACGCTATTGTGCAACTTCTGAAAGAATAGAGAATCTCCTGATCAAAACACAGGTTGAAGAAAAAGCAAGCTATAGCATATGTAATCATATGCATATTTAAAATAACGTGATCACCAACATAAACCAGCAAATAAATAAAAAATGCCCAATGTTACTGAATGAAATTGCGACCCAGGATGAGCTACAGGACTGTGAAGCTTTTGGGGTGTTGATGGACTTGATCTACTTCATCTGTTTTGATCATCGTAGTGAATCTGATCCAGATGTAGTCTCTGACAAAAACCTGATTTTCTCAGCTTTTTGCTCGAAATGTTGCTTTTTTTTTAATGAAACTTACCCACATTCAAGTGTTGATAAAAAAACAACACAATCTCGCAGTCTCACAGGCTGACGATAGGATGATATGACTATGGAGCATATCGCCCAACACTAATACAAACCCAAGAGACTATCTTCACTGCCAGTGTGGAGCTGAAGACTATTCATTGACATTCTCACTGAAGATCTTTCAAAATAAGCAGATTCACAAAAAGTATTTTTTAAACGTTAAATATGTATTTATTTTCAGCATTTTTGCCATTTGACAGAAGATAGTCAAGAAAAGACCAGGGGGAAATAGGAAGCTGGACTGAAACTTTTGTCACCCACAGTATATGCACTAACTGCTAGGCCACGGCTCTGATATTAGCAAGCATCAGCAGAACTATAAACGTCCAACGAAGGTACATAAAGCGTAAGCACTTGAGTATCTGACCTGGAGGGCATTGGTGATTTGCTTTTGTGTAAAATAAGACAAAAACATGAACACATAAGGACATACAAAACATACATTCAGGGCAAAATTTGAAGATTGATTTGAGAATATTTTAGTGAAGTAAAAACCTCAAGATTACCTTCGAGATCGTCAGCATCTCCTAAACCAAGTTCTTCCATCAGGTCTGCAAGAACAGAGAATTTTATTCGAGAAGCCAAACATGTTACAATATTATGGAAGCTTGTTTCCGCCACGGAATAAAACAATTTAAAAGGTAATTGCAACTTTTTATCTCGCAATTGCAAGTTTATATCTGCGAGTATATATCTCACAATTCTGACTTTATACTTTGCAATTGCGACATTATATCTTGCAATTTCGACTTTATATCTCGCAAATACCGACTTAATATCTCGTAATTCCGACTTTATATCACGCAATTCTGACTTTATAACTTGTAATTCCAACATTATATCTCATAATCTCGAATTTATATCATGCAATTCCGACTTTATATCTTGCAATTCCTACTTTATAACTTGCAATTCCTACTTTATAACTCGCAATTCCGACTTTATAACTCGCAATTCCGACTTTATAATTCGCACTTCCGACTTTATAACTCGCAATTCCGACTTTATAACTCGCAATTCCAATTTTATATCATGCAATTCCGACTTTATATCTCGAAATTTCAACTTTATAACTCTCAATTCCGACTTTATATCTTGCAATTCAGACTTTATATCTCGCAATTGCGACTTTATATTACGCAATTCCGACTTTATATCACGCAGTTCCTACTCTTCTATCTGGCAATTCCAACTTTTCTATCTAACAATTCTGACTTTATAACTCTTAATTCCAACTTTATATTTTGCAATTCCAACTTTTCTATCTGGTAATTCTGACTTCATAACTCACAATTCCGACTTTATGTCTCGCAATTCTGACTTTATAACACGTAATTCTGACATTATATCTCGCAATTCCGACTTTATATCACGCAATACCGACTTTTCTATCTGGCAATTCTGACTTTGTAACTCGCAATTGCAACCTTATATCTTGCAATTCTGACTTTATATCATGCAATTCTGACTTTTCTATCTGTCAATTCTGACTTTGTAACTCGCAATTGCAACCTTATATCTTGCAATTCTGACTTTATATTATGCAATTCTGACTTTATATCTTGCAATTCCTACTTTATATTACGCAATTCCGACTTAATTTCTCGCCATTCTGACTTTATATCTCGTAATTGCGACTTTATATCTCACAATTGCGACTTTATGTTACGCAATTCCGACTTTATATTTTGCAATTCCAACTTTATATCACGCAGTTCCTACTCTTCTATCTGGCAATTCCAACTTTTCTATCTTACAATTCTGACTTTATAACTTGCAATTCTGACTTTATATCTCACAATTCTGACTGTATAACTCAAAACTTTTTTTCTCAGAATTGCAGTTTGCAACTTTACATTACGCAATTCTGAGAAAAAAAGTCAGAATTGTGAGATAAAAAGTCACAATTACCTTTTTTATTTTTTATTCAGTGGGCAAACAAGCTTCCATACAAAATAGTTTAATTGTTGTGTTAAAAAAATAAATTGAAGAGATGACCTGTTTTCTTTTTGGCTTCTTTTGAATCCATCAGTTTACTAAGAACAGACACTGGCTCCCTTTTGATCACTTTGGGCTGTGAAGAAAAATGTTACATTTGTTAATAAATTCAAAAGTTCAAAAAAATATTATTTATTTATATTTATACATTTACATTAACATTTTTGCATTTGGCAGATGCCTTTATCCAAAGCGACTTACACTGCACTGAAGGTATACTTTTTTTTTTTTTTATCTTTTTTTCCTCCAATGTACTCCTGTAGTTTAAACTGATCTACTATTTGAGCTACAGGAGTACATTAATATTAAATTATAATTCATATTAATATATTGTATTATTACATCATATAATATAAATAATATTAACGTATCAATATTAATATAACTATAATATTATAATATTATTATAATTAACATTGCTGCAAATCAAGTTCTATAATTGCCATCTTAAAATGATGCTTACTGGTATTTCAGTTTCCTTCTCTTCTACATCATCCTCATCATTTCTTAAAACTGAAAGGCAAAAAAACAAAAATATCAGAAATATCATCTCCCCTAAAAAACATAAATATCAATGGACAAAGACAAGCCTCCATGTGGCGAGTGCGCAGGCATGCACATGCAGCGATGGAGATCTCCCATGATGCTTGTAAACTGGGGTTTGAGGTTGGCCAAATACTCAAAGACTTAAAAGGAAACCATGTAGCTACAATGTTAATTTTAATGAACTAATCTTGTAAACATGAGCAACAATAATCTCTATAAGCAAATATTAGTCTCATCACATGCCATGAATGCACAGATGACAACAGACGCATAAGAGGACAAATTGTTAATGTGACGGCTGGAGACATTGCAGGAGATTATGGGAGATGATTAATCCAGCAGGACAACAGCAAATCATGAGGCAGATCAGAATGCCTACCCATCGGCCTGCAGCCTCCTGGCTGGCCTATACTTCTCAATAAATTAATGTCCCTCCCTCCTCTTACGAAGGAGGGAATGTATAAGAAGTCTACAAAAGAATTCAATGAGATTATGAAATGCAAATCTACAAATAACCTACACTTTTAATTATTTAGCATAGCATGTAAAACATCTGTTAAGCAGAAGCAATGGAAAATGTCAATCTTCTCTGCATATTTTTAAGCATGAAATGGTTGCAGAAGGCTACAGACAAAGCTATTATGGTATTACGCTTTAAAATGCAATCATATTTTTATAGTAAAAAAATAAATAAAAGAAATCACTGCCAATGCCATGCATACCTTCAGTGTTCTCCTCACAAATACTGGACATGGATTTATGTGGTTTGGCGGGAGTATGTGGACCACTGGCCTGCTTTTTCCGTGGGCTCTCAGAACCAGACTGTTAATGGAAAAAAGAGAGAACATACCAGAATGAAATAAAGTCACAGATGACTTTAGGACAGGGGTTCCCAACATGTTTTCTTCCCCCTCAATGATTATTTTTTCATTTTTGCATTAATAAAACAACTATATGTGTATTGTTTAAATTCATTTAATTCCCAATTTATTTAATTAAATATAATTGTTAATTATATTTGGCATTTAAACATAACTACAAATGTATTCAATAAATGCGTTTTTAAATAAATAAATGTGTATTTTGTATTACATTAATTTCATAATTTAATTAAATATAATTGTTAAATAATATAATTATTCATTAAATATAACTACAATTTATTTAACTAATTTAATAATTTCATATCCTTTTTTGTTTATCTAAGTTATATTTAATTTAGCTTGACATCAGCATTAACGTCACAATTCCACAAACCTTGCAGTTCCATCACAAACCTGTAGGGGTTTTCTAAGCACTGGTTGGGGAAACCCAGTTTTAGAGTGATTGTGATGCTGTAGGCATAAAATGCATTACTATAATGGAGATTTCACCAGCTTTGCTTTGTTTAATATGCCTTGCAACTGACCTCTGAATCCCAGGGAGAGTCGTCATTTTCATCTTCTTTTTCGAGCCCCAGTTCTGAAAGGAAATCTAGAAAAACATGCACATCTAGTCACATGGAACACATGGTCACAAAATAAATGCCAAAATTGAAGCAAAAATCCTTCAAACCATAAACTATGAAAATGTACCTCTTCGCTTGTCTTCGATAGTGCCACCATTTTGAGGAACATTAAACTTTTCACACATTTCCTCTGGTTCTTCCCTCTCATCCTCCTCTTCTTCTACATCCTCCTCTTCCTCATCCTCTGTGGATGCGTCCTCCTGTTCGAAGATGAGATGCATGCCAACATTAACACAGCATTTTATACTCAAGGCACTCAAAAAGTTGTACAATTCAATGAGATTAGATACATAAAAGAACAAAACACACAAAACAATTGGGATGAGCAAGAACAGATTTCTCAGGATTGCATCTTCAGTGTCTCCTAACCATCTCTACCACACCTAGAAACTACAACTACAAACCACAAGTCGCCACCTCCTATCCACAAGCTACAGGTATCGTCTAGAGTACCTGTAATGATCCTTGCTCTGAACATCTTTCTTCCTTTACAGATTCGTTAACAGGGTTCTGCTCATGCAACTTCTCAAGTTCTTCCTCTTTATCATCTTCTCCATCAGAAGTGAGATCAACTTCATCTATGACGGTGTAGGGGATTTCTTCTTGAAGAGCTGGTTCTGGTTCAATCACCTCTGTTAATCGTTCATCTGCAAACTCTACCGAAAGGTCACCCTCAAGATGAGAATTAGGGCTTGATAGTTGAGATTCTGGATTCATAACTGCTTCCTGTGACTTTTGATCCAAATCCTGCGATATAAAATGGATAAATGTTGAGGCTGATGGACTGCAGTGTTGGGGACTTGGTGAGCGGCTTGAGAAACTTGAGTTTTGTGGACTAGTTGCAGCTGAGTGTTGAAGGCTAGGTCCAGCAGATTGCCCTGGACTTGGGTTCGTTGGGGATTTTGGACTTGTTGGAACTGGGCTCATTGCTTTTAAAGGATTTGGGCTACCTGAGAGGAATGTTTTTTCCAATTGTGCTGGACTTGATGTGGTGGAATGTTTTGGGCTACTGTTTTGGAGATTCGGAGTATGATTTGCAGTATGTGGTTGACTTGCATCATCAATACATCCATCATTTTCTTCCACCATAGATTCATCGTCAGAGACATCAGAGATCTGATCTATTTCAGAAACTTTGACCGAGCCACTTGCAAAGTCATACTGCATTTGCTTCACTTGGCTGTCTTCCTCTTGACTTATACTTTGGTCTTCATCACTTTGACCAACAATCATGGACACCGGTATAGCTTCACTGTCATCATCACTGTGTTCCATGCGCACAGGTTGTTCATGTAAAGGACTCTGGGAAAGGTGTTCAATAGGTTCAGCATTGTCATCCTGAACCAAAGCCTCTTGATGTTGGTCTTTTTCTAAACTTGGCATCTCCTTGGCATCTTTATCTTCTTCAGGTGTTCCAACACTTTTGTCTGAGCCAGACTCCCAAGATACCTCGGGGCTCTCCGGTTCCTTCTGTCCCAGCAAGGTCAGAAATAAATTCAGAGGCTTTTTCGTTTGGGCTTCTTCCTCCTCATCAACATCATCCCAATCATCTTCATCATCATCTGCAGTAGTTATGGCTTTTGACTTAGGTGATGCTGAGGGAACATCCAGACTGCTGGTGTCAAGATCAGCTATTCCTTCAGTTGGTCTCAGTAGAATATCATCGGTTTGATCTTGAAGTTGTGCATCTTCACATACAAGGGTTGTCCCTTGAGAGGCCTCCACTTCTAAACTGTTCTTCTCAATTCTCAACAGCTCCTCATCTTGATCATCATCATCCTCCCAATCATCATCATCATCACTATGGTTTTCATTCTTGCTCTCTATTGGATTTCTTTGTGATGTTCTGTCCACACTTGGTAAAGAAGTTGGACTTGGACTCTCATTGGCCCCCTCGTTGTCCTCCTCATCGGAGAATCTTGCCTCGACCCTGACGGCTGACACAAGACAACCATCATCTAAATCGAGAATCCCTGAAATTGGACCCCCAAAAAGCGGCTTTTCAGGAATCGTTTCTTTTACGTCCATTTTCTCTGGTGCCTCTTGTTCTTGATCTGTCCTTACCTCCAGAGGATTGTCCCCTGAGACACTGTCCTCCATCTTGTCCCACCCAGGTTGTTTGATATTCTCATCAGCCTCATCCGATTGTTCTGCTGTATCGAGAGCAATGGTTTTAGGCAACCCAGGAATGTTTGTTGTCTCACAAGCCACAGCAGCTTCCTCTTCTTCATCTTCCTCTTCATCATCTTCTTCGCCATCCTCATTTTCATCTTCATCATCATCATCTTCTTCTTCTTCGTCATCATCATCATCATCATCATCATCCTCGTCTTCTTCCTCCTCTTCCTCCTCCTCCTCCTCCTCATCTTCTTCTTCTTCTTCATCACCATCATCTTCCTCACCTTCATCTTCTTCAGATTCATCCTCTGGACTTTTGTTGCCTTCCACGTCTAGTTTACTACCAGAGGGCAGCTCGGTTAACTCACTCTGCCCACCTGACACAGCAGGGTGGAATGGGTTGAATGAAAACAAAGAAGGAAAGAGTCAATCAATGTACCACACAGTGACACGGTGAGGGTTACCTTATGGGTGCTGCTGAAGGGAGTGGAGCTCATCTGGGGTGGGTGGGGTAAAGAGGCGGGTGGGGTTGCTACAGGGGGTTGGAAGGAGGTGCTGCTGGAGGGGAGTGGTCTGGACAGAGGTGGGCGGTTTACACCCTTATCCTCACAGTCCAGTTCTGACTCTGACCCGCTCCAGGATTTGTCTGCATCCCGATCTGCTATGACTACAGACAGAGACAGCATATCACAATGCTTAATATGGTGGCTGCAGGATATGAAATACCGCCTTTTTACTTTTTGTAATTGATCATCAGTTACTTTTTGATAAAGACATCACCTTGTCTTATTTTTCTAAAATGCAACATGAACAATACAGTGTCTTAGGCCCTGTTTCCACCTGGAATTAAGATGCGTTTTGGACGATCGGATCACAAGTGGACGACATTAAATACAGGTGTAAACGGGGTCCAAAATGTTTTGAGCTTGTCCATTTTCAACCACTTCCAGAGGTAGTCGAAAATGCAATGTGTTGGAACGGCCGCAAAAGACCTAATGTGTAAACATTATGGGAAGAGCTCTAGCCAGACGGGAATTTAAACTTTGTCGGCTGAAAACCCAAGTTTGGTTTGAAGATGAAAAACGTACAGGGTTGTCTCACCGTTTCTGATTTCTAACACGTGTTTGGCTGGTCTTGCAGCTGTCAGAGCAGAAACAAAAGCTGATGCTCTCCATATGTTTTCCCACCATCTCCGGGTGTGTTCATATGTAAATTGTGCAAGCTTATTTTGTCTATTAGATCGAAAGATCTGAAAAAACCCTTACATTTACCCGCCCATAGACCCTCCCCTCGAAGAAATCAGTGGTTGAAAGTGGACAAAAGAAACAGATTACAATACCAGGTGGAAAAGGGTATGTGCCTCCCTCATCCGATCGACCAAAATGCATCTTAATACCAGGTAGAACCAGGGCCTTAGACAAAGTTGAGCTTGAGCAGCAAAATTTATGATACCACTTTTGTCCGATTTAAATTGTGATTTGAAATATGTTATTACTTAGATATATATTTAAAAAAAAAAAAAAAAAAGATGCCAAGATGGCTGCCAAGTGGTCTGTTTGCCCTAAAGGGACTTTTGCTACAGGGCAGGGGCTTCAAATTACAGCACAACCACAGTTCTCATAGACTTCAAAAAACATTTAAAATTAAAACTTACCTTCTATTTTTTCCCTTTTCGATGTGCTTATGAGTTTCTTTAAGTTTACTTTCTGTTTCTGTAAAAAAAAAAAAGAAGTGTTTTATTACCTAACCTAATATTACAATATTCTCAATCAATATCACTTTATTCAGAACTGTTAATTGTTAATTCACAACACAACAGATACCTTTGGGCTCAAATCTAACTCATCATCATCTGATGAAGGCCAGGAATCAGCAGCACCACTTTTTGATGCCCTGCAAATGAACACATTTTAGTGCTTGATAAACTTATTGAATCATTTGTAGCTGCTGCTATCACTCATTCCTGTCTGATATATCAATGACATCTCACCTGCTAATGGAGTCTGTGTGGGAATTGTCCTCTGTATCTGAAGAGAGAAATGAAAGAGATTACCTACAAGACCCTAGCCAATAAATAATCCATAGCTAGTACAAATACAAATTTCTTCCAATATAGCTAGAGATCAATTTATCAAGATCAATTCACAATTAGAGAGTATTCACTTGTGGTGAAAGGATGCAATCCTACAGACATATTCACACCAATAAAGTATGTTTTTGTCCATTTTCCCCTTTTGTTTGGCAAAAAAACATCAATAAGACCAATGAGCCTTTAGGTCATGTATCTACAATCTATTATATATGCTGTATAGATGCAGAGCAAAATAAGTGGCATTACAAGTGATTGCTGATAAAGTGGGACTTTTATTGTACACTGAAGAATGACTGGATTTTTTCATTAAGTTTCACTTTTTTATTTCGATCTTGGTGCAAATAGGTCTTTAAACTAGTATGCAAGCGTACAACACACAAATAAGGATATCTCTTATGACGTGACACACCATGGTTTACCATTCAGCAACACTGAATGAACTCATACTACTCTTATGTTGTCTTAAACTCTGAGATGGTAAAAAATGATGTGTCTGATCTACAGCACATCAGTTAGCACACATTGGCAATACCTTTCCCTGCTCCTGCAGAGCTGCTTCCAGCTGCTACAACAGATGAGTGTGGAGTAGGAAAACAGAACCAAATCAAATCACCACACTCAACACTGCAGGAATACTGACGTAAATATTTATGAGCACAGACGACGCTCTGAAAACCATTTTGCAAATGGTCTCACCATCTTTATCCAGAGCTGGCACTCCCAAAGGCAAACCAGCCACAATACCGCCTGGGCTGCCGAGCACGGACACCTGTTTCTTTTTGCTGGAGGTAAAATGGGAAGGTGACTGAAGGGATCTTCTCTTCGTCCCATGCTCAATGATCAGATGTGAACATCTGGAACAGAACGATTGATATGAGCTTCAAACATCTGCAGTGCATTTCCATTACATTAACAAAACACTGCCAATGTGAACATATCACCTTTTTAATTGTTCCTAACAATCTTTACAATGCATCAAAATTAGATAATAGCATCAAAAATTACCAACATTTATTGTTAAAACAACATATGAACAAACTTTATATTTAACGTCAAATGGTGCGAAAGCCCTTACGCGTGGTGTCCATTCATGACGGCATAATCGTCAGAAGACCATCCCTTATCATCTTTCACCGTGATGTCAGCATCATACTGCAGGAGCAAGCGCACCATGCTGATTTGTCCATTGCATGCCACTATCATCAATGCAGACCTTAACAATGGCAGACAGAATGTGAATCAGTTTTGTTGTAGTTAACTAAAACTAAAAATACTAAAAAACATTTACATTAAATTAAATAAAATTAAATGTTAAAAGGGATAATCTGGAGTAAAAACAGATGCTTCATATTTTGTGTGATGTACAATAAACTTCATAAAAATCATTAATAAAGTTTTGGCCATCATTCGGATGGGGTCCGCTGCAACAGGCTTGTACTAATAGTGGATAAAAGCAAGTTGGCAACATAATTTTTAACTGTAATTAAACTATACCAGTTCTATCTCAATGCAGCATATATTCTCTGGCTCTTGTAGGCGTCATTGTCCGACTCCGGCTCGAACATATAAGACCGCTAGTTTCTGACTAACTAAACTAAATGTTTTTGCTCACACCCAAAAGTGTCAATTTTAACATGCTATAAAAAATTATCTGTGGGGTATTTTGAGCTAAAACTTCACATACACACTCTAGGGACACCAGAGACTTATTTTCTATTTTGTGAAAAGGGGCATCCGATGTCTCCTTTAAAAAGGACCTATCAGGAAAAAGGCCTGCAAAGTTGCAAAGTTACAAAGCACAAAGGGAGTTATTCTCCATATCAGTGTCACTGTTTCTGAACTCCCTGAAATGCCTCCATTGTAGTCTTGAGTTTTCTTCTGGGAACAAACACGTCACAACATTCCTCATTTAAATGAATCCTGCCCAAGGCATATGCAGATTAAAGGGGCGGGGCCTGGTTAAATTAGTTAGTAGTGTGTTGAAACTCGCGGTTATGGTAAGGGGCGGGATATTTCCCAAACACACTCAAAGCGCTTGACCAATCACAACACACTGCTCCAGCTGACACCAATCAGAGCACATTGTGCTTTTCAGAAGGAGGGGCTTCATAGAGACAGGAACTAAACAAAGCGTTACTGACAGACTGGAAACAGAGGAGCTGCAACAATGGAGAATATGTAAAAAATTCAAGCATGAAAATCTATTTTAGTAGAGCCCCAAAAAGTGCATCCTTCTTACCGTTGCTCCTGGTTCTTGACATTAACATCTGCTCCCTCTTTCAGTAAAAGCTCTGTCATGTCTGCGTGGTTTTCAATCACAGCCAGCATCAGTGGAGTGTTGCCATCCTGTCAATCAAACCGCGACAAAACACCTTAAGAGTGGACTGCATTAACTATCTTAACTTTTAATGTGCAAAACGATCATTTTTGGTGCATCCTGCCTTAAGTTGTTTGAACACTCTGAAATGTTAACTTCTGTCTCAATCAATGTTGTGAGTAGGCATTTATAGCGTATACTATGCAGTACATACTAATTAGCAAGTTTTTCTGCAGTCTGGTGCTGTATAATTTACATTTGACTCTTCGCCTTTATGTATCAGACACCTGTTGTGTGTGTGGTTAATACTGTGATCATCTGGAATGGACCACTAAAGTTTCACCTTGTTCTGTGCATTGATGTTGGCTGAGTGCTCCAGGAGCTGCAGCGCCACAGGTAGGGATGGGATGCGGGCGGCCAGGTGCAGTGCTGTGTTTCCATTGATGTCCACTAGATTGGGGTCAGCCTCATGTTCCAGGAGCAAAGACACGGAGCGGTCTTGCTCACACTGAACCGCCTAAAAGCCAAAAGACACATGCATGACCACAAATACAAGAAGCATTTATTTACATTCATATGATTCACATGCTTCCAAAAGAACAAACTGAGTGTACCTTCATTAAGGCGGAGCGATTCTGATTGTCACATAAGTTTAGCTTCACTTTGCTCTCCACTAAAAACTGAACGACATCTGTGTGTCCGCAGGCACAAGCGATGTGCAGCGCAGTTCTGTGGGCAAAGAAGTCCAAGTAAGATTTTTTTTCTTTTTCTTAAGAAATTAACTTTAAGCAAGGATGCATGAAATTGATTAAAAGTGACAGTAAAGACATTTATAATGTTACAAAAGATTGCTGTTCTTCTGAACTTTCCATTCGTCAAAGAATCCTGTACAAATGCATTACATTTTCCACAAAAATTAAGGAGAAAAACTGTATTCAATGTTGATAATAATCAGAAATGTTTCTTGAATAGCAAATCAGCATATTAGAATAATTTCTGAAGGATCATGTGACACTGAAGACTGGAGTAATGATGCTGAAAATTCAGCTTTGATCACAGGAATAAACTACATTTTAAAATAGATTCAAATAGAAAACAGTTGTTTTGAATTGTAATAATATTTCAGAATATTAGTTTATTTTTGGTCAAATAAATTGCTTTGGTGAGCAGAAGAGACTTAAAAACATTTAAAAAATTTTACAGACATCAAACTCTGTACTAGCAAGAATGTCTCTTTTGAATAAACAAGTTGAAATAAGTGTGAATTTTGCGATTTAAGCTGCTGCAAAGATCATTACACAACAACAAATGCTACTTTAAGAGCCTTGAATTATTTAAAAGATGATAAAGAATAATTTAAAGTCAACATAAAAATTTTTTTTACTTTCTTAATAAACATTTCTAGTGTCACTGTAAATGTTACTCCAAAGAAACATCTTAACAGAAGATAACCAAACATCTAGTTAGGCTAGCTAGGTCTAGCTACTTTTTTGCCATGAAACACCCATTTGGCTCCTGCTAAGCCATTTTTCACAATCCCATGAATTCTCAAAGTTTCAAAAATCAAACAAATATTTCTATTTAATATAAAAATGCATTGATAAGATAAATAAATGGGTCATTTTTTGTAGTGGAGCCAGTGATGATGTTGAAAGTGAAAACAACACCTGGGGCAGCATTGCAGAAATCTTCTATCTGAAACAAAATAGTTCACCCAAAACTGAAAATTATCCCATGATTTACTCACCCACATCTTCTTTCAGACGAACACAATTGGCGTTATATTAAATATAACGTTTACACTAGTTTTTGGAGCTCCAAAAAGCGCATCCATCCATCATAAAAATAATTCATACGACTCCAGTGGGTTAATAAAGGCCTTCTGAAGCGAAGCGATGGGAGTTACGTGGTTTTCGCAAGAGGTGTCAGGTTATGCTACACCTACGTCATACTTCGGGTCTGAGGTCACTCTTCTGCCAGAACTCGACTCTCTCATGAACAAGAGTACGGCTGTTGCCGGAAGCCAGTGATTCTAGTTTATAGAGTTTTAAATATGGATATTTATTCTTACAAAAACCCATTGCTTTACTTCAGAAGGCCTTTATTAACGCCCTGGAGCCGTACGGATTACTTTTATGATGGATGGATGCATTTATTTGGGCTTCAAAAACTCAAGCCCCCATTTACTACCATTATAAAGCTTGGAAGAGCCACAATATTTATTAATATAACTCCAATTGTGTTCATCTGAAAGAAGATGTATATATATACACCTATGATGGCTTGAGGGTGAGTAAATAATGGGATCATTTTCATTTCTGGGTGAACTATCCCTTTAAGAAGTTAAGAAGCCTGATGGCGACACCGGGGGCAGTACTGCAGAAACCTTCTATCTTAAATCTAAAGTTAATACCTGACAAGCTGTGAAAATCACTCTGTATTTTCTATAATACATTTTGCTTTGTCCACTACAAACATCATAGTTCCAGTATATCAGCCATTACCTGTTCTCCTTATCCAGCTGGTTCAAGTCATTCTTTTTGGCCAGCTGTCTGAGTTTGGCCACATCTCCGCTGAACGCAGCCTTGTGGACCTTCCCGAGGTCTTTCTCCTTGACATCATAGCTGGCCGACAGCACGCTCGCCGTCTCAGAGGGACTCGGGGAGCCCTTCTTCTTCTTGAAGTTGAATATTTTCTTCATGGTCTGTGACGGCACATCTCCATCAGCGGACTGTCATTTACCTGATGTTCAGGCACTGATCACCTTGCATGTCTTGCCCATCCTCTAAAAATAAATCCTGCAAAGAGGATTAGAGTTATTTAATAATGACAGAGGTCACGTGCACCTTCAGTCTGCTGTCCTTGTGCTACTTCTGTTTTATACTTGTTCAAGCAGACTGTACAAATAAAAGCTAACTTTACACTCTTTAAAGTTCATGTACAGTAAAGTTCTTTGGTAGTATCAGATGGTAATATCAAGGTATTTTGTGACTGCCATTATCATATAGCATGGTACTTGCAAGGTACTCTAAGACACTGACATGGTATTACCATGGTACTTATTGGTAAATCATTAGTTTTATTTTAAATAAGCTTTAAACCAGATAAGTATCATATTAGAAGCAAATGCGACAAACATTACATATAAAACACGGTTGTTTAGATAGAAAAGTAATACATGTATATGTGTTTAGAAAATCTTATAATCACCTCAACATGTTAATCTGCAGCAAACAACCTGGCGAGTTTACAAACTCACCCTCATTGTCGATTCATTGTAGGGCGTATGTCATTGATATTTTAAACGAAAAACAATACGAAATGTGCTTCAAAAAGATGTTTGCTATCAAATAAGACACATCGGGTCTACGATGAGCCGTTTACGACGCTAGCAAGCTAGCTGCTTCTGTTACCATGGTAACAGTGTGAAGCTCGTATTTAATCTAAATAATTAATTATAAAATGGTGTGCTGCGTAAAAATGGTTCAGAAATTTGGAGGACTGTTATAAATGCATTTAAACCTGTCAAACTGTTCAAGTTTTATGTTTAATAATATGAATCCGATTAATATCAAAGCACGGAACTCGTAATGTTTTGCTCTGTTTTTACACGGAATGTCAAACACGGAAGGAGGCGGGACTTCAACGCTCTCATCCTGCATTAGACGGTTTGAATCAATGACAGACGAATGTATCCTCCAATGAGATCACAGCTCGAAACCTTCTTGATTGTGATTGGCCAATTTGTCGTGACAGGCAGCCGTATTGTTCAGTTACACAAACGGAATCTTTGGACCCACCCAGGATCGGCCGTTCGTAGCTTATTATTCGTCAGAGCAGAATTTTAAACTATTTAAACCGTTTTGAGCGGGTGCCTGAAAAATAAGAGGCAGTCGAGCTAACCCTGCTGAAGAGAGAAGCTAGCTTCTAATGTTAAATTAGCATCTAATGTTTATAAACAAAATAGAAGGAAGGATTACTTTACTTTGGAGCGTCGGGTTTGTGTTTTTGCAGTGCGGTCGTGCATCTAAAGAGGTAAGTGTCGTTTTATAACTTATTATTATACAACCGTTTAGGTTAGCTAGGTTGGCTATCGATAATATGTAGTCAGACATCAATCCGCGATATTTTGTGTACTTTTATTATTGTTGCGACATAGATGTTACAGCCAAAATATAATATCTATGAATGTTTATCATACTGAATCATGTTCCTCTTCATCTGTGTGTTTGGACTGAGATGGGTATAAAGATTTAGTTTTTAAAGCCAAATTAGTTTTTGTTTAAGTTTGTTAATTTGATCAAAATGAAAAAAATAATATACCATGTTATGCTTTTACACTTTGAAGGTGTGTTAGACACAGATGGTATGCAGTATGTAATAACTAACGTTACCTGCATCAAATGAGTTGGTAAAATGACTCCATCTTTTTTGAGGGAAACTGTCTTAATGCTCAATTTCTCTGTTATAACATGACGGAGGTCAAATTATGCAGTTTTCATGTCAACCTATGCAGACCTGGATGCAATTGGAATGCTTATGAATATTAATTAGTCTGGATCTTTTGCCCTTTGTTGTCAGTTGCAAATTTGCCATGGAAAAGCAAATGCAAATGGGTCCCCCCCCCCCCCCAAAAAAACACAACACCGTATATGTAGTGCAAATGAATGCATTTCCATTGTTTACAGTTTTTACAAAGTTGCTATTAGTCGATATTGAAAAAAACACAACCTTCCTTATGCATTTCCAGGGGAGCCACCATGAGTTCCTTGCCGGAGACCACACGCTCCCTCATGCAGATTTTTAATGGGAAGCTGCAGGATTTTACTAATGAGATTAATAATGTCCACATGGTGTGGTTGGAGGAGATCCAGCAGGAAGCGTATCGCATGTTTTCCAGGTGAGCGACACAGTTAATGAGAGGTGGAGTGTGTTATACACTTCATACTGTTGTGTTCTGCACCCATGTATGCTGTATATGTGAGATTCACTCCGTTACCATCCAGGTCATTAGACATATTAATAAGAGAGATGTTTTGTTGTGCAGTGACTTCAGCACTGAGCCGGAGCTCATGCCAAAGACTCCATCACAGAAAAAGACAAACCGCAGGAAACGAGTGTCCATGGAGCTCAATGAGTCTCGCAGCAAAAGACGGTGAGGGTTTTGACATGCTGGTTTTCTAATGTCTTAATATTTTTGTTTATATATTTGTCTACAGCAGAATCTATAGATACAGTTAGTTTTATTAGGTTAGAGTTATACACTTTTGGTTACATTTCTAAAACAAATCTGGATGGTTTTTGACAGGGCTACTGTAGTCTTGAGAAAAAATCTCTTTCTCTTACTATTGATATAAATTATGCGCTCCTGTAGAGCTGCACAAATTGGAGGGAAATGTTGAATTGTGTTTAAAAACAATAAAAAACAGGTTGGCGGTTCTTGTTTGCAGGGCTGCACAATTTAGACTTTTCTGCAATTATATATCAATTGACTATAAAATAAAAATTGCTATTGTAGTATTTGAAAGCAGAGTATTTAATATTATTTTACAGGAAAACTGTAAAACTATAATACTAATATTTATGGAATATGTAATGCAATATATATTATAATTGCCCGGTTTCACAGACAGGGTTTAGATTAAGCCAGGATTAGGCCTTAGTTCAATTATGAAATTTAAGTACCTTTTTATAAACATGCCATTAACATTACAGGTGTGCATCTTGAGACAAAACAGTGGCACTGACATTTTAAGACATGTCCGTACAAGTTGCTTTAAATTAAAACCACTCAAATGCATTTTAGTCTTGGACTGGACCCTTGTCTGTGAACCTGGGGGATAATGTCTTAATTTCTTAATTTCAAATGTGAGACCTTAAAGCTTTGGTTTTGTTGAGTTATTCTCATTACAATGGTGCATGTTGCTTTCCCAAATGTAAGTTATAAGCATCCCCATGTGCTGTTTTTGCTATTTGATAACTGCACAAAGCCATATCGCGACTTTATTTTATTTCAATTAATAATGCATCCCTGCATTCTTTAGCTCAAACAGTACAGCATGGCGCCAGGGTTCAATTCCTGAATATTAATATAAATTTTCTGGTTTCAATTCTGCTCAAATATTCTCTCAATTTAAAACTCTGGCACTATCAAAACATTTCTGTTTAACTCTCTAATATACATAAATCCAAATTGGCAGCTTTTTTTCCTATAATGATATATATGATATTGTGTATCTATAGTTTCTCCAAGGGGAAACGCAGCAACTTGCGTCGCTCCTCGGTCCAGATGACCCTGAACTCAATCTCTGAGCTTGTTACGCCACACGTCCCGAATGACAGCTCCGAGAGCCTTATAGAGGAACCTGCTCGCCGCACGCGTCGCAACAAAACCACCGCTCCGGCTGAAACCGAACCCGTCAAACGCAGCACCCGCAACAAAGGTGGCGCCAAAGCCAAGGAGGTGGAAGAAGTGGCAGAGAACATTCCAGAAGTGGAGGGACCTGTTGAGGTGCAGGATTCGGCCTCCAATCAGGATCGGATCCTGGTGTCTGAAGCCATGGTGAAGATTCCCTCTTCGGAGCGTCTGAGTGCAGAGTTGATGCTGAACGCTGGTTTGTCTCCAGGCCGATCCGCCAATAAAATCCCCATTGCTGCATCCGGGTTGCAGACGACACCTCAGGGCCCATCTCGGTCGTCGGTTCGGCGTTCCCTGGTGGTTCGCCGCTCACTGGTGGGCCTCAGGCATAGCATGACACAGGAAGCTGTTCGCAGGGCGTCCCGGCGCTCTTTCCTGAAGAAGAAAGCCAGACTGGGCAACTCTACCTGCAGCAGCTCGGTCAGCGGTGAGGCTCACATTTACAGTTGAAACTGAACTCCTTCATTTACAATTAGAGTTGGTGATTTTAAGTGACATGAGTTGAGGTCTGTGTGAATGCCTTAAAGGGATGGTTTACTCAAAAATGAAAATTATCCCATAATTTACTCACCTTCAAGTGTGTGTGTGTGTGTATATATATATATATATATAATTCCCCCCCAGCCAAACACATTCGGAGTTATATTTATATATAAAAAAAAAAATCCTGGCTCTTCCAATCTTTATAATGGGAGTGAATGGTGCTTTTTTTTTTTTTTTTTTTTTTCTGGTAACGGCCGTCCATTCGTTCATGAGAGTCGAGTTCCGGCGTATGACGTAGGCATGGCATAATCTCAACTTTATTTATTCTGAAGCATCCTGGATAGATGCACAAATGCACCATTTTAAGACTAATACAAATATGGATATTTTTCTTACAAAAACGCTTTGCTTTAGAAGGTCTTTATTAACCCTCTGGAGCCACATGGGTTACTTTATGATGGATGCACTTTTTTGGGCATCAACATGTGGCCCCCCATTCACTTACCTTATAAAGCTGGGAAGAGCCAGGATATTTTGTAACATAACTCTGATTGTTCGTCTGAAAGAAGCAAGTCATATACCCCTAGGATGGCTTGAGAGTGAGTAAATAATGGGATAATTTTCATTTTTGGGTGAACTAAACCTTAAATATGATTTATCTACAGTCATGCTTGTTTTAAAGTTTAACTGAATGAGGGCATTTATGTCCACACTGCTTTTTTCAGAGGACATTTGTATGGACATTGAACCTGAGGACATGGAGAACAAAGAGGAACAGTGAGTGTTTTTGCTCTGAAATTTTGGCTTATGATAGTTGATGTATTGTTTTAATCTGGGATTCAAACCCACAACCTTTTGGTTATCAGTCCAGATCTTTTAAACACTGTTTCTCGCTTCTGTTTAGGGTTGATGCTCCACAAAAGATTGCAGAACTGGCTACTGAAACCAACCCTGAGCTTGAAATCTTACAATCTGAGGTGAGAAGAACTTTCTGCTGAGGTTTTTATTTACCTTTGCTAATAAGAGTCCCACAACAACCCAATGTAACCAAATGCAGCCACGTTCTGATGATTGAGTAGTGCAATTTGTTAACAACTGACGGCTGTGTGATTTCATAGGAACCTGAACCAGAGAAGACTGAAGAAAAGGAATCTGAGGTAAAAGACAAACTTCCAAAAGAGATTGCTGAATCTCCCAGCACTGTTGAGAACTGTCGCTTCACGCGATCCATGGCTCGTACTTCAGAAACAGGTAAAAGTCTAACAGATCTGCTGATTTAAATACAGAAGTTGTATATGGGATGACTAGTAAGGTTTTATTTATTTATCTTCCTGTAATAGATGACAGTAGCGGGTCAAAGTCCAGAGGAGATAGCCGGTGAGTACAATGTTAATTTGATTTCTTAATTCTATTTACTGGCTCTATGCCCAGGTTTTCTAATGGTCTTTGGGTTTCCATCAGGCCTACACGTTCAGGCTCCAAGCGTCGGGCAGTTGAGTCAGCAATCCAGGAAATTGGCACACCCAAGAAGAAGCACTCTCCTCCGAAGAAATGCCTCACGGTATGAGCATCTCTGACCACTGTAATGCCACCAGTCCACCAAAATGAACCAGTCATGAAGCCAAAACATTCTTTGACTTTTTTTGTAAAGAAAAGCTTTCCACAGAAGTCCACGTTAAGTTTCTCTGTGGTTGTTTGTGGATTTGGAAATGAATTGTGGCCAGTTTCTTGAGGATTGGATTAGCCAATCTTTGTTCAGTCCAGACAACCCATTGTGTCAATTTGTTGTGTCCATGTAGAGTGTTGCTCCGCACATGCGCTCGTTCATGCACACTGTGCAGAAGAACCAGATGCTGATGATGACACCTGGATCTCTGGGCCGCAGTAATATCATGAAGTCCTTCATTAAACAATCTGCCAGCAAAACTGATGTCAAGGTGGGCACACCTTTCAGACTGTTCATCTGTGCACATGTTTTTAAGGCCCTATGAAATCCTGTTTTATATTTTCGCAAATGGCATTTCTTATTTCTAAATGGCAATGATTTGCCTGTGTCTATTAAACCATTGTCAAAATCACACCGGAACATTTAAATATGCATCGCTGAGCCAGAGAGAGCAGTTGTCATGTATAGGTATGAAACCGCTTCACAAATAACACTTCAACCACACAGTATCGTTGTTACAAATATCCATATTATCACAGAAGAACTGGGATAAGTTTATAGTTCGGATAAGTCTATGGAAGCTATAAAAATAGAGTAAATCGTCATTTGAAAGTAGCATGGTGCTTCAAATAACGGTTGTTTCAACTACATCGTTACACCAGTAGGTGGCAAGTGCCTGTTAAATACATTTGTCATTGTATCATTCATTCAAGAGATTGTTCAAAAATGCTGATTCATCCAGTAATGAAACAAGTGAAGTCTTTAGGCTTGTTTGAGATGCGTTGGCACTGCGCAGACTGATTGGCGAATGACCTCAAACTACCGCAAGAGCGTCTGGAGAGCATACGATTCCTTATGCTTTTGAAGCACTTTCGCCGTACTTTGTCATTCGCTGATCGGCCTGCGCAGCGCCGAAACATCTCGAACAAGCCTTTTATGAGTGGGTCATTGAATCATTCATTTAAGAGATTTGTTCAAAAACGCTGATTTATCCAGTAATGGTGCGTTCACACCAGACGCGAATGAAGCATTAAGCGCGAGTGATTTACATGTTAAGTCAATGCAAAGACTTATATAAAAATTGAGACTACAAGCTAGCTAAAGCCAGCAAATTGAGCTTATTCGCCATATTTTACAACTACTTTCCTGGTAGTTGTAAATGTAGTTGTGTTAATTCAGAGGAAGTGTGCAGAAACGAGACGAGCCGCCTGGCAGAAGCCCCTCTCGTGCCGTGAATTTGCATCTGTTAAGTGAATTTCACGCGCAAATGAAACGAGAACTCAATGTTCAACTCAAGTGTCCAACTACGCGCGATTTATTCACGCAAGTCGCGTCTGGTGTGAACACCCCATAATGAAATAAGTATTTGAGTGAGTCATTGATTTAAAGCAATTTTTTTTTTTGTTAATTTAGATTAACATTTTTAAATGGACTGCAGAAATTAACATTTGTCAACCTAAATTACAAAAGTTATTGTTTAGTTGTCTGTTCAGAATTGAGGGAGAATTGTGATGCTGGACATCTATTTTAAACAAGTTTTGTTTTTGTTTTTTCTCAATTCATCCAGAATCGTGCAGCTCTAATTCACAGACACTAGTCCATGTTGCGATTTGATTGCGAAGTGTAGAGCCTACTTTCGATTTATTCATCCGAAATTTCCATTTTTATACAGTAAATTTTATTTTTATACCTGGATTTTACATTTTCCCCATGTTTTCCACATTGCGGAAATCATAGGGCCCTTAAGTTTTGTACTTCAGAGTAGTCTAACTTATTAGGTTACTAATAAGTGCTAATATGCTTCTCCAAGAAGAAGTGGTTTTAGTTAGTAATTGTACTTCCTGTCTTTCCCCCTCAGTTGGGCTCTGGCTCTGTGGTGAGTATAAACAATCAGTTCAAACCGGTGTCTCTTCCATGTCAGTCAAAACATTTGAATTCACTTTTGTTTGACACCTTGTTTTCACTTTTTTTTTTTTTATTCTTCTGTTATGAGTGGGCTTTTGTTTAGTTGCTTAATCCTTAACTCATACTATACTTCCTTTGGGCAGTGAAGGCACTTTCCGTCTAAACTGAAACAGGACTGACCATCCCATTCAGACTTTGTTAACCTCATCACTCATGTGGTGTATAAATGTGTGTCTTTGTGGCTTGGGAAGTGTACATTCACCCATTTGTGTCTCTGCGACGTTTGCAAGATATCTGTCTGTTTATAGTCACTTCACACAAAGCAAAAGCTGCCATTCTCATGTTTGGTTTAGCTTTCATCCTTGTTGTTCACTTAATTGCTGTAATTGTGGTAACTCTAAAATTAACGCTTTTCCTCCAGGAGCGAGAACGACAGAAGTGGGACGCCTTGAACAAGAAGATTGAACAAGAGAATGAACGAAAGAAAAAGATTGAGGAGGAGAGACGAAAGAAACAGGAAGAAATGAAAAGGTGGGAACGTGCTTTGGACTACTTTCAACTCAATTATTCTTCCATTAAATTGAATTATTAATCTGGTTTAAGTGTTGAATGCAAATCTGGACTTGAACGTGAATTCTGTCCACTTTAGAAAGCGTGACGAACGTTTGAAACGTGTTGTTGAGGCTCGTGTGAAAAGTGAAAAGGAGAAAGAGCAGGAAAAGAAAAAGAAGATTGAAGAAAAAATGGCACAGCTGGAGAAGAAAAACGATTTGGTTGGTACTGAAGACTGAAAGGAAACCTGCACTGTTGAGTTTGAGTATTTAAGGTTTTTTTTAATCTCTCTCTCTCTCTCCCTCTCCCTCTCCCTCTCCCTCTCCCTCTCCCTCTCCCTCTCCCTCTCTCAGCTGCGAGTTGAGCGGATAGCAGAGGAGAAAGCCAAGAGGAAGGTGGCCACTAAACGACAAGAAGAACTGGAGCTGCGCAAGAAACAGGAAGAGGCAGCCAGACAAAAGAAACTTCAGCAAGTTGTAAGTCAGCACCAGCATTCAAAGTGGGGAGTTGATGTTGAAAGAAGTTTTGCAAATGTGGTGATGGCCTTATTTGTTTTTTTTGTTTGTTTTTTTACAACCACATTTTCTTTCAAACCAATGGTAACTATCAAGGCTAATTTAAGTTTGTTTTTTTATATATATAATTTAATTTTTTTTATATATATTTTTTTTACTCTTTATATTTATTTTTTGTTTAAAATTATATATACTACAGCTTAAAGATTTGATTATTTTGATGCATATTTTCTGAATAAGTTCATTTGTTACTGACTCCAAACATTTGAACAGTATAATTTATTTTTATTTGTAGCCACAATAGCTAATTTATATACTTGTCTCTTTCTTTAGGAGGAAGAGGAGCGGCGGCACCAAGAAATGCTGGCCAAGCGTAAGGCTGAAGAGGAGCGAGAGAAGGCCCGCAAACTGGCCGAGGCCACACGCGCCCTGGAACTGAAGAAAGAACAAGAGCGGGAGAAAGAGAAGGAGCGCGAACGAGAGCGGGAGCGAGAGAGACTAGCTGCAGCTGAGAAGTTGGTTGCTTTTTTTCGTGCACTTGTTTTGGATGAAAGCATGACTTTCAAAGATGTTAAGTATGCCTGTTTGTGTCTTGCAGAGAAAGACTAGAGAAAGAGAAGGCTATTGCTCTTCAGAAGGAACTGGAGAGAGCAGCCAGAGAGAAGGAGAGGAGAGAGATGGAGGAGAAGAGGAAGATGGTGAGGATTTTGTTGTACTATGCCATCCATTTTTATGGACATTTTGGGATATCACATAGAAACGCTGGATGGATAATGCCAAGATGTGCATAAATTCTTAAAAAGGGGGTTCAAAAAAAGTATGCGCTTAACTGAGGCGGATACACAGCATCAGAGCGTTTGGTATTGCCTTTTGTCTTCATTCTCTGAGACTCAAGTCATTTGATGTACGAAAAAAGGGCCACCGTGGCTTCCCAGATTGTAGCAACTTCCATATTTTAGATGTTTTGCGCCAATTTCCCAGAAAGTGAGGATTTTGTTCTCTTGAACACATGAGATGCTTTATTCGCAAATGTTTTATGCGATATTCCAATGTTGCGCACAAGTTAAATTCACAACTTTGAATGGAAACATGGCCTAATATAAATTTATGCAGAGCTTTATTTTAAATATCTGATATGTTCTGCTTGACTGATTTTTGCTTTCAATAAGGACAGAACGATTCAACTGTGAAATTGTGTAGTACCTACATTACATAACGATCCCATAATTTCATTAAATGTGCTCCTTTAACAGGAGGAGCAGAGGAGGGTCGAACAGGAGAGAGAAGCCCAACAGAAACGCACTGCTGCTGCAGCCTCAGCGTCCCATACGGTCACCGCTCAGGTACTTAACAAACAAAATCAATGTTTGTTAGAGTCATAGCCTTGTGGAATGTTATTTTAGTATTATTTATTAATATCTTAAATTGGCTTTTATTTTATATTTTCAGTTTTTATTTTAATTAGTAGTTTTTGTTCAATTGCTGAACTATTTTGAATGGTTTTAGTTAACGATAACACTGGACTTGTGGGCCCAAAGAATTAATTAAATTTATTATTCTCAATAATATTACATTTTATTGAAATTAACTGTTTATTAATAGCTCTTCAAAAATAAATACAATGTGTGTTTTTATTTTGATTTCTGAGAAATGCTGTTGATATTTAAAGTCACAAAAACAAACACACCCCTACCCAAAAGGATAGCTGACCCTAATTCACTTACACCTCCCCCATAGTGTGGGCACGCCCCCTACTGCTGATTAGCCACAAGTGTTTTGGCGCTCTGTCTGATCCACTTTCAACAGTGTTTCTCAGAAATCTGTTACTGCAACTTTAAAGGATTAGTTGACTTTCAAATGAAAAATTAGCCCAAGCTTTACTCTCCCTCAAGCCATCCTAGGTGTATATGACTTTCTTCTTTCTTATTAACACAATCGGAGAAATATTAATAAATATCTTGACACATCAAAGCTTTATAATGGCAGTAATGCGTTACCAAACGAGTATGAGCTGAAGAAAGTGCCTCCATCCTAAACATTCCACACAGCTCCAGAGGGTTAATAAAGGCCTTCTGAAGCGAAGCGATGCATGTGTGAAAAAACAAAACAAAACAAAAAACACATTTAACAAGTTATGAAGTAAAATATCCAGCTTCTGCCAGACCACCTTCCAAATTCTTCTTATGGAACTTTTTTTTTTTTTTTTTAAATACATACATGCATCACTCCGCTTGGATGCCTCAGGATATTAATATTTCTGATTGTCTTCGTCTGAAAGATGTACACTGTGAATACAATTTAAGATGTTTTTGTTAAATTATTAACAGGTCTCAAAAACACAAGCAGCTAGTATGCTCAACTCCACTATAACTAAGGGTTCAGCTCTAAACGTGACTGTAGATATTGAGGTAAATGTCTCTTCCTTCCAAGTTCTTTCGATGCCTGTTCATTTTTGCTGTACTGAGTATTTATTAAACTTACTACTAATAAATATTTTTACTAAAGCTGTTCTTCAATCTCTACAGAACTCTGTTCTGAAAACTCCAGTTGGGAAAGGAGCCGCTCTAAATAAGACTATAGATCATGGAGCTGGCCTCAACGTGACCGTTGACATTGAGGTGAGGTCACGGCAACTTTCATGCATTTTCCCTGCTAAAGGAGGGAACATGTTGGATAATATTAGTAAGCACAGAATAGCTGCTGGAGAAGGAAAAATGTCCAACTGGAATTTAAAGTCATCACTTTTCCATCTAATTTTGGTTACCAAATTTGGTTTTGTTTCTGTTTCAAGGGGTTGTTTTTGTGCATGTAGAAACCTATAAAATGATCTCAGGTGATTAGACCAGCTGGTTTCTGACCCCATCCCTTGGTTTATACCTTGCAGCAATCTCCACAGTCCTACCAGATCACTCCTAAGGGCCAGAAGGTGACCGTTTTGGTCAATCCTGAAGATTATGGCATGGACCAGAACAGCGATGACTCGACAGATGATGAATCTGCACCCAGAAAACCCATCCCATCCTGGGCTGAGGGTATGATGCTTTTTGGCAACTGCTGGAAGGGTTTATTTGTAGTTAATTTTCCATCTGTGATACAGTTAGAAGTAATAATCTGTGGTTAGCTGTGTATTTAAAATATTCATGATGTAGAGATTAAGAACTACCTGACGTGAAGCGGAGTGCATTCAAATAATTTAAAGCACAGCTAGCTGTAGATTACTCTTATACATGGTCACTTGCCAGTATTGACAAGTTAAAGCTGTTATTAATGCTTGCGGTGCAGACATTAAAGCACACACCACTCGCACACAGTGCGTTAATACAGTGTTAATGTGCACCTTCCAGCCAATCAGAATAGAGCAGAGGGTATGCATTGACTTTCCTGTTGAAACATGCCCTTCTCGGATACACGGAGTGCAAAAGTACCTGCTGCATGAATGAATTTAATAGGGGATATGCGAGTAAAACAAATGGTTATCAGTTCAAGTGAAAGGCAGATGGACTTGATAGTGTTCCTTACAACTTACCAAAAAACAAGTGATCCATGGATGTTGACAAGTGGCCGGGATTTGTTTATGACATTTATATGTGCCTGATTTTGACGCCGGGAAATACATGAGGCAAATTTGCCTGTGAACGCTTTATATAAATACAATATAGGCAGGTCTAAGTCTGGGTGATCACTTGTATTGGTTATATTTATCCTCCCCTTTTTAAAAAATAAATAAATAAATAAACACTGACAAAAATGATGCAGAATAGAAGATGGGAATGGACACAAACAAAAAGATAAATGGGTCACAAGTCTGTCATCAAAACCGCTTCGTTATGCAAGACTCCATTTTAAAAATGTGAGCCAAACAATAATTTAAACTGGTTTTGACGGAATTTTGATTTGAATATTTTGATGTATACCATTCTAACACTCAGCCCAACACAAAGGTCCTGTTTATTTTGCAGTATCTACAGCATGCTACTGTATTCTAATGTGATGTTTTTGTGCAGGTATGCAGTTGCAACAGTCTATAATGAAACAATATTATAATCCACTGGATCTCAATTCCTATTTTGGAAAACCTGAACCACCCAAGCTGGAGGCGATCTTCAGGCGGACTAAACCTCGCTTCTTCAAACGCACTAGCTCGGCTGTCTGGCATTCTCCACCACGTTTGGGAAATTTGGGCAATTAATAAGCAAACCTTTTTTCCTACTTATGTTGTCTCTTTATATGTTGTCTTTTATACATTGAACTCTTTAATAAAGCCTATAAAAAAATCTATATGTAAGTAGATTAGACTGGGGGGAAAAAAAAGCAGAATGTGTAATTTAGATTACACAAAAGGAGTTTGACAACTTTTTTTTTTTCTTTTTTTTTTTTTGGCACTGACTGCAGACTGGGATGGTCGGTTTAATTTACCTGCTTTAGTTTTTAAATAGGATTACGTTGTCACCCATGTATTTAAGTATAGTATCACATGTAATGCTGTACACCGGAGCTGCTACAAATGTGATGGTAAAGTAGATATAGAAAATATGGGGGTGGCATTTTCTCACAACATTCACTTCACGGAGTGTCAGATTACTCTGGACTGTCAATAAAATGTATCATTTCTAAATGTTTGCAATGTCTTATTTATTGTAGTTTATGATTGGAAAAACTTGAGGGGAAAAATGGACCTGTAAATTGAAATTATAGCATTATGACTGCTTTGATAAGTCCTGTTATAAAAGACCTTTGAGTTTGTTGTTAAAAAAAAAAGTGGGGTTTTTCTTGGTATAAAAGTTTACCAGACTTTCAGAAATGTGCTCTTCTCAAGCTCATGTACAACTTTATTATTTATAAAGTTGGTCCGTTTGAGTCTGACGGTTATCTTGCACAATTAGGGAGTCAGTTTTTTGTTTTGTGTAAATACAAATTTTTGTAATTTTATGTAGCATGTTTTGGAGTGAGGTTATAGCACGAACATGAGAATTTGCAATATTTCATATTAAATGGCATGTTTTCGTTCTATGTACATGGATGAAATCGTCACTCAAATTGCCATAGGTAAACGATTTAAAATTAACTTTTATAATTTAATTGTAATTAAAAGAAACGCGTGAACTTAATAATATATGATGGTGATATGGAAACCTACCGCATAGTACGAATTACCCCAAAACAATGTACTTCTGCTGTTTTAAATCAAGCATTAATAAAGGTCTGCCGAGAATAGCCAGGACAGTTCTGGTAAATTGTGTCAGTGGAAGGATTACGACCAATACGCATGCGCAGATGGCGGCTGTTACTGATCTCGTGAGCGCGCAAAGCAGTGGAAAGTTTCGTCGTCACTAACGGCGTCGAGCATCCAAGGGAAAACGGACGTTCCTCCAGGACAGCGCTATACTGAAATCAACACAAAGGTACGTTAGCTATTAAAACACGTTTTATTAGAATAAACAGAGCTGTTGTGTTATGAGTGCTCACTGGTTTAATGTAGAAGTTCATTTTGCTTTATAATAACAGGTGCTGTTGACGGTCACACGCCTAGTATAGGTCCGCTATTTAAAGCATTTGAGAATTTAAGCGCGACCAGAGGCCTGGTTTTGTTTACATTTATTATAAATAGACAAATATTTACATATTATATTAGATACATTCCTCGCCCATGAACAATTGAATAATATGTTACATAAAAGGAAAATAAAATGAACTGCGTGTTGTTATTTGTGATATTATATTAGGTGATAATTTAGTTTGATATTGTCTGATATATAATATTTAGATGGATTTTGTACAGCGCATACTGACATAAAGCCATATGTGTCGGAAATGGCCTCGAACAATGCGAGACACACGCACACACCCATAGAGATTCACAGACCGATACACACTGACACACAATCCCGTTCATTTCTGTAAAGACCTGTCGTCAGGCAGGTACTAAGATACTCAAAAGAGCGTGATGGGTTTGTCTTATATTGTTAAACTAGATAATTGAAATTGTGACGTCATGTGTTGAAATAAATCAAAGCACTGTAGATGGCAAGTCACGTAAATAAAATAAAGCACAGTTCATGTTGACCCTATTCATGTCATTATATGGGCCAAACTGTCACAATGGGAAAAGGAAATGTGTGTGTGTGTGTGTGTGTGTGTGTGTATATTATATATAAGGCAACAACATGACCAAAAAATAGTATCATTAATAAATTCTATACATTTCTAACATTTAAAAAAACAAAGAACAACAACAGCAACAAAAAAAAACAAAAAAAAAAAACAAGTGACAACTTGCCCCACCCTAACATTCATGGAAAATGCTCTTGTACTGAGAACACAGTTCAAACCTTCAGTTAAGGTCCTACATTTTCCTTCAAATCCTTCATTATGTCTGAGTGTGTGTGTGTGTGTGTGTGTGTGTGTGTGTGTGTGTGTGTGTGTGTGTGTGTGTGTGTGTTTATAAAATATTATAAAATGTGATGATGCTGGTATTTTTGTTTGAAAAATACAAAAATGATCCTATTTTGAGATCATTTGGAAACTGAATCTTTGCTAAAGAAAACAAGCTTAATTGTGTAATTAGGCATTTATTTATTTAATTAATTCTTTATTTGACAGGGAAAATGGACAATAAAAGAGTACCGCCCCAGAATTAGCTACAGAGCTAAATTTCATCTGCTGTCCCTGGGCAGGAGTAAACCAAATTATCAATAAAAATACCATACAATATAAACAGTAAAATACAAAATGTATAACATATTCAGAAATCATTACATTGTATAATCAATGATCACAAACCTGGCTTGCCTTTAACCATCTTTTCAAATGCGTAGTACACTGTTTAATATCAGTTGGTAAATTATTCCAATTATTAACAGCTTTAACAGAAAAAGCTGATCGACCAAAATCTTGTTTTTCTAAAATGCTCTTCACAGTCACCTCTTAATGAGGCTCTTGTCTGTCTTATGTTACCAGTGCGCAACAAAACAAATGTCTTTAAAGGTGGAGGTGCAAGATCATTCACAATTTTAAACAGCAATTGTGAAATATTACAAAGTTGTTAAAGGTATTAAGCTTTTAAATTATAAGACAATGATGATGTCTGTCAGATTTCTTATCAAACACTTTTATAGCACGTTTATATAAAATATGTAAAGAGTAGATTTTCCTGCTTCTGACCATGAAGTAATATTTCTAAGTTGGGGTGTAACTGTACAAACTATTTTTTTTAACATGCTTTTCAAATGTTAAGTGAGTGTCTAAGATAACTCCAAGGTATTTAAAATCCGACACAATTTGTAATTTTTCAGCATTTAGTAATATATCTGGTAAAACCTTTCTAATCTTAAAATACATACAAGCAGTTTTCTGAATGTTTAATGATAAACAACACTGATTAAACCAGTCTGAGATTTTGGTCATGACAGCAGATCATTTTTGTGATACCCGTTCATTTGTTTTATCATGTACATAAATCACTGTATCATCTGCGTACATTTGGATAAATGCATCAGGACAAACATCTGGAAGATCATTCAAGTACAAACTAAAAAGTAGGGGCCCTAATATGGACCCCTGAGGTACCCCTGTTGAACAGTGTCTTGTTGAAGATATATGTTTTAATCCGGGTGCATTGTTTCCTTGATGTAAGATAAGACTCAATCCATTTTGTTGTTTGCACAGAGAAATTAAAATGTGTTAATTTAGATAATAGAATATTATGATTTAACGTATCGAATGCCTTTTGCAAATCGAAATTAACCGCACCCACAACCCCACCCTTATCTAATGCTGTTTACGAAACCAAAATTGCATAGGGCACAATAAATTACTTTGTGTGTCTAAAAAATTTGCTCAGTTACTACTTTTTCTGGTATTTTAGATACTGCTGACAAAATTGAGATTGGCCTATAATTTGCTATGTTTAATGGATCACCTGCCTTGAAGACTGGGGTAACTATCCCAGTTTTCCAGCAATTTGGGAAAATAGATTGCTCGATTGATAAGTTCACAAGATGTGTGATTGGTACTAAGAAGTATTCACAGTAGTTTTTTAAGAAATTACAATTTAAACCGTCTATGTCTTTAGCATATGAATTTTTCAAGGTTTTTATAATATTCTCTATATATTCTAAAATATTCTATTCATCTATTCGAGTCCAAACCTTATACTGAGATAGTCCCAGTAGCCCCGGTTTTTTTTTATATGGAGCTACAGTGACACACTTTTAAACTCTTAAATCTGAAGTGTCCGTATCTTAATGTCATTTTCAATGTTAATCAGGAAAGGTTTGTGTAGCTCAAAGGGGAAAATATAATTTTTTAAGGTTTTTTATGATTGAATTTTTATCTTTACTTACTTCAAGAAATGTAAAAGCATAATTGTCTGTCACTGTGGGCCATCCAGCTTACATTTACCTACTGCAGATTCCAATGTGTGTTTACAAGTACTACAAGATGTTGATAACCATCGTAGGAACAAGTCAATCCTCTTTACGAGTATGAACTAATTTGAAATCGCCAAGTTGTCACATCCCAATCGGATTCGTCACTATACCGAATTACCGAATTACAAGCAATGAATAAATACAATATAGTCTAACAAAGTTACAAATAAACTAAGATCTAATTGTAGTATTTATTTCAGGTACAGAAATGTAATAATTAAATGTAAAATAACACTGTTCACTGTATAAATTTAAGTAAGGAATAATTGTCTCTGGGCCGGAGACTGATATGGAACTGCAATACAGTCAAGACCTGCCTAGAACTACTTTAGCCGTGTGTTTCCCTGGAAATAATTGCACACCTTAGAACATTGGTCAACCAATCAGATTCGATCATCCAACAGCCCTATAGTATAATATAGATCAGGGCTATTCAACATTGCGGCCCACCAATCATCTTCATCCGACAATCAGACAATTAAACTTAATCAGTCATGTGTGTAAATGACACATGTAAATATAAGTGACAGACCACAAAAATTGCAAATGATCTCTTTTCATTGAACCTACCTCTCTTTTTTCCACAGACATGGGTCGCCTGACAGTACTGTTTCTCTGCCTGGCTCTCGTGGTGTCAGTTTTGGCCAAGCGAGGCGGGGGCGGGGGCGGTAAAGGGGGCGGATTTGGCTGGGGCAAATCTGGTGGAAGCTCAAACAAAGGTGGAAGCAGCACAGGAAGCAAAGGTGGCAGCAGCAGCAATAAAGGCACATCACATGGGACACACTCGGCCCCTGGAAACTATCCTCGCCAACCTCAAGTTCCAAATCAGAATCCACCTCCCTATCCCGGTACTGGAGGCGGGTACCCTAACCAGGGCAGATATCCACCAGCAGGCTCTAACCCAGGGCAAGGATACCCTAACCAAGGTAGATACCCAGCCCAAGGTGGAAATCCTGCCCAACCTGGCTACCCAGCCCAAGGTGGCTACCCAGCGCAAGGTGGCTACCCAGCGCAAGGTGGTTATCCAGCACAAGGTGGTTATCCACAAGGCAACTACCCAGGGCGTAGTGGTTACCCAGGACAAGCTGGTTACCCAGCACAAGGTGGCTACCCAGGGGGAGGATCATATCCCAACAGGTATCCTGGACAAGCCGGAGGAAACCCCTATCCAGCTGGAGGCTCTTATCCAGGTTATCCAGTCCGAGGTGGTTCCAGCCCTAACCAGTTTGGTGGAGGTGTTGCAGGTGCAGGAGCAGGTGGTTATCCAGGAGCGGCACAGTATCCTTACTGGAATCCCAACAACAAAATCATGAGCCCAGGCTATGGTGGCAATTATGGTGGCTATGGGCAAGGTGGCAGATCACCTTTTGCCCAGTCAGTGCAGAACATGGGTATGGCCCCTTCTACTAATTCAAGGGGATTTGGCAAGCAGGCAATCATGGCTGCTGGAGTTGGGGCGGTGGCCGGTATGGCTCTGGGATATGGCCTTGGAAGTTTCCCTCGTCCACGTTTTAATTTCCACAATCCACAGGAGGAATACTACTACAATAACTACATGTACAAACGTTACGGCCAAACTCCCCCTGACAGTAACGTGAATGGGAACACAAACTCCCAAGGTGGCAAGCCAAACGATGCAGGATCGACCTCTGGAGGAAAAGGAAATGTTAACCCTTATGACATCTTCCAGAATCCTCCACCGTTGTCCTATGATAACTACATGGACCAGTGTATGAAGAGGACTGACTTGTTTCGAGAGAAACCAGAAGGAAGATCAAGGAGATCCACTGACCTCTTTGAGGCTCAAGCAGCAGAAGTAGATGATCCTAGCAGTGCTCAAGAAAATGCCACAAGCAACAACAGCACTGCTGACAGAGCCAGTACAGATGCCTCTTCATTAATAACCTCAAGTCCACCCGAAACACCCAGTCAACCTCAAAAGCAGACCCAGGAAAGAGAAGCAGAAGCCAATGATGAGGACGACGACACTGTTAGCATTATGGAGATCGGCTATCCTGCACTTATTGAGCAAATGAAAGCACGACGTTGTGTCGAGCTGTACATGGTCTATGCGGAAAAGCATGCAGAAAAACAGGTGCAGGATCGCAGTAGTGAGCATACTAAAAACAACAGCATTAACGTTGTACCTAGACCCCTTGGCCATGGAGTCATGCTACTCTTTACTAGCATTCTGTCTCTTATCTTAAGTTCCCTGCTACACTGACATTCTAGAAAAGGATAAACCCCATGAAGCCATTGAGTCAAACTGAGAAATGGAGCATTCGCACCTATCACATGTAATCTGAGGAATTTATCTTGGGTGTTTTAGAGACTTTAGGCAAAGTATTCTCTAAGGACAACTTGAAGATTCGACAGAAAGTACTTTCACTTCTCACAATGACTCCTGTATAATTACTCCACTAAATTGCAACATGAGCCACCTAACAATTTGATATGAGCCTACATTTCAAAGCAGTTTCCAAAAGTTTAAAACATTTGCAAACAGTAGTTTTTCTACACCGTTCACCTTCCATCACTGCCACCTTCTTGCATGTGGTTTGGTAAACACTAACTTCTCTTCCAAGACAGCATACTGCATGAACCCTTTATAATCTCCAGTTTAAACATTGTGCACGGCATTGGCATTTGACTCGTTTTTCTGCTAGCAACAGCTATTACAACAAACCATGATTATTTTTATGACATGAAATGGTGGCTTCCAGTTCTGTCCTTATGATGGCACTCCTACTTGTGTAGTTGAAAAATTTGTTTTGTAGTGTTTATTTTTGATTGTTTAGACTGTTAACTTAGGGATTACTTTCTACTGATGTATGTATTTATTTTAAATTAATATGAACATGTAAATGTTTTTTTTAATTCCTCCACTGTTGGTTTTGTTATTTTTACTTCTCCGAGGCCGTTCATACAGAGCATGTTTTTGCATTCTACTCCATTGTTTTTCTATATGAACATGCACTGCACAAATGTCTTTAACCACTGGATCTTTTGCAGTTAAAAGACACATGATCACTGCATTTTTAGATCACTGTGTCAAGCTGAAAGATGTTAAACTTTTTTTTAAAAATGCATCCCCAGATTTTTTCTTTCATTCCACTTTTCCAGCGTCTCATGTTTTTGAATGCAAAAAACTTTGTGTGAATGGCTCCTTAGTATTGTCTGTTTATATATGTTTATATAATGTTTAAATAATCATAACTGTTTCAACTAGATATATACGATAATACCCCTGCGTGTCAGTTTCATTCATATCATATGTACTATGACAGAAACACTCATGCAGATCATCTCCACTGCTCACTGAGATAAAACGGAATTTTATAAATAAAGTTGGATCTTTATCAGTAGCTTGGTGCTGTTGTTTCTCTGAACATTACTGCTGAACATTCAAGTAAATTATCTTGGCACTTGCATTTACAGTATCTAGAGCAGGGTTTCCCAAACATGTTCCTGGAGCCCCCCCATATTTTGAATCTCTCCTTTGTCAGACACCCATTTCAGGTCTTGGAGCCTCTACTAATGAGCTGATGAGGCGTGTTTGATTAAGGAGACATGCAAAATGTCCAGTGTTGAAAGTGGCTCCAGGAATATGGTTGGGAACCCCTGATCAAAAGAGACTGTGGCAACCACTGGATGTCCAGCAGAAGGCAATGTTTAACGCCTTATTGTTACTCAGCTGCATATATAATGTTATGCTTTTGAGATGTTGTGAATGTTGAAAATGTGTATAATGTTACTGTCACTGGGATTAAAGTGATTAAATGCACCTTAATTGTGTGTCGGCCTGTTTCCATTTGATATTTTTAGAAAAAGTAATCTATTTAATAGAGTATAATACAAAACTCCTGCAGAGTTTAGCTCCAACACACAAGTTTCTTGTATGCCTAGTGAAACCTTGATTAGCTGGTTCAGGTGTGTTTAATTGGGGTTGGAGCTAAACTTTGCAGGACAGTGGCCCTCCAGGACCAAGTTTGGAGGCCTCTGGTTGCATTCCAACCTTGAAACCCTGAACAAAACTATGCTGCAAGTAAAAGAAAACATAACCCATTTAGAATGAGGCTAAACATAGCTTTAACATTTAATTTGGCCTAGTGTTTGTCAGTTCATGTTAATGTTTTGTTTACCGACACCACTTGATGTCCAATGTAGAATCTGGTCCCTGAAGCAAAATCAGTTGAGAATTAAATGTCCATTAAAGTTGTTCAGTGTGTTGTGATAGTTGCTCTTGGAGGAGTCCTTTTGTTGTTGTTTTTCCCCCTTGATATCTGCTCAAGTGTACCTGATTTCCTCATGTTGACATATGCATCCATTCATAGACTGGCTAACTAATTAACAGCTTAATTGTACCCAAAGTGGAAAACCATGAGCCCTATGTGATTATAAGTCTATTTTGAGTGACAAAATCCAAATGCAGGACTAATTGTGTCAAAACATGGTGAGGCAAAACCTTTCAGAACCATTTATCTTCACTTCTGTGTTTTGGAATACAAGTTAACCCTCGGGAAGAAGACATTAGCCCAACAGAGGATCACAGGAGATGAAAATCCCCTGTTTGGGGATCATTACTGTGGTTAATCAGGCAGATTCACACATACACAGATATAGATCACAATATGTTTTTGTTCATGATGCAATTTGAGATCGGACAAACAATTTAGGAACATTTTGACAGGCTTTTCCTTCTGCGAGATGCCATTGAGATGATTGCTCAGAAGGGGTCAAAGTGCATTTTGGGTTTTTATGTAGTGTGTCGAACTGGATATAGATGGGGACATGCCATCTCAGAAGGTATTAGCAATGCAATACAAAACCACATGCCAAAAAGAAGAAACTGGCAGTGATATAAAACGAAATTATGTTTTATTAACAAAGTTCAGGAGGAGTTAACTCAATTAGCGAGATAAGAGGTATATATACACTAGTGTTACAGACAGTATATACAAGTGCTGGTCATATAATTAGAATATCATCAAAAAGTTGATTTATTTCATTAATTCCATTCAAAAAGTGAAACTTGTATATTATATTCATTCATTACACACAGACTGATATATTTCAAAAGGTTTTTTTTAATTTTGATGATTATAACTGACAACTAAGGAAAATCCCAAATTCAGTATCTCAGAAAATTAGAATATTACTTAAGACCAATACAAAGAAAGGATTTTTAGAAATCTTGGCCAACTGAAAAGTATGAACATGAAAAGTATGAGCATGTACAGCACTCAATACTTAGTTGGGGCTCCTTTTGCCTGAAATACTGCAGCAATGCGGCGTGGCATGGAGTCGATCAGTCTGTGGCACTGCTCAGGTGTTATAAGAGCCCAGGTTGCTCTGATAGTGGCCTTTAGCTCTTCTGCATTGTTGAGTCTGGCATATCGCATCTTCCTCTTCACAATACCCCACAGATTTTCTATGGGATTAAGGTCAGGCGAGTTTGCTGGCCAATTAAGAACAGGGATACCATGGTCCTTAAACCAGGTACTGGTAGCTTTGGCACTGTGTGCAGGTGCCAAGTCCTGTTGGAAAATGAAATCTGCATCTCCATAAAGTTGGTCAGCAGCAGGAAGCATGAAGTGCTCTAAAACTTCCTGGTATACGGCTGCGTTGACCTTGGACCTCAGAAAACACAGTGGACCAACACCAGCAGATGACATGGCACCCCAAACCATCACTGACTGTGGAAACTTTACACTGGACCTCAAGCAACGTGGATTGTGTGCCTCTCCTCTCTTCTTCCAGACTCTGGGACCCTGATTTCCAAAGGAAATACAAAATTTACTTTCATCAGAGAACATAACTTTGGACCACTCAGCAGCAGTCCAGTCCTTTTTGTCTTTAGCCCAGGCGAGACGCTTCTGACGCTGTCAGAGTGGCTTGACACAAGGAATGCGACAGCTGAAACCCATGTCTTGCATACGTCTGTGCGTAGTGGTTCTTGAAGCACTGAGTCCAGCTGCAGTCCACTCTTTGTGAATCTCCCCCACATTTTTGAATGGGTTTTGTTTCACAATCCTCTCCAGGGTGCGGTTATCCCTATTGCTTGTACACTTTTTTCTACCACATCTTTTCCTTCCCTTCACCTCTCTATTAATGTGCTTGGACACAGAGCTCTGTGAACAGCCAGCCTCTTTTGCAATGACCTTTTGTGTCTTGCCCTCCTTGTGCAAGGTGTCAATGGTCGTCTTTTGGACAACTGTCAAGTCAGCAGTCTTCCCCATGATTGTGTAGCCTACAGAACTAGACTGAGAGACCATTTAAAGGCCTTTGCAGGTGTTTTGAGTTAATTAGCTGATTAGAGTGTGGCACCAGGTGTCTTCAATATTGAACCTTTTCACAATATTCTAATTTTCTGAGATACTGAATTTGGGATTTTCCTTAGTTGTCAGTTATAATAATCAAAATTAAAAGAAATAAACAGTTGAAATATATCAGTCTGTGTGTAATGAATGAATATAATATACAAGGTTCAGTTTTTGAATGGAATTAGTGAAATAAATCAACTTTTTGATGTTATTCCAATTATATGACCAGCACCTGTAGAAAAGTTAATTGCGACTTTTTATATCTTGCAATTGTGAGTTTATTTCTCGCAATTCTGAGAAAAGAAGTCAGAATTCTGAGATAAAAAGTCGCAATTACCTTTTTTTATTTTTTATTCAGTGGCAGAAACAAGCTTCCATAGATATTTGAGTAAGCTGAAACCCAATACTTAGGAAATTTAAAACAGTAATCCAGCAGTTTCTCTCAAAAAATCCTGTTGTCACTGTCGCACGATGAATTCTGGGGTAATCTAGGCTGCAAACGATCTGTTGTATCCTTCATTGCCCGGGAAACGAAGGACCCATTTCGAGGCCGCGTTTGAAGGAGCCTTCGAATTGGGACAGCCTTCGTCACGCCACTGTGATGAAATCAGCCTTCGCATGCAGCCTCTGAAGGATGCAGCCTCTAAAGTCAAAGAGCAAGGGTTGCAGCCATCTTAGAGCAACCTCTGGAAGGCCTTCCTTCTGACTTCAGTTCCTTCCCTTTTCCAACGCACCTTTAAAGTAATCCTTAGCATTTTGATTAGCTGGTAGCTGTTGTTTGGCTACCCCTGTTCTAAGCTGTGTCCCAATTTAGAGGCTGCATCCTTCAAAAGCCGATTGTGTCACTGCAGCATGACGGAGGCTGTCCCAATTTGAAGGCTCCTTCAAATACAGCCTCAAAATGCATCATTCTTGGCCTTCGAGGATGTGGCCTTTGAAGTCTGCTTCCTTCAAAGGATGCAGCCTCTGAATTGGGATGCAGCTCTAGAGTGTTTAGTAGCATTTAGGTTCAGATGACTGGCTCAAAACAAAAGGCCTATACATTTTACATACTTCAAATTGCATACTTCTAGGGAAAGCAGTAGCAAATGTAAAACTCTTGCAAGAATTTGCTGCTTCCAACATTAGGTTTAGTATTGCTGCTCAACACCAACTAAACGCACTGTATAAATGTTGTATATGAATCACATTTTTGACACATCTGTGCAAGGCCATCTGATCTCTTTCAGAGAGAATTTAAAGGCTTTAGATTTGAGAAAACTACCACTGTGCAATTTAGATGTAATTCATTCAGCAAGAAGTTCTCATCCTCTGATATGCTTCAATTAACAATTTAAAGTAAAATATAATTAGCGTGTTGTTTTGATGATCATCACAATCTGTCCCTAATGAGACCACCTTCGTTCTTGCGCGCATTTTTAAAAGCATGCACACATGTGCGCCCTCATGCATTAGACTATATGTCAGCAATGGTTCTGTTCTTTCTTTTATAACTGTATTTACTGACACTCTCACTCATGAATATTTCTCAGAGTAGTGCGGGTCTTGGCACCGTGCTGCCTCTTACTAGTTTCGAGAACGTTCTGTTGTTTCTCTTCAATGTAATCCTCGCCACCGCCATCATTTTCCTCAACGTGTCCGTGTTTCTGTCCATCATGATGAACAGATCCCTGCGCAGCGAGAACCGCTTCATGTACATGCTCAGCACGTGTCTCAGTGACATCTGCTCTGGCGTCTCGTATTATTATTCAGGAGTTATGGATGTACGCGACTATTTTGAATCCCCGACAAGCACTTTCTATATCGTTCCCACTTTTCTCGGTCTGTCCTATATGGCGATTCTGGCCGCGCAGGCGGACCGTTACCACGCGGTCTCAGCGCCTTTCAAATACTCGCAGCGCATGACCCGAAACAGAACCCTGCTGGTGATCCTGGCCTACTGGCTTTATGCTTTTTTGATTGTGGCTGTTAATAATTTGGTGACTCTGGGTGTCGCTAAGAAAGTGACGGGCTTTGGTACTTTTGTGGCGAACATTTTCACCGTCATTATCATGATTGGTTTGAACGTCAGGCTGTTTTTCATCGCCAAATTTCAGCTAGAGCGCGAACCGCCGAGCGCGGAACGGGACAACAAGCGCGCGTCCATTTACCTCATCATAATAGTGGCTGTATGTTTCTTGATCGCATGGTTGCCAATTTTCCTTCATGTTATTGCGTGTAATTTCGCGGGGTTCACGTGCTATACGTCCAGAAATGAGGGTTCAGACCCGCTGCGCATTCTGCCACGGGTAAATGCAGTTCTGACTCCCTTATTGTATATCAGGGGCTGTTCTGCACTAAGGAGCACTCTACTAAGTAAAGTCTGGAGAACACAATGCTGCAAGAGGAAAAGGTAAACTCTCCAAATGCCCTCGTGTCTCATGCACACAGTGGTGAAGTACTAGTCTAAATGTAATGAATCACACCATCTCTGATACTCATTAAAAATAGTTTATTTTTTTAATTCAAAACAAAAATATAATTACGTCCAATCATTTTTGTATTATTATTGAAAGTATGTAGGCCTAGCTATTCTATACATTATCTCCAATAGAAGATAGCCTAGGCTGCATTTTCCAGAGGTTCCACCATTTTAAGTAGTCTAAATATTAAGTATTATGTTTATAATATTTATAAATATTATAATATTTACAAAGAGGGTCAAAAGAGTCATAACACCCTTGCTTTTCTGGTAGAGCTGCATGGGGCTGGTTAGGTATGCAAACAGGCCTATGTCACATATTAAAAGGACAATGAATATCTGTTGCACTTTCTTTCACTTTCTTTTCTCAGTGTGAACCCTCTGTCAGTAATGAAGCGGTCATCTTCAAGATGTGATCTGTCAAGCTTAGGCAAGAAAGGAAAAGAGTTCAAAAGATCAAGTGCCTCCTGAAAATCTCACTTTAGATTTGCTTCTGGCTGTTATCTTGTGTCTGAAATCACAATAAAGTCATATTTTTAATATCACAATATATCTCAAATATCATTTATGCTGGCAGGGATGTGGGTGCGGTATGGGAAACTTGAAATTGTCAATTTCGTTATCAATATTCCTTGAGTATTTTTACGCGTCCTTCACATGGCTTTAATATGCAATGTTCTACATGAGATAGAAATAAAAAAGGATTTTACATGCATCTTTGCTATAGATGTAATTGTGTAAATAGCAATCAGAATAATTTATCAATAAATTCCACATGGCTTTGTGGTTCATACATTGTATTATTTTGATTTGAATGTTTCAATGATTAATCCAGTGATCTTTAAAGGAAAAAAATAACCAATTCAGAGATATTGCGTAGGTCTTTTTCATTGTGTATGTGATTTTTAGTATCAGTGAATGTTTTAATGATCATAAACTCCTACAGAGAAAATGTTAACAAACTAAAGGACCAGTATTAACTTGTATAATTGAGATATTATCAATATCCAAATGGCCAGTTAAATCAAGTATTTTTTTTTTTTTCATTTAACAAGATGATTTCGTGTAAATATCAGCCATATGTGAAAATTCATAGGGGAAAAAACTCCTTTCTACTACTTCCGCTCCGCAGAGCGCGCGTTTGACTCGTCTTGATCAGGGCGCGCGCGCACGGGAGACTGGCAGGAACAGCGCGAAATTTCTGAGGTAATGTTTGTATCACGACAGTTTGTTTAAACGTTTTATGAAAATAATATATTAGTAATATTAATCGATGATTATAGTAAACGTTAAGTAAAAATTAGTTTGAAAGAAAAACAATTAAGCGAGCTAATAGTAAACCTAATGTTCCCATTCTTCAAATCCCTTTCTTGAATCACGACACGTAACGTTAGCTTAAATTATTAAGAAACTATATTTGGATTTTTAATATTATTTAAGCATTTTTGTAGCTAATGTCTTAGAGGTATGTGGTTAATTTATATTAAAATGGCATTCAAGGCTTTCAGTGGGCACTTTAACCTTATTTTTCAAACCCAAACAAAAAAGGCCAACCAGCTGTCTCCCATTTTTTTCCAGCCCATTTGCATCCTTGTGATATTTACATGGAAAAAGCTTTGAAAAGATACTTAAGCTCTTAGCAACATACAAACATTCAATCATCTCCATTGTTGTTTTAGACATTTTCCAGACACCCATGAATGCATGAAAACGCATTCACCTGTGCTTAACGTATAGTGATGGTCTTATTCTCTTGGGGGTGGGCGGGGGTGTTTTCTACCACCTGTTTTTCACCTTGCTATCTAATTCAGTGGATTTGATTTCCCTTCACCCATTCATAAGAGATTGGATAACTAATTGGCAGCTTAATTACACCTACACTGGAGTCCTATGTGGCTATAAAGCTGTTAGGGTTATCATTTGATGATTAAACATGTCAAAACACACGCACAAAGTCGGGATCCTGTCAGAAGCATTTATTTTCGCCTGGGTGTTTTGGGACATAAATAAACACCTGGGAAGGTGACTTTTGTTTAACAGATCATCAAGGGACATTAAAGCATCTTTATCATATGGTTAACCAGGCAGGGAATCTTAGGGAATCTATTGGGGACTTCTTTCTATGATTACGATTGTGATGATCATCATGGTAATTGCAGCAGCTGAGCTAATGAATAGTGACCCAGAGCAGAGTCATAGAGTTTAAGTGGACAAAAACACAATTTAAAAACAGGAACTACTTTTGAGTAGATTATTTGATGGGTATTATGCCAACATACAAAGCTGCTCACTCAGTCAGGACTCATGTGTACTTATGTAAACTTAAAATGTATACTAACAAGTGCATCTTGGAAACATTGCACTAATTTTACAGGGGTTGGACAATAAAACTGGCCAATATAGTGTTGGTGTAAAGCACATTTAAAACAACCTTGGTTGACCAAAGTGCTGTACAAAGTTACCCATGTCAATCACCAAAAATTAAAAATAGACATTCACAAGAAGTTAAATGCACAAGAGAACAAATAGGTTTTCAAAAGACTTTTGAACTCAGACACTGTGGGCATGGTTTTGATAGATAAAAGGCAATTTGTTCCACAACTTTGGGCCAGCTACTGCAAAGGCTCTGCCCCCCACTGTACAAATTGTGAATAAAAAAGGAATGCAATGATGTGGAAGTTTCAAATTTCAATATTTTATTCAGAATACAACAAATGACACTTCAAATGTTTAAACTGAGAAAATGTATCATTTTAAGGGAATAATAAGTTGATTTTAAATTTCATGGCATCAACACATCTCAAAAAAGTTGGGACAAGGCCATGTTTACCACTGTGTGGCATCCCCTCTTCTTTTTGTAACAGTCTGCAAACGTCTGGGGACTAAGGAGACAAGTTGCTCAAGTTTAGGAATAGGAATGTTGTCCCATTCTTGTCTAATACAGGCTTCTAGTTGCTCAACTGTCTTAGGTCTTCTTTGTCGCATCTTCTTTATGATGCGCCAAATGTTTTCTATGGGTGAAAGATCTGGACTGCAGGCTGGCCATTTCAGTACCCGGATCCTTCTTCTACGCAGCCATGATGTTGTAATTGATGCAGTATGTGGTCTGGCATTGTCATGTTGGAAAATGCAAGGTCTTCCCTGAAAGAGACCACATCTGGATGGGAGCATATGTTGTTCTAGAACTTGGATATACCTTGGTGCCTTTCCAGATGTGCAAGCTGCCCATGCCACACGCACTCATGCAACCCCATACCATCAGAGATGCAGGCTTCTGAACTGAGCGCTGATAACAACTTGGGTTGTCCTTGTCCTCTTTAGTCCAGATGACATGGTGTCCCAGTTTTCCAAAAAGAACTTCAAATTTTGATTCATCTGACCACAGAACAGTTTTCCACTTTGCCACAGTCCATTTTAAATGAGCCTTGGCCCAGAGAAAACGCCTGCGCTTCTGGATCATGTTTAGATATGGCTTCTTTTTTGACCTATAGAGTTTTATCCGGCAACGGCGAATGGCACAATGGATTGTGTTCACCGACAATGTTTTCTGGAAGTATTTCTGAGCCCATGTTGTGATTTCCATTACAGTAGCATACCTGTATGTGATGCAGTGCCGTCTAAGGGCCCGAAGATCACGGGCATCCAGTATGGTTTTCCGGCCTTGACCCTTATGCACAGAGATTGTTCCAGATTCTCTGAATCTTCGGATGATATTATGCACTGTAGATGATGATAAAATTGCAAAGAGTTTGAAGTTTCTCTGAGAAACTCCTTTCTGATATTGCTCCACTATTTTTGGCCGCAGCATTGGGGGAATTGGTGATCCTCTGCCCATCTTGACTTCTGAGAGACACTGCTACTCTGAGAGGCTCTTTTTATATCCAATCATGTTGCCAATTGACCTAATAAGTTGCAAATTGGTCCTCCAGCTGTTCCTTATATGTACATTTAACTTTTCCGGCCAACTTTTTTTGGAATGTGTAGCTCTCAAAATGAGCCAATATTTGGCATGACATTTCAAAATGTCTCACGTTCAACATTTGATATGTTATCTATATTCTATTGTGAATAAAATATAAGTTTATGAGATTTGTAAATTATTGCATTCCTTTTTTATTCACAATTTGTACAGTGTCCCAACTTTTTTGGAATCGGGTTTGTAGATCTGGGTACCCGTAGTATATGACTGGTCTGTGATCTGACTGGATTATACTCAGTAAACAGCTCTGAAAGGTATTGAGGAGCAGGATTGTTTAGGGCTTTGTACACAAACAGCAAAATTTTAAATTCAATACGATACTGAATCGGTAGCCAGTGCAATGAATGTAAAATAGGCGTAATGTGGTCCCATAGTCTTTGTGGTGTATCGAGAGCCACATCCAACAGGAGTTACTGTCATGGCAAGAGGAAGTGTCTGAAAAGGATGTCTGGGTAACCTGGATTGTGTCCAAAAGACCTAAAACCAAATTCACGTGTTTCATTTATAATTTGTGTCGTCATGTTAGGAAGTGCATGAATCATGTACAAATTCAAAATGGCCATATTTGAGAAAAAAAAAGTAGTTTGCATCAATGAATGTAACTGTTGGTCATTTAACATTTCTGTCACAAAACATTTGACGTATGTTTCGCTATTTATCTTACACTTCCCGCTTGAATTCACGCTCTTCTTTTGTGAACAGTAAGCCCCGCCTACTTTTATTTGATCAGTCATCTCAATCATTTTGGACATCAAGCGCTGTTGGACTGCTTAGGCAGACCAGACTAACAATGTAACTTGTGAACCTTTTTGTTATCCTAACAAAATACAGAGAGTTGTGTAAGGGAGTGCGGCAGAGCAGTGCAAGAATTTCTAATATTGGAGGGGGACTTGTTCCCCTCAATATCTATGGTGGTTACAGTTGTGGAGAAGCTCCAAAGAAGCTGAAGACTCGACTGTTGCTGCCCATGAAGCACGGCGGTGGATCAGTGATGGTTTGGGCTGCAATATCGGCATTCCCTATTGTGCTTGATGGTACTGCCGAACCATTCTGGAGGACCACATGCACCTAATGGCTCAAATATTGTAACCTGAAGGTGGTGTCATGTATTTCAGCATGATAATGCACCAATACACACAGCAAGACTTCTCCCATGGCCTGCACAGTCACCAGATTTTAATATTTTTGAGCCACTTTGGGGTATTTTGGAGGAGCGAGTCAGAAAAAGTTTTCCTCCACCAGCATCACATAGTGACATTGTTCTGGAAGAGGAATGGCTCAAAATCCCTCTGGACACTGTGAAGGACTTGCATCTGTCATCCCCAAGACTAATTGATGCTGTATTGGCCACAAAAGACAGCCCTACACCATACTAATAAATTACTGTGGTCTAAAACCAGGTGTTTCAGGTTCATTGTCCAACCCCTGAATGTGCGATTTCAGAAAGCAGTAAATAATCTGAGGCAAATATAGAGTGGCAGTTAACGGGTTTGTAAAAGGTTTTGGAGGAACAGGAATAATATGGATGTTGAGAAAGGTGCAATTTAGTGCCATCTAAAACAAATACTAAAATATTTGAAACACTGCTCAGTTTTAATGTCTGTGACCCTTTTTCTACATTTCGAAATAAAAATAAACATTTTAAACAACTGTCACTCTTTAAACGATTATCACTCTTTAATTTACACAAGCCAATAGAATAAAAACAGTGGATAAAAAAAACGATATTGTCTTTGGATACAAACTGGATGCAAATCACTCTTATAGCTTGTACAAACAGATTTCACATACATAATGTTATCTTGGCACTTTATAATTGATCTGCCTTCTAGTTAGTAGAAGGTAAAATTAAAATGCTTAAGCAAAAATACATCATACCCTGATACTATTTTAAGATTAAACAGACAAGTGAGAAAAAAGGACACACATGAAACTGCTCATACAGTTAGCTTTATGTGTGTTAGATTTACATATGTTTAGTGAATATTTAAAGTCTTTTTAAAAGTCATTTTGCTTGTGGTAGAAGTGATCTCGAAGATCACTGCTACATCCTGTCTTCAGTTTCCTCCACAGTCTGTGGATTCACTCTGAGAAGAGATAGAGAGCTTTTTCCATAATATGCCAAACATGTGAGTGCAACAGTCTTATGTAGAAAGGTTCAATGCATGAAGATCAAGATTATGGCAGGAAATAAGGTTGAGTGATATTATCTTTCATGTACATCAAAAATAAATTCAATTTTAAATAAAAAAAGAGGAGACTTTACCAGCCAAATCAATAGAGGCCTGCTGTACATACAGCACTCATGTTTGTTTGTCTGGATTTAATGGACCAACAAAAGACCAGCACCACATCTTTTGACTCTGGAATTTTCATTATTTTTCCACTCATTTGTCATTACAGATTTCATTTATCAGATATAACAGCAAAAGACTCTTCCATGACGTTTCTTATTTCCAGGCCTATAAATCTGTTATTTTCAGATGTTCCATGAGAAAGTGATTGAGCATATGTGTGATCTTAGATTTACCCTTTCATCCTGCAGCACTGTGTTCTCCAGACTTTAATTAATATAGTGCTCCTGAGTGCAGTGCAGCCCCTGATGTACAATACGGGTGTGATGATCGCATTGAGACGTGACAAAATGCGCAAAGGGTCTGTGCCGTTATTTTTAAACAGATAGCACGGGGTGCCCCTAAAAGTGCACACAGTTGAATGAAGAAACAATGGCAACCACGCGATCAGAAAACACATGGCTACTATTATGATGAGGTAAATGGACGCGCGCTTGTTGTCCCGTTCCGCGCTCGGCGGTTCGCGCTCTAGCTGAAATCTGGCGATGAAAAACAGCTTGAAGTTCAAGCCAATCATGATAATGACGGTGAAAATGTTCGCCACAAAAGTACCAAAGCCCGTCACTTTTTCAGCGACCCCCATAGTCACCAAATTATTAACAGCCACAATCAAAAAAGCATAAAGCCAGTAGGCCAGGATCACCAGCAGGGTTCTGTTTCGGGTCATGCGCTGCGAGTATTTGAAAGGCGCTGAGACCGCGTGGTAACGGTCCGCCTGCGCGGCCAGAATCGCCATATAGGACAGACCGAGAAAAGTGGGAACGATATAGAAAGTGCGTGTCGGAGAGTCATAATAATCGCGTACATCCAGAACTCCAACATAATAATACGAGACGCCCGAGCAGATGTCACTGAGACACGTGCTGAGCATGTACATGAAGCGGTTCTCGCTGCGCAGGGATCTGTTCATCATGATGGACAGAAACACGGACACGTTGAGGAAAATGATGGCGGTGGCGAGGATTATACTGAAGAGAAACAAAAGCACGTTCTCGAAACTAGTAAGAGGCAGCACGGTGCCAAGACCCGCACTACTCTGAGAAATATTCATGAGAAGTGAGAGTGTCAGTAAATGTTCATGTAAGAAAGCACAATCGTCGCTGATAATGACAGCTTGTGGTAAAAGCGCGGGATTTAACTGACGCGCGCGTGCGGGGCGTTTTTCAAAGGAGGAGGAGGACTGTCAGGGATTCACGTGGGAAATTTCCTTGAAACTTTTTTCAGGCCTTTTGAGCGCACATACATAACAACGAGTTTATCAAACAGTATAGAGGTCAATGATGTGGTGGTCAGAAAATATAATTTTTTTTTACATTTTAGAAATGTCTACATTAAGCTATACTGTGAGGCCAAAACTGTATATGTGGCAATTTTTTTCCCGTTTCAGAATAGTGTAATTTATTATATTAGAGGAAATAATGGATGATATTTCAGTTTTTACTTTTTACTAACACACAAAGCTTTGGAAATGAGTAGGGCTGAACAAATTCAGACATACAGTAAATAAAAAGTGCAACTTATAAACATTGCACTAATTTTAGGATTTTATGTGCATATTTTTGTATTCTTGAGTTATTTATGATTTCGGAAAGAAGTTAATTTGAGGCAAATGCAGGTTAACAGGTTTGTGAAAGTGTTTTTGATGAACAGGAACTTTGGATTTTGGGCAAAGTGTCATGGTGCCATCTAAAATAAATACTTTTCTGTAAAAAAAAAAAGAAAAAAAAGATTTTCTTTTTATTTATTATTTTGATGAAGCATCTGAATTTTTTATTTATTTATTTTTTACATTTTGGATTTCTCAGTTTTATTTCACATACAATGTTTTACATTTTTAAATAAAATTACAATTTATAATAAAACATTTTAAAATGATTACCATACTTTAGTTTACATAAGCTATTAAATTAAAACAACAGTATATAAAAAGTACATTGCCTTTTGGATACATTCAGAGAAAAAGCAAATCTCTCCTCACTCTTATAGCTTGTACAGCACAATGTCCATCTTGGCACTTTATTATAGGCCTTCAACAAGTTAGTTCATAAGAAAGTGAAATTAAATAGCCGAAGCAATAATACATTTGCCCCAATTAAAAGCTACCATTTCAAGACATTGTACAACAGACATGTCAAAAGGAAAAAAAGGGTCAGGAAGAGTTGCCTGACTTTAGTTTATTTTAGATTTTTCTTATGTGCATATATATATATATATATATATATTTGTGTGTGTGTGTATCTCTCTTTATATGTATTTATGTGTTTTAGATTTACAAATGTTTAGTGAATATTTAAAATTTAAAAGTCATTTTGCTTGTGACATTATCTTGAAGATCACTGCTACATCCTTTCTTTAGTTTTCTCCACATTCTGTGGGTTCACTCTGAGAAGAGATAAAAGAGAGCTTTTTCCATAAAATGCCAAACATGTGAGTGCAACAGTTTCATTTAAAGAAAACATGAAAAAGTTTCACTTTGATAATCGGGAAGAGCAAAATAATGGGATAAAATATGGCTATGAGGATTAGCTTAATCAAAAAATAAATGAACTGCAATCGTGGGTTTTAATTCTAGTTTGCAGGTTTGCAGCACCACACCTTTTTACCCTTAAATTTCCATGACTTTTCAAGTCACTCGTCAAGACTCAACGAGGATTTCATTTATCATTTTATAGAGATTACACTAAACAATCTAGAGCTGAGCATAACTATATGTAAACACTAAAGTGCATGCGTGTTTGATTTACCCTTTCATCCTGCAGCACTGTGTTCTCCAGACTTTACTTAGCAGGGTGCTCCTGAGTGCAGTGCAGCCCCTGATGTACAATACGGGTGTGATGATCGCATTGAGACGTGCCAAAATGCGCAAAGGGTCTGTGCCGTCATTTTTAAACGGATAGCACGGGGTGCCCCTAAAAGTACACACAATTACATGAAGAAACAATGGCAACCAATTGATCAGAAAACACATGGCTACTATTATGATGAGGTAAATGGACGCGCGCTTGTTGTCCCGTTCCGCGCTCGGCGGTTCGCGCTCTAGCTGAAATCTGGCGATGAAAAACAGCTTGAAGTTCAAGCCAATCATGATAATGACGGTGAAAAAGTTCGCCACAAAAGTACCATAGCCCGTTACTGTCTTAGCGACACCCAGAGTCACCAAATTATTAACAGCCACAATCAAAAAAGCATAAAGCCAGTAGGCCAGGATCACCAGCAGGGTTCTGTTTCGGGTCATGCGCTGCGAGTATTTGAAAGGCGCTGAGACCGCGTGGTAACGGTCCGCCTGCGCGGCCAGAATCGCCATATAGGACAGACCGAGAAAAGTGGGAACGATATAGAAAGTGCGTGTCGGAGAGTCATAATAATCGCGTACATCCAGAACTCCAACATAATAATACGAGACGCCCGAGCAGATGTCACTGAGACACGTGCTGAGCATGTACATGAAGCGGTTCTCGCTGCGCAGGGATCTGTTCATCATGATGGACAGAAACACGGACACGTTGAGGAAAATGATGGCGGTGGCGAGGATTATACTGAAGAGAAACAAAAGCACGTTCTCGAAACTAGTAAGAGGCAGCACGGTGCCAAGACCCGCACTACTCTGAGAAATATTCATGAGAAGTGAGAGTGTCAGTAAATGTTCATGTAAGAAAGCACAATCGTCGCTGATAATGACAGCTTGTGGTAAAAGCGCGGGATTTAACTGACGCGCGCGTGCGGGGCGTTTTTCAAATGAGGAGGAGGACTGTCAGGGATTCACGTGGGAAATTTCCTTGAAACTTTTTTCAGGCCTTTTGAGCGCACATACATAACAACGAGTTTATCAAACAGTATAGAGGTCAATGATGTGGTGGTCAGAAAATATAATTTTTTTTTACATTTTAGAAATGTCTACATTAAGCTATACTGTGAGGCCAAAACTGTATATGTGGCAATTTTTTTCCCGTTTCAGAATAGTGTAATTTATTATATTAGAGGAAATAATGGATGATATTTCAGTTTTTACTTTTTACTAACACACAAAGCTTTGGAAATGAGTAGGGCTGAACAAATTCAGACATACAGTAAATAAAAAGTGCAATTTATAAACATTGCACTAATTTTAGGATTTTATGTGCATATTTTTGTATTCTTGAGTTATTTATGATTTCGGAAAGAAGTTAATTTGAGGCAAATGCAGGTTAACAGGTTTGTGAAAGTGTTTTTGATGAACAGGAACTTTGGATTTTGGGCAAAGTGTCATGGTGCCATCTAAAATAAATACTTTTCTGTAAAAAAAAAAAGAAAAAAAAGATTTTCTTTTTATTTATTATTTTGATGAAGCATCTGAATTTTTTATTTATTTATTTTTTACATTTTGGATTTCTCAGTTTTATTTCACATACAATGTTTTACATTTTTAAATAAAATTACAATTTATAATAAAACATTTTAAAATGATTACCATACTTTAGTTTACATAAGCTATTAAATTAAAACAACAGTATATAAAAAGTACATTGCCTTTTGGATACATTCAGAGAAAAAGCAAATCTCTCCTCACTCTTATAGCTTGTACAGCACAATGTCCATCTTGGCACTTTATTATAGGCCTTCAACAAGTTAGTTCATAAGAAAGTGAAATTAAATAGCCGAAGCAATAATACATTTGCCCCAATTAAAAGCTACCATTTCAAGACATTGTACAACAGACATGTCAAAAGGAAAAAAAGGGTCAGGAAGAGTTGCCTGACTTTAGTTTATTTTAGATTTTTCTTATGTGCATATATATATATATATATATATATATTTGTGTGTGTGTGTATCTCTCTTTATATGTATTTATGTGTTTTAGATTTACAAATGTTTAGTGAATATTTAAAATTTAAAAGTCATTTTGCTTGTGACATTATCTTGAAGATCACTGCTACATCCTTTCTTTAGTTTTCTCCACATTCTGTGGGTTCACTCTGAGAAGAGATAAAAGAGAGCTTTTTCCATAAAATGCCAAACATGTGAGTGCAACAGTTTCATTTAAAGAAAACATGAAAAAGTTTCACTTTGATAATCGGGAAGAGCAAAATAATGGGATAAAATATGGCTATGAGGATTAGCTTAATCAAAAAATAAATGAACTGCAATCGTGGGTTTTAATTCTAGTTTGCAGGCTTGCAGCACCACACCTTTTTACCCTTAAATTTCCATGACTTTTCAAGTCACTCGTCAAGACTCAACGAGGATTTCATTTATCATTTTATAGAGATTACACTAAACAATCTAGAGCTGAGCATAACTATATGTAAACACTAAAGTGCATGCGTGTTTGATTTACCCTTTCATCCTGCAGCACTGTGTTCTCCAGACTTTACTTAGCAGGGTGCTCCTGAGTGCAGTGCAGCCCCTGATGTACAATACGGGTGTGATGATCGCATTGAGACGTGCCAAAATGCGCAAAGGGTCTGTGCCGTCATTTTTAAACGGATAGCACGGGGTGCCCCTAAAAGTACACACAATTACATGAAGAAACAATGGCAACCAATTGATCAGAAAACACATGGCTACTATTATGATGAGGTAAATGGACGCGCGCTTGTTGTCCCGTTCCGCGCTCGGCGGTTCGCGCTCTAGCTGAAATCTGGCGATGAAAAACAGCTTGAAGTTCAAGCCAATCATGATAATGACGGTGAAAAAGTTCGCCACAAAAGTACCATAGCCCGTTACTGTCTTAGCGACACCCAGAGTCACCAAATTATTAACAGCCACAATCAAAAAAGCATAAAGCCAGTAGGCCAGGATCACCAGCAGGGTTCTGTTTCGGGTCATGCGCTGCGAGTATTTGAAAGGCGCTGAGACCGCGTGGTAACGGTCCGCCTGCGCGGCCAGAATCGCCATATAGGACAGACCGAGAAAAGTGGGAACGATATAGAAAGTGCGTGTCGGAGAGTCATAATAATCGCGTACATCCAGAACTCCAACATAATAATACGAGACGCCCGAGCAGATGTCACTGAGACACGTGCTGAGCATGTACATGAAGCGGTTCTCGCTGCGCAGGGATCTGTTCATCATGATGGACAGAAACACGGACACGTTGAGGAAAATGATGGCGGTGGCGAGGATTATACTGAAGAGAAACAAAAGCACGTTCTCGAAACTAGTAAGAGGCAGCACGGTGCCAAGACCCGCACTACTCTGAGAAATATTCATGAGAAGTGAGAGTGTCAGTAAATGTTCATGTAAGAAAGCACAATCGTCGCTGATAATGACAGCTTGTGGTAAAAGCGCGGGATTTAACTGACGCGCGCGTGCGGGGCGTTTTTCAAATGAGGAGGAGGACTGTCAGGGATTCACGTGGGAAATTTCCTTGAAACTTTTTTCAGGCCTTTTGAGCGCACATACATAACGAGTTTATCAAACAGTATAGAGGTCAATGATGTGGTGGTCAGAAAATATAAAAATGCAACTTTTTACATTTTAGAAATGTCTACATTAAGCTATATAGTGGGGCCAGTTTTCAAAATACTATTTTTCAAAGTATAATTCATGATATTAGAGGAAATAATGCATGATATTGGAGTTTTTACTAACACACAAAACCAGCGCTTGATGATGAGTAGAGCTGAACAAATTCAGACATACAGTAAATAAAAAGTGCAACTTATAAACATTGCACTAATTTTAGGATTTTATGTGCATATTTTTGTATTCTTGAGTTATTTATGATTTTGGAAAGAAGTTAATTTGAAGCAAATGCAGGTTAACAGGTTTGTGAAAGTGTTTTTGATGAACAGGAACTTTGGATTTTGGGCAAAGTGTCATGGTGCCATCTAAAATAAATACTTTTCTGTAAAAAAAAAAAAAAAAAAAAAAAAAGGAGAGAGAGATTTTTAAAAATTATTATTTTGATGAAGCATCTGTGAATTTTTTTACATTTTGGATTTCTCAGTTTTATTTCACATACAATGTTTTACATTTTTAAATAATAATTAAAAAAAAACTATAATAAAAAAAATAAATGATTACCATACTTTAGTTTACATAAGCTATTAAATTAAAACAACAGTATATAAAAAGTACATTGCCTTTTGGATACATTCAGAGAAAAAGCAAATCTCTCCTCACTCTTATAGCTTGTACAGCACAATGTCCATCTTGGCACTTTATTATAGGCCTTCAACAAGTTAGTTCATAAGAAAGTGAAATTAAATAGCCGAAGCAATAATACATTTGCCCCAATTAAAAGCTACCATTTCAAGACATTGTACAACAGACATGTCAAAAGGAAAAAGGGTCAGTTTCCTGATTTTAGTTTATTTTAGATTTTTCTTATGTTTAAGATTCACAAATATGTAGTGAATATATATATGGTTTGCGTTTTCCACATCCTGCAACATCTTATCTTCAGTCTTCTTTACATTCTGTGGGTTCACTCTGAGAAAATATGAGAGAACTTTTGCCACAATATGCCAAACATGTGAGTGCAACAGTTTTATACAGAAAATATGAAAAAGGTTCACTTTGATAAACGGGAAGAGCAAAATAACGGGATAAAATATGGCTATGAGGATTAACTTAATCAAAAAATAATGGGTTTTATTCTAGATCGCAGGCTTGCAGCACCACACCTTTTTACCCTTAAATTTCCATGACTTTTCAAGTCACTCATCATTACTCCACGAGGGTTTCATTTATCATTTTACAGAGATTACACTCAACAATCTAGAGCTGAGTATAACTATGTTCACTGTAAAACACTTAAACCTTTTTTTCATGACTTTTCTAGACCCACATTCTCCATGGGAACACTAAAGTGCATGCGTGTTTGATTTACCCTTTCATCCTGCAGCACTGTGTTCTCCAGACTTTACTTAGCAGGGTGCTCCTGAGTGCAGTGCAGCCCCTGATATACAATACGGGTGTGATGATCGCATTGAGACGTGCAAAAATGCGCAAAGGGTCTGTGCCGTCATTTTTAAACAGATAGCACGGGGTGCCCCTAAAAGTACACACAATTATATGAAGAAACAATGGCAACCAATTGATCAGAAAACACATGGCTACTATTATGATGAGGTAAATGGACGCGCGCTTGTTGTCCCGTTCCGCGCTCGGCGGTTCGCGCTCTAGCTGAAATCTGGCGATGAAAAACAGCTTGAAGTTCAAGCCAATCATGATAATGACGGTGAAAAAGTTCGCCACAAAAGTACCATAGCCCGTTACTGTCTTAGCGACACCCAGAGTCACCAAATTATTAACAGCCACAATCAAAAAAGCATAAAGCCAGTAGGCCAGGATCACCAGCAGGGTTCTGTTTCGGGTCATGCGCTGCGAGTATTTGTAAGGCGCTGAGACCGCGTGGTAACGGTCCGCCTGCGCGGCCAGAATCGCCATATAGGACAGACCGAGAAAAGTGGGCGCGATGTAAAGAGTGCGTGTCGGAGAGTCATAATAATCGCGTACATCCAGAACTCCAACATAATAATACGAGACGCCCGAGCAGATGTCACTGAGACACGTGCTGAGCATGTACATGAAGCGGTTCTCGCTGCGCAGGGATCTGTTCATCATGATGGACAGAAACACGGACACGTTGAGGAAAATGATGGCGGTGGCGAGGATTATACTGAAGAGAAACAAAAGCACGTTCTCGAAACTAGTAAGAGGCAGCACGGTGCCAAGACCCGCACTACTCTGAGAAATATTCATGAGTGTTCAGAGTATCAGTGAACGCAGGTGTAATGGAGCTCAGACATCGCTCACGATGAGAGCGCGTGACTGAACTCAGACGCGCGTGCTGGGCGTTTTTAAAATGAATTTACCGGGACTCACGTGGCACAGGTTCCTGGAGGTTTCAGGCCTGTTTTTATTATTGTTTGCATATAGATATGAGCGCACATAACCATGAGTAATGAAATTGAATATATCTATTTTTATATCTATTTTAGAGATTTTGAGTGGACAGTTTTTGGTTTTATGTGAAGAGATGGAGTATTAAACATAATACAGTAATAACACAGCAATACTGTGTGTATTTAACAAACCAATCAATAAAATCATATATCTGCATTGATCTATTGATGTTTTCAGACTGTGGAAAAACTAGCGATCAGGTGTTTTCAAATTTCATCTGAAATGAGCAATGTTGGGAGTAACGCATTACAAGTAACGTGCATTACGTGATCAGATTACTTTTTGATGTACGGAGTAAAGCATCACAAGTAACGTGCATTACGTAATGAGATTACTCTTTGATGTAATGAGTAATCTGTAAAGTAACGTTACAAGTAACGTGCATTACATGGTCAGATTACTTTTTGATGCAACGAGTGCAATACAAGTAATGTGTATTATGTGATCACATTACTTTTTGATGTAACAAGTAAAGCATTACAAGCAACATGCATAATGTAATCAGATTACTTTTCTGATGTAATGAGTAAATGAATGCATTACAAGTAATGTACATTACGTAATCACATTATGTTTTTGATGTAACTACAAATTACATTTTAATAACACATTTACAGCCAAAAAATGTTACTGCAGATTAAGTATTTTCAAGAACAACGGTCACAGTAATAGTATGAATTGTAATCTAAAATCAGTACTTGGAAAATTTAACAATGATATGACTACTTAGATGTTACCTGATACTACTTTTTTCCCCCTGCAAGAGTCTCCTAGGATAGAAGGAAAGGATTGATATTCTGGAGCAACTTGGCATTTCTGACTGGCCGTCGGCCATCTTAGTTTGGAGGGAAAAAAATTCCGCATACAACATCTTTGCACTAGTGTCCACTGTACAGGTTGATGTCCAACTATGCCATCAAAACCCATACATCCATGTAGTGTAGTTTGCCATTTTACAGGCCCAAACTCTTGTTTTTAAAAATATATTTTGACCTTCTATGAAAAAGGCTACTATTATAGATCAAAATATCATGCATGATCCACTAATCTCTTATTGCAGGCCCAAAATCTCTCCTATCAAACACAGCACAAGTCTCTGACAGCAAGCAAATAAAAATCTCGAGTGCAGACTATTCCCATGTGACATTATCTGAATAATTCGTCTTTCAATCTCATGGGATTGAGCCTCATGTACTTAAACAGTCTTTAATCAGCACCAGTGTCCTCCATCAACTAAAGGCACATTACAATGCTCACCTTTAACCTAACCGTTCCACTCTCGGTTGACTTCTCGCGTCCTGAAGATTATTTAATATTTATTTTTCATATCCTGTTCGCCACAGGGTCGGCTCTCCTGGCAGGGTCAGTGGTCATCGGCATCATGAGCACCAGAGCCCTGCGCTCCCAGAACCGCTTCATCTTCATGTTAAACACCAGCATCAGTGACACGTTAACCGGCTGCTCTGTCTTCTACCTCGGCCTGTTTGACGTCCAGGAGGGTTACCCGTCCCGAAACGGCACTTATTACATTTTACCATCATTTCTAGGGGTGAACGTGTTGACATTTGTGTTTGCGCAGTTTGACAGATACCTGGCTGTGTGTCAGCCCTTCTTCTACAAGCGGCACATCACACGCGGGGTCGTGATTGGCGTTTGCGCGCTCTGTTGGACTTATACATATTCAATTCTTACTGTTCAAAGTGTCGTGCCAGTTGCATTTGCCGCGCAAATGAACGCGTTTGGGGTCATAGTCCTACAGGTGATCGTGGCCATCAAAGTGTTAATGACCATCAAATTGTACATGATCGCGAGGCATCAGCTCAGCCGAGAGCCGCCCAGCAGCGACAAGGAGAACAAGAAAGAGTCGCTGCGCATCATCGTTTTTGTGGTCATTTGTTTTCTCATCTTGTGGGCTCCGTCTTTTGTGAACATCTCTGTAAAATATGTGACTAAGAACGGGCTGAGGTTCAAAAATGAAGCCACGAATCTTTTCGCGATCATGGCGCGATTTAACGCGCTCAGCACGCCTGCGCTGTATATTTGGGGTAGTCCGGCTTTGCGCGCGGCGGTCTGGAACTCAGTGTGGAGTAAAATATTCAAGAGAAGAACGACAAGGTTTATTTTTGGGTCTAATTGTGTTACTGAATGCAAAATGTTCAAGTCCATACACACACAAACCTGTAAAAATAGTGTAATGCCAACTGTAATGGGCCTACTTCTGTGAGTAGTTCAATTTTACAATCTAAAACTTTTTATCAAACATTATATGTAACCTGTTATATTATATGTAACAGATCAGAAGTTAATGTAAAAACATCATACTCAAAAAATAAATAAAATACAAAAATATATATATCGATTTTTTATTGTATAGTAAAACTCCATCAAATTGAATTGAATAATCCTTACATATTATGGATTAAGACTTTTAAATGAATAAAAAATTGTTTTGTAGGCCTATAAATCTTAATGGAACAAGGGAATTGACCATTTTAGTTTGATTCGTATTCATAAAATAATAATTAAAATGTGTAAATTTATGAATACGAGTCACATAAACTGGTCCATTCCCTTGTTCCATTAAGAATTATATGAAAATAATCAAGGTACGCACATCCAAGGCCAGGTACAAGATTTAAAGATTGTATCAAATAGTCCAAAAGAGATCTGCACAGTTATTCTTCCTTTATTTAGATATGGGTAAAAGTGGCAACCTTCGTCAGGCAAACCATTCGTCATCCCATTAAGAATTATACAAAATGTTTTAAACTCTAGTTAAAAAAAAAAAAAAATTCTTAATTACATACTATAAATATGTAAGGATTATTCAGTTCAGTTTGATTTTACTATATTGCAAATTAGTAAATCTCAAAAAAGGGCTTTAATTTTTTGGAGTGTTCTAATGTTCCATAAACATTTTAAGAACGTTTATCCTAACATTTACAGAACGTTTAAAAACGTAAAATTGTGGAACGTTCTGTGTTTGCTGGGTAGGGTGCAAAAATCTGAGACAACCTACATTTTTAATAATCCCTTTATTAGGTTGAAATGAGGAGAAGAAAAAAAAAGTTGTTCAGTTTGGTCTCAGACTTTTTAACCCCGCTGTATGAATCTGAAAGCACATAACATTAACTAATCTGATACACATTTCTTTTGTCAGTGTTATTAATAATTTAATCATCAAGCTAATATGCTAGTATGCAACCTTACATCAATGCGTTTTGTGGGTGTCTTTTGAAACAGGGTGGACTCTGGCCATGTGAAACCCAAGATGGGAGGAGAGAGAATTCTCAGCATCACACGGAGTTCCAGAGAAACATGAACACTGAAGAGTCTCTCAATTATCTGCTGAAACAGAAATTATCCGAGCCATTACAACAGAGCAGCTAATATTAACATAACATATTAGAGGCTTCTTGATCTATAATGCCAAATTTCACGCACTTCACAATATTGTCTTAAGTTGTACGACATGCCTTAATGTCCTACAAGGATTTTCTCCCCTCAAAAATATATTTCCCCTTTTTTTTTTTTTAACATTTCATAGGTTACTGATACACACCATGTCTACCTCATAAATTCGCGCCATTCCTGTCAACAAGTCCTTGTGCGCGACCTGCTGGAGACAAGCGCGCCATTTTGAATTATTGAGAAAAAAAATATATATCGATAGAAGAAGTTTAATGTGAAGGTTGACAATTACATATCTAAATCTTCCTGAAATTGCACCCCTACAGAAAAACCTACAGGAATCTATATATATATTTTTTCAATTCAGAACGACAATTTTGGTGAATAATTTACCTCTTTGAATTTGAATACAAATGTATGGACTTTTTTTTTTCTCTCCATACCTTTATAAATAATAGACATTATCACATTCAGTTTCAACATTTATGTTCAATATGTTTACTAGCAGCTATCCACAATGAAAGTTACTTAAAGTCAAGTCTGTATTTAATATACTTTTTTTTTTTTTCCATTTCAATGAATTATTGAATGTATTGATCAAATGAATAAACTAAATTAAAGTTACAAGTCAAGACCATAAAGTGTTTTTTCCCCCAAACAAACAGAACAATAAGACCATGTGTACATCCTAAACTTTATTGGACTGTTTTAATAAAACTTTTTAAAAAATATTCTCAGATATAAAGATGAAGACTAAATACTGTAACTGAAGGGGTTAACAGCATCAGATCAGTGTTTATTCCAAAAAACGGAAACTGAAAGGTTAAAAATAATACATCAGGAACTGAATATCACATCCAAATAAATGGAAAATGAATCAGGAAGTAACTCAAACTTGAGACAATATGGATCACAAAGCAGCAAGTTAAAGCCCATTTTCAAACTCAAAATGTCAACAGAGTCAATGAGCTGTGAGAACAGCTGAGGACTCTTCCTTAAAATTGGGTTGAGAATGAAGCTTTACAACACCGAGACCCTAAAAAACAGCCAACATGAACTCAAAACTGCTATTTAGAGTAAAACCAAACAAAGTTGTTAAACTGCAGGTTCTATGAAACCATTTGAATCTCTCATCACCTGCAGCCCACAAGTTCAATCTGCTCCAAGGCTGAGCTGATGGCCTGAGTGGCGTTTTGAACCAAAAATTGCGTTGAAGTTGGCAATGAAGCTTTTGCTGCATTACAGAGTTCTGTCACAGTATATAGGGATGAGAATGCGGCTGACCAGCAATCATCTCCAGTCTTCCGCTAAAACTCTTAGTATGCATGAAACACAAATGTAGGGAGTGAAAATGAAGATAATACGGAGGAGATGCAGGGTTTCACTCTCCCTTTGTGACCAAATCTTCAATGTAGGCGTCCAGTTCATCATCACTGCTGATCTCAATGTCCTTTGGAACAAAATACACACATTTACAAATGAATCCATGTGAACTTCCAAACATTCTTTCCCCATTGATAATTCTACACAGTAGTTTAAACAGCTCAGTAAATTGAAAGTGTGTGTGTTTCAGACCTCCTGGACTTTCTGCAGAAGAGCGACGATGTTGGTTCTGAGTTTGCGGAGTTTCTCTTCAGATTCTCTGAGTTTGGCTTCTGCCCCGCTGCTCTTCTCCTCCACGGCTCGTGCCCGTGACTCCGCCCGAGTCTGGTAGGAATTACACAGACTCTGCAGTCCGGCCTCATACTGCTGGAAATACTCTTTCTGCAATGCACAAGACACTCAAATAAGCCTGTAAGCACTTAAATAATTAAGGTTTGATATAAATCTCTCTAAAAAGCTCCCATGTAGCAGCGACTATGGTCTGTACTCACGATGGGAAAGGCCACAAGGTCCTCAGCACTCATAGTGTTCACAGAATCTTTAGGGATTCGGAAATCCGGAGGGAAAAAATACCGTAGCAACGTCCTGTGCCAAACAAAGCATAAATGTAGGGATGAAATACACATATTATTAACAGAAACAAACCACAAACACACCTCATCATGGTCACAAGGCCTTCTGTTGTCTCTCTGCTCGGCCCGCTCTGAGTCGTGTCAGGCTCGGCAGCGGTGGGCGGAGTTACAGATCGCGCTGGACCCTGATTTGTGTCTGGACTTCGTGACTCTGGAGAAGCGGGACGCATAAGACGGACATCATCGCTGCCTTTAAACACCCTGAAAACAATCACAAATCAAACATTTGATATACAAAAGCAACTACCATTTTGAAATTTTGGAAATTAATGGGGGTTTGGGATAAAAATTTCAATTGTGGCATTACATTTAGATCTGCTCACAGTAATTGTTTTGTAATGTTGGGGGCTCTGCATTTTCCATTCCACATTTTCCTACCATTTTCGATACTACAGGAAAACTGCCACATAGATATTTATTTTCCTTATCTTAATTTTTTGATCATTTGGGTAATTTTGTTGCAACAGCTTTCACAAAGCAAACGGATGCTTTATTTTAAACTTTAAACTAAATTTACGAAAAAGACAAGTAAACAGTCAATAATAAAATAAGATGCAAATTAAACAAACATGGCTTTAAGTTTTTGAGGTGGGTCTAATAGTAGTATTTGAGTAAGAAATACTACAGAAAGTATATTACAGAAGACAGCATTTTGACAATTTTGTGTGTATTAGAGCGTTTTTATACGCAATAAACCACAAAAAGAACTCAATTTGGTACTCGCGAGCTGTTTGAGAGGCGACTTTATGTGTGCGCCACTTATATAGATCACTGGTGCGCGCCCTTTTGGTGTGAGTACGAAACCTGCAGGAATTAGAAACATTATGCGCAACCCCGCGCCAAAATAAATAATACTATTCTACCTGAGCGAATGAGACGAGCGAGTGAGTCAATTTGCCGTCGGAGAGAAGAGAGAATTAGTACTAAATTAGTATTAAAATCATTTTTCAGTATCGATACGTATCGAAATACTGACTAAATTGTAAGAGTTTCCCTTTCAGATGCAAAATGGGGGGGAGAGTAATTAATGCAACATGGTTAGCAGTAGTCAATTAACCGATATTTGAGCGATTTTTTTAAACACCCAAAAAAGCATGTCTTAAAGGGTTAGTTCACCCAAAAATGAAAATTATCCCACGATTTACTCACCCTCAAGCCATCCTAGGTGTATATGACTATCTTCTTTTAGACGAACACAATCGAAGACATATTTAAAAATACCCTGCCACTTCCAAGCTTTATAATGGTAATGAATGGGGACCGTGATTTTCAAGGTCACTCTTCCGCTGCAAACTGATGCATATGGCCGTCTGCCTAAAGCTAGTTATTATAGTTAATAACATTTTAAATATGGATATTTCTCTTACAAAAATCAACTGCTTTGCTTTAGAAGGCCTTTATTAACCCCCTGGAGCCTTGTGGATTATTTTATAATGGATATATACATTTTTAGGGCTTCAAAATCACGCCCCCATTCACTCCCATTATAAAGCTCGGAAGAGCCAGGATATTTTTAAATATATCTCCGACTGTGTTCGTCAGAATGAAGATAGTCATATATACACCTAGGATAATTTTCATTTTTGGGTGATCTATCCCTTTAACCCATTTTGTGCTTGACAAGTTGACATGGCTGCCATAGTTGCTGTAGGAGGAGGCACTGCAGAGAACAGAGAGCGTGTGGTAGAAGGGAGAGAATTTTCTCCACTCATTTATGTGGAACGCCAGAGGAAGACTTTATTGCTGCTCTTGGCAGACTCCGTTGGTCATTATGGAAATAAGCTGCAGCTATATTTTGCGCATCGTCAGATGATCACCTGCAGAACTTTCCAGTCCCATCTGAGCTTTTATGGGATTGCTTCCTCATGCTAATTTGCCCTGTTTAGTAAATTAGGCCCTTGGTGTAGTATGTGTCACATATTGATTTGTGTATGATTGTGCATGTACCAGCGGTCTCTTGGAGTGTTCATGGGAACGTAGTCGAACTTGACTTTCCAGCGTACATTGTCCTTTCCCGTCTCTACTGCGGTTACACGACCCGTGAACCACTCGCCATTAACCTTTGCCTCTACCTGCATGCCTTTATCTATAACACACACCGTTTATGAGATCTCTAAATCATACCACACAATTCCAATTGCATATCTTTATTATCCAAAATGATATACATATAATACCTTTCTGTGCATTTTTTGTCACGTCTTTCTTTAGATCTTCATTAGTGCTATTCGTGATAACCTGAGAGAGAAATTCAGATCAAATAAAACTGTATTAAGTGTGAATTAAGTGGGAGCGTAGTGTGAATGTGTTACTGTACCTCAGTGTTGGTCTGTTTAACTGCTGCTACTGCTGGTTTTTTTTCCACTGCAGCTTTCCCTCGAGCCTGCACAGATGCCGCCATCTTTGATTTTTTGGGTTGAGGTTCATCCTCTTCTGATGCACTGTCTTCTTCATCCTCTTCATCTTCTTCCTCTTCCTCCTCCTCTTCACTTTCTTCTTCTTCCTCCTCATCCTCCTCTTCTTGGACTCTACCCTTCTTTAGGTTTCCTTTCTTGCTGGTTGGTGTTTGTTTGCTAGCAGTCTTGGGGGATGATGGCTAACAGAAAAACGTGATTTTTTTAAAGCAGTCAGTATGAAAACACAAGATATTTAAAGTTCGAGTTTATGTATGTGTTTTTGAGCATGTATGCAAGATGACTTACTGTAGCAGTGCGGCTCTGCATGGCAGTTCTGCGAGCCGGTGTCTTTGTGGGCGGCGGTGGGGGCGGGGCAACAGGTTTGGGGGCGGGTTTTGTTGCCTTAGCTGCCGGAGCTAGCTTCGCTTTAGGTGGAGGGGGAGGAGCCGGTGGGGTTCGCGTAGGTCGTGAAGGAGGCGTTGGTTTAGAAGGAGAAGTTTTTGATATCTGTGGCTGACTGACTGCTTTTTTGACCACTGCAGGGAGAGGTGGTGAACGTGGGCGGGGTGCTGCTCGCTGGGATGAGCGGGTTGGCTACAAGTGTTAAAAAAAATTAAATGGAACAATGAATAGCTTGAAACCTGTCAAAAACATGTCCATGTCAGATCTACCCACTCAAAAAAAAAAAAAAAAAAAAAAAAAAGTGCTATTTTTATGACAGTTAAGCACATTTTCCCAGTTGTCATACTGTAACACGGACACAAATCTAGAATTCAAAATGAGTAAATCAAGTATTTTTATACCATGGGTGAAATATAACCTAGATGATTCATCCACACACACTGTACTGTACCTGAGGCGTGCGCTCTTCTGTAGGTTTTGTACTGACATCTAGAGGGAGCCGTTTTATATCCGTTGCTGATTTTATTGTTGTGGTTTTCTGAATTAGGATAAATAAAGCATTAATTTACACAGAACAGACAGAGAAAAGCTCAGAAGAGAGCTGAGATGACAGACAGACCTGCAGAGCCTCCAGTTTCTCTTGCTGCTGACGGATTTTATCTGACAGATCTTTCTGTTTGTCCTCTGACGTCTTGATGTCTTTTTTCAAAACGCCGATGGGCAAATTCTGCTTCTGCTCAGGCGCATCACACCTAACAGAACAGAACAGCAAACAAAACAATAAGAAAAACAAAAAACAAAAAAGTAGTCTTAAATCTTCTGGTGTCTAGTTTCCTAACCTGTCCTGGGTCCCGTCTGGGTTCATGAGACACACCCAGCTGTCTGGGTACCGTTTGTCCACAGCATCCATCTGAAACGGCAACGTCCGCCATTTCAAACACTTATCTACAGGAAGATAAAAAAAAAGCTAAGAAAACATATGTACACATTTGTATGTCTTTTGAGGAAAATGAGAATGGTGTTTCAGGTCCAGACAATACATTTTTGGAGTAGTTATACATTTCCATCTGGGCGGAAGTAGTACTTTTAAAAAGAAATCCTAAACAGTCAAAATAGTAATCAAAGATGAGTCAAATCAGTGATTCTGAGAATTAAAAAAATAAAATAATGCATAAAAGTGTAAAGAAATTCATTGATTGAGCCCAACTGAATATATTAAAATATAAGATCAGATGTTTTATAAGGCTAGTATTATTTTTTACATTTAGATACATATGTAAGGCAGAAGACCATGTAACTGATAAAAGATACTGTATGGGGGTTCAAGGTTTTCCTCTTGAAGTCTGGACCATTTTTGTATTTTGCTTAAATTAAGTACCTACTAAAAAACAAACTTTTTTTGGCTTAGGAGTTAGCATTAAATCAGTAAGCCAGAGTATGAGCAAAATATGTATTTAGGATATTTCTAAATAATTGTGTTTCTGGCATGTTAAAGGAAGTTTATGTTCGTACCACACTGGATGGTGACCGGTATCTCCATGGCTCTTCGTCGGCGAAACCGAACTTCGTTTGATGGTACAGAGTTCCAGTTGGCAGACAAATAACCAAATTCATCCCAGAATTTCACTATACCCTTCTGAGCTGTTGAGGGAGATATTTAATTCATGTTAAATGTATTATGAAAATTATATATAAGAAACAACAACAGATTATCTTTAAAACGTTGAGTCGCTTCATTGAAACTCATTGTAATACAGACGCTGGTCATATAATTAGAATATCATCAAAAAGTTGATTTATTTCACTAATTCCATTCAAAAAGTGAAACTTGTATATTATATTCATTCATTACACACAGACTGATATATTTCAAATGTTTATTTCTTTTAATTTTGATGATTATAACTGACAACTAAGGAAAATCCCAAATTCAGTAACTCAGAAAATTTGAATATTGTGAAAAGGTTCAATATTGAAGACACCTGGTGCCACACTCTAATCAGCTAATTAACTCAAAACACCTGCAAAGGCCTTTAAATGGTCTCTCAGTCTAGTTCTGTAGGCTACACAATCATGGGGAAGACTGCTGACTTGACAGTTGTCCAAAAGATGACCATTGACACCTTGCACAAGGAGGGCAAGACACAAAAGGTCATTGCAAAAGAGGCTGGCTGTTCACAGAGCTCTGTGTCCAAGCACATTAATAGAGAGGCGAAGGGAAGGAAAAGATGTGGTAGAAAAAAGTGTACAAGCAATAGGGATAACCGCACCCTGGAGAGGATTGTGAAACAAAACCCATTCAAAAATGTGGGGGAGATTCACAAAGAGTGGACTGCAGCTGGAGTCAGTGCTTCAAGAACCACTACGCACAGACGTATGCAAGACATGGGTTTCAGCTGTCGCATTCCTTGTGTCAAGCCACTCTGACAGCGTCAGAAGTGTCTCGCCTGGGCTAAAGACAAAAAGGACTGGACTGCTGCTGAGTGGTCCAAAGTTATGTTTTTTGATGAAAGTAAATTTTGCATTCCCTTTGGAAATCAGGGTCCCAGAGTCTGGAGGAAGAGAGGAGAGGCACACAATCCTCGTTGCTCAAGGTCCAGTGTAAAGTTTCCACAGTCAGTGATGGTTTGGGGTGCCATGTCATCTGCTGGTGTTGGTCCACTGTGTTTTCTGAGGTCCAAGGTCAACGCAACGCAGCCGTATACCAGGAAGTTTTAGAGCACTTCATGCTTCCTGCTGCTGACCAACTTTATGGAGATGCAGATTACATTTTCCAACAGGACTTAGTGCCAAAGCTACCAGTACCTGGTTTAAGGACCATGATATCCCTGTTCTTAATTGGCCAGCAAACTCACCTGACCTTAATTCCATAGAAAATCTATGGGGTATTGTGAAGAGGAAGATGCGATATGCCAGACCCAACAATGCAGAAGAGCTGAAGGCCACTATCAGAGCAACCTGGGCTCTTATAACACCTGAGCAGTGCCACAGACTGATCGACTCCATGCCACGCTGCATTGCTGCAGTATTTCAGGCAAAAGGAGCCCCAACTAAGTATTGAGTGCTGTATATGCTTTTCATGGTCATACTTTTCAGTTGGCCAAGATTCAAAGGATTCTAAAAATCCTTTCTTTGTATTGGTCTTAAGTAATATTCTAATTTTCTGAGATACTGAATTTGGGATTTTCCTTAGTTGTCAGTTATAATCATCAAAATTAAAAGAAATAAACATTTGAAATATATCACTCTGTGTGTAATGAATGAATATAATATACAAGTTTCACTTTTTGAATGGAATTAATGAAATAAATAAACTTTTTGATGATATTCTAATTATATGACCAGCACCTGTATGTAGAGTATTATGAGAGAGATCGACTAAGCGAGTCAATCTTCTATTCATAATCACAAAATCAGTTTGACTGTCCGCTGGGGAAAGTGATATCTTTGTCTTTGTCCTTTTAACATTTAAGACATTCCCATGACAGCGCTAGTCAATGCATTTGTCAGTTGCATCTCATAAGATGTTGTTTAAAGTAAAAATGTCCTTGTTTCAGTCTATTTCAATATAAAAGTCTTTGCAACTGACTGACTCACTCATAAAGACCGCCATCTAAAGCGTATTAATGCAACTTTCACTGAAGTCGAAATCACTAACGGACTCTTTCTCAATACCAAAGAAATATGCCATGTTATTTATATAAAATATTATTTATTGAACAATAATATTTAAATTAACAACAAATACCCAGTAAAGAAGTAAAATAGTAAACAAACAAGCAAACAGTTCAGTCAAACGTACAAAAGCAGCACTCTAGTTAGTACATGATTTAATTTCAATGTAAATATAAAGTTATGAAACTTAATATAGCCCTTAAGCCAAATCTATCAGGTCTGGAACAAGTAATAGATTAATAAGACCAAAGTTTGATATACCCAAAACGAATTATACCTCATGTTTAAACACTATCTACATAAGAGCCAGTGGCAAACTCCTGAAGGACTGGCCGAGATGAAGCTGTTCTCTGTGGGGACATGAGCACTGAACAATCGCTGACGGCCTGGAACTCGCATCTCCGAAAGCGTCTAAACAAATTCATATAAATCACATATCTAGGTCAACAACTAAACAACTATATTCTTGCCTAAAAAAAGTCTAAAACAACATAAAAATATGGTGGTTTTGCTCGTCCGCCATGACACTCGCTGTGAGAATGCTGAAAGCAGAGTGATTCAAACAGTGAAACGGTTCCCCTAGCGATACTAGTAAAATATCGCATGACTGGAAAGACCTCTCAGCCAATCAGATTTGAGAACCAGAATGTTGTATAAACTAACTATTAAAAATCCATAATTTAAATGGATATTTAATATATGTCTGCACATGTTATCAACAAAAAGAAGACAAACACACATAGACTGACCTATACCGATGTCCTTCCAGTACTGGGCGAGATATTCTCCCATGGCCCTCAGTAAGTGTCTGTACTCTTTAGCATCTGCAAAGTCCTGTTTGTTGTGTGTTGGCTCGAGCACTAGATAGGGAACATCCACCACTCCTACAACACCTCCACAGGCCCTGATACAAACACACACAGACAGCGGTCATCCACACTGTTAATGCAATTCTAACACACCAGCTTTTATAATGCAGTTTGTGTGTGATTTTCACTCACATTCCTCCCTCCAGCTGTGGTCCTGTCTTCTCGTACATCTTAATGAGACGACTGCAGTTATAGACGAACATTCCATCCTGCTCTCGTCTCTCGATGTTCACGCCAAATATAAAGTTCAGCTCCTTAGGTTCTTTCAAAGCTCTGAAACGGGAAGAACAGACAAAATGCTGCTTTGAAACTGTGTATTGCGAGCATTATACAAATATATCTTTACAATAGTCAACTGGTGTGTGTTTAAGGATATGAGGGTGTCATTAGTAGACTAAAGTCAAATGTGATGAGAATTTAAAAAAAAAACAACAACTATAAAAGGAGGTCATGGTTTATTTATAGAAGTGGATGTGTGTGTGTTACTTTTGTTTGGATGCATGGATGGCTTGTTTTCTAGTAGCTTCAGCACGCAATGCCGCAGCCGAATCTTGTGCCTTTCTCAGTGAGGCCTGAAATCATATAAAGAGACCATAAAACAACTTTATTAAAAACACGTAGATCCAACAGACTCATAAGTGCAATTTATAAGGGTCAATCAATACAAATTTCTTTAATAAATAGATAACAAATTGATAAGTGGTCCAGAACTCTGTTCTGGGTCTGTGTTGGGGTGGTTGTGGTCTTACTCTGGCTTCTTTGGATAAGTCATCACCAAGCTTTAACTCCAGGGCACGAGCTTTACTCTCGGCTTCCCGTGCCTTCTCCTCAGCTAGAGAGGAAGTCAAACAAACGCTCAAGTCAAGTCCAATTTATTTATATAGCACTTTATACAATCTATATATATTTATACAGTTGAGCTCAAAAGTTTACATACCCCTTGCAGAATATGCAAAAATGTTAATCATTTTAACAAAATAAAATTATTACAAAAGCTGCAAACATTCACTGATGCTCCAGAAGGAAACACGATGCATTAAGAGCCAGGTGGTGAAAACTTTTTGAATTGGATGAACAGAATAAATTTTACTTTTTTGTCTTCCGGGAAACATGAAAGTATCTTCTGTTGCTTCCGAAGGGCAGTACTAAATGAAAAAAAAAAAAAAAAAAAAAAAAATTTACCTCTTCATTCTGTTCAAAAGTTTTCACCCCCCGACTCTCAATGCATCATGTTTCCTTCTGGAGCATCAGTGAACGTTTGCAGCTTTTTTTAATAGTTGTGTTTGAGTCCCTCAGTTGTCCTCAGTATGAAAAGATGGATCTCAAAGTCATGGTCATTTTTGGAAAGGGTTCAAATATGCAGAAGATGCTGGAAAAAAATCAAAGAACTTGCAGGACCTGGAGGATTTTTCTGAAGTACAGAACTCAGTTTAACTGCTCAGAACAAACAAGGGACTCATGAACATCTATCACAAAAAAAAAAAAAAACAAACAAAAAAAAAAAAAACAGCCGTAGATCATACAGGTAACGACACACAGTATTAAGAATCAAGGGAATATAAACTTTTGAACAGAGTCATTTTTATAAATTCATCTGTTATGTGAAATAGCTTATTCAGGACAGTACTAAATAAAAAATAACACGCAATTTTTATGATCCTTCTTATTTTGTTAAAATGATTAATGATTCATTTCTGCATATTCTGCAAGCTCAACTGTGTGTGTGTATATATATATACATATATATATATATATACACACACACACACACACACAGATGCTGGTCATATAATTAGAATATCATCAAAAAGATGATAACCACCAATTCCATTCAAAAAGTGAAACTTGTATATTATATTCATTCATTACACACAGATTGATATATTTCAAATGTTTATTTCTTTTAATTTTGATGATTATAACCACTCAGCAGCAGTCCAGTCCTTTTTGTCTTTAGCCCAGGCGAGACGCTTCTGACGCTGCCAGAGTGGCTTGACACGAGGAATGCGACAGCTGAAACCCATGTCTTGCATACGTCTGTGCGTAGTGGTTCTTGAAGCACTGACTCCAGCTGCAGTCCACTCTTTGTGAATCTCCCCCACATTTTTTGAATGGGTTTTGTTTCACAATCCTCTCCAGGGTGCGGTTATCCCTATTGCTTGTACACTTTTTTTCTACCACATCTTTTCCTTCCCTTCGCCTCTCTATTAATGTGCTTGGACACAGAGCTCTGTGAACAGCCAGCCTCTTTTGCAATGACCTTTTGTATCTTGCCCTCCTTGTGCAAGGTGTCAATGGTCGTCTTTTGGACAACTGTCAAGTCAGCAGTCTTCCCCATGATTGTGTAGCCTACAGAACTAGACTGAGAGACCATTTAAAGGCCTTTGCAGGTGTTTTGAGTTAATTAGCTGATCAGAGTGTGGCACCAGGTGTCTTCAATATTGAACCTTTTCACAATATTCTAATTTTCTGAGATACTGAGGGATTTTTTGGGATTTTCCCTAGTTGTCAGTTATAATCATCAAAATTAAAAGAAATAAACATTTGAAATATATCAGTCTGTGTGTAATGAATGAATATAATATACAAGTTTCACTTTTTGAATGGAATTAGTGAAATAAATCAACTTTTTGATATTCTAATTATATGACCAGCACCTGTGTGTATTTATATATATACACATATATACACACACACCTATATTATATATATATATATATATATATATATATATATATATATATATATATATATATATATATATATATATATATATATATATATATATAATGTGTGTGTGTGATTTGATTGTACAGCACAATGTCTAATTCACTCACTCACAACCATAACCTATGTTACAATCTTTATCAAGGGAAGGGTGAGATGATGCATTTAAAGTACAAACATGCCCATTGGCTGCAGCCCTGTATGTTTTTAAAGCAAGCAGCTACATCATCTGTCAACACTTGCTTTTCAGTATTTGCAGAGGTTAAAAGCAGAAATAGTCAGATAGAGGAAATGCCATCATAGCCCACAAAGCCAAAAAGTCAGTTTCCTTTAACACTCGCCTGCGATTCTCATCCATATTGAGCCTGTTTATGTGGGCTGGTGTTGAACTCACCGAGTTTTGAGAGGTGATCTGCCTTTTTGACCTCCTGCTCCGCACGTGTTTTAAAGCGCGTTGATGTGTATTTGTACATCCTAGAAGTCAAAAGAACAGAATGCACAGCTAAGATGAGCATTATCATTTGAAACATGTAAGCAGTAGCAACTTTACATGGCTGTTCGCTCTAACGGTAACCTAGATAAAAGTGCGCTATTATCAAAATCTTCTGTACAGGATTTGAGATAGTTTTTGCCACTGCCTCTAAGGGGGTTACAAGAACACTCCGCTATAAAACTAGTACTTTTTCACAACATTGAGGAGGTCATTTTGATGTGAAAACACCCTGAGACCATGTTTACCTAGGGTTATACAAGCAACAGGACAACCGCTTGGTTCGAACTTTGTGACCCTGAATGAAGATCCTCATTCTGGGGTCGATGTACAGGACAGCAGCATACGCACGGAAGGACCTCCTCTCTGGCTTTCTGTTTGTAACACAAACATACATGCAGCATCATCAAAAAACGTCCAACATTACATTAACATGCTAAAAACCCACACTGTATGCCAGCTCAAGAGATATATTAGGTGGGTTATGACAATCCTGCTCCTGGAGGGCCAACTTTCTGTAGAGTTTAGCTCACACCTGTCTGGAAGTTTCTAGAAATCCTGATCATTAATGACAAACTGCAGCAGATTTATTTGGCTGCTGTCACTTTAAGAGCTAATGCATGAATCCAATATACTGTTATACACTATTTTGCTTTCTCACCTGTGTACGTTTACTTAAGACTAGGGGTGTGATGAGATCTCGCAATATTAAAATGTGAAAAGCTGTCTTGCGATATTGCTATGAGCGTGAGGGTGAAATTAGCATACCGCTACGTTTACATTATGGTGCCCACCGCGGCACCACCTCCATTGTCGCTTTGCTTTTTTTTTTATAGAAATAAAAACCATTTATTTCAGATGGATAATGGTTGCTTCAATTGTAACTACAGCAGGAATCACAGTTCACTGATCACGTGACAAGAGTAAGGCGAGATGACTGACAAGACCATGGCGGAGAATTCGTTGCGCAACACAGTTCTGATGAATGTCTCTTTTGAGGCTTAATGCGCTTTTAATAATACTGTGAACAAAAGCGAACTGCTGTGAAGGAAAGGAAGGTTCGTTGGAAGGTATGCGGCAGTGGCACAATAATCGCTTCACTTCGATTACTGTGTTTTCATAATCGTTTGAAGCCAAAATCAAAATCAAAAATCAATTACGATTACTCGCACAGCCCTTTTTAGAGTTGTAGCCAAACTGGACATGATTGGACAACCCTGCTTATGATAATTTTTCATGAAAAATGGACTCACACTCCCTCTACGGGCGTCCCAGCCATCATAATGTCCTGGTGGTCTGTCTCCACATCCAACTCTGGTTCTCGGTTATCCATCAACTTCAAATTATAAACTACAACCAGTGTACCTATGAACACACAATGCTCAGATTTAACGGCCTCACCAGACACAATCTGATTAGCCGCAACAATTTAATTTCAGACAAAGTGCTGTAAAGACCAACCGCTGGGTCCTTCGATCTTCTTGAACTGCCGGAATAGCTGCTCTTCGTTCTTGAAAGGAGAATACTTAAAGATGAGTTCAGTCTCAGTAGCGTACTTCTCAGTGTCTTGAGTCAGAGGTTGCTGGGTCTTCATGTCCCAACTGGGTAATGGGACAATCACCTACGAGAACAGGCCAATAGCACTTAGAGAGGTCTGCCCTTCATTCAGAATGAGCGTTTGTTTATGATGCTTCGCCATCAACTTCTTACCTCATCCAGACCCTCTTCTTCATGAAATGTTCGTGACAAAAACAAACATGTTAACTTGTCATCTTTTTTGGTGAAAAGAATGAAGTCCTTCCCTATACGCATGGAACCCCTAAAAGAGACCAGGACATTTATGTATAAAAACCTAAATAACGAGATAAAGGCAGTTTATCGATTTCCAAGAAAAGCGTAGCGATACTTACGACTTTAATCCATTTCCATACTGGCCGATGTGAGTAGACTCTGGGAATCGTTTGCTCGATTTGCCGAATTGGATGACATGAGTGGCTTCACCTATTCAAAACAGTTCTGTTGTCATCACTGAGACCTTGTTGAGTGGAAATTCATGAATTTTGTGTTTGGTTTTCTTTGCTTTACTCACTGGGGTCCATTCCAGTGCCATCATCCAGAAAACAGAGCATAAACCCGCCTCTCAGATCTGGTCTCTTCTCTGATTGGCAGTAACAAATGAATATTAACATAATATTTGTGTTATAATACAGATTTTTGCAAATGTATTTCTACAACTTAAAACCATCGTATCCAACCTGTGTAGATGTCTATCCGTGTGGCATTTGCATCTCTGTAGATAAGAAATGGAGTGGATGTTCACTTCAATAGTGCAAATCATTTTGATGATAGAAGCCCTGTTTACACCTGGTATTAGGATGCGTTTTGGTCGATTGGATCACAAGTAGAGAGATACACATTCCCATTTACACCTGGTGTTTAAATCCGTTTCTTTTGTCCACTTTCAACCTCTTCGGTCCTGATTTCTTCCAGGGGAGGGTCTATTGGGCGGGGTAAATGTATGGGTTTTTTCAGATCTTTCTATCTAATAGATAAAATACGCTTGGGCAATTTACATATGAACACACGACGGAAAAACATTCGGAGAGCATCCGCTTTCATTTCTGTTCTGATAGCCACAAGACCACACTGCTAGGTACATTTTTCATCTTCAAACCAAACTTGGGTCTTCAGCCACAATCCTTAAATCTTGTCTGGCTAGCGCACTTCCCATAATGTTTAAGCGTTAGGTAAGTAGACGGAGAGTAGGTGGTCTTTAGTGGCTGTTCGAACACATTCGACCACATGAGAGTTTCCACTATGAAAGCAATCCGGTCGAATGCGTTTTCGACTACCTCTGGAAGTGGTCAAAAGTGGACAAGCTCAAAACGTTTACACCTGTATTTAGCATCGTCCACTTGAGATCCGATCGACCAAAACGCATCTTAATACCAGGTGTAAACAGGGCGTTAGTGTCAGTAATATTTAATATATTTAATATTTAAAAACTGTGTTTGTACCTTGAGTTGTCCACGAGTTCAGCCAAAGCTCCAAAAAGAAACTCGTGGGTTGTCCTGTTGGCAACAGAATAATCAATCAACAGCAAAAGAAATGACCTTTTTCATGGCCACTGTTACTTTTGTAGTTTATGGCGATAAACGCCCAAGCATGTGTCAAAATCGAGTTGTCGTACATAAAAGAATATTCATACATTATTAGAACATTGTTATAAATGTCTAATTAAAGCAACATCCTCATTCAAAATTGTTCTTTGGTGTCCTATTCACAAAAACATCCATCGTTTACACTCCCATTGATAATGGGCACATCACTTTGCCGATCACTTGTATAAAATTGAGCTTGGCATTGGCAATTCGACAGTAAATTTCATCTTAAAAATGAATGACTTCTGATCTTGTCGTTGCAAGCTGCTTTGCGGAAAGTAGAAGCAGGATCTCACTGACTGTTCACGGATCATGCAATGCATGTCGGCACACAAAAATGACCGCTTTTGAGAATCACAAGTTCCAATCTGATTGGCTGATTGATTGAGTCAGGGTGCACAAGCTTTTAGCAGTCTGAAAAGAAAAGGTTTTGTGTCATCTTTTGTTTTGTTGTATACGCTTTGATATCAGAAGATAAATTAAAATTTTTACACCAACTTATACTCAAGTAACACATACTATTCTGTAGTCCCACAGCAGCATAATCTAAACACTTAAAATGAAGCATGCAATCTCGAGAATATCACACAAATCCTTCCCAGAGTCCTTGTGGTGTAATGTATCCAGGAATGTTTCAGGAAGTTTCTCTTATAGGAATGGTTTATCAAAATCCAATGTGTGAAAACAACAACACAACCCATTGCATCGTTTTTTTTAATTACCTTATAAGCTTTTTATATCAACGCAAAAACACAAGCATACACTCAAACTGATACTTACGAGTTTGTGTGCAGATATTCAAAGGTGAGCTGAGCTCGGTTTAGTGAGCTATAATTTGTGTAGGCCATAGTCTCAAAATAAAACAAATTAAAAAACAAAACTAGCTGATTGTATTCACGTCTCGTCTCTACATTCTTCCCATTTCATGAGAATCATGTGTGATTGTTCAACACCTAGAAAACAAACAAAAACAAGCATGTCAGTACAAACTATCTATAGATCCAATGCAAAAATGTGAACTGTTGACAAACTCACTGGAAAAGACAATGTTCAAAATGAAATATTAACATACAGTTTACTAGCATCTATGGGATTTAAACTTTTTTGAAATAGTAAGTGAGAACAATGGGCAATATGCAACAATATGGATGTTTCAAACAGCATTATGCTTGGTTACTGTTACGTCGCATCCAGCAACATTGTGTTGCTAGATTTAGCTACTTCCCCGCCTCTTTTGAGACTTCTTTCAAAAGCCTAGCGACAAATCTAGCAACTTCTTGGAGAAACCTTTTCTAGATTCTGTGACTCACCCACTGATTTACATTTACATTAACATAGATCAGTGGACTCGCCAGTATGACGTTATCTAAGCCATTTAGCAACCAGTTTTAGCTACTTTCAGCTGAAAGCAATTGGCAACACCGCCAACTACTTACGGCGAGATACTTAAGTGTGCATTTGATAGACACTTTACTATCCCATGAGGCCACAGGAAAGGATTTGTGAATGGCAGTCAAGCGACGCAACTGACGCTGGTGGATCACATGATGACAGCATGGCGAATGTAGTACGCCGTTATTTTTTTTTAGTGGTCGTGAAGTACTTTTTCAAAATAAGTACCTGCTCAAGAGAGTATGCGATTTCGGACACAGCCCGAGTCAATATTTCCAATGCATTCATATGGGTTTCAAGTGCACTGCATTGTGGGCAGTGGTATGTTGTATACTGCATTTTGGCAAATGCATTTGTATGCATACCACATACTGCAAAAATAGTAAAGTAGTATGTTTTTGTGAAAATAATCTAAAGATTCAAAAGAAAAAACTCATAGTACTCAAAAGCGTACAAAACTACAGCATTTGCCATTTCATCTCGTCATATTAAAGGTTTATACTTTTTCATACTTTAAGTTCACTTTTTGCCAATTAATACAAACTGTAAATTATGTGCCTAACCAGAAATACTCGTTTGATATCATTTCCTTTTGGAGACATGCATGATGTATTTGTTGAAGACAGACTTTTGCTATTTAAAATGATAATGCACTTTTTTTTTTTTCCCGGGCTAAACAATAAACCACACAGGTGAGCTGGTTGGAGTGGGGTTTTTACAGTCTGTCCTTGAACTGATCAAATTTACACAGAAACGCACGCAAGGCCATCCCATGCTGCAAGGCCCTTGAGATCCATGCAACAGCAGAGACTGAGGAACTGCTAACACTTTCATTCGCCAAACACTCAAATCAGCATCTACTCTATCAAATTGAACTCCTAACTCATACAATGAAACGTGCACAGGAGCATTAGTCAAATAACTACGGCCTGCCCAAAAACAACCGTCCACATTTACAAAACCAACAGCCTTTGTACAGTAACACAAGCAGTAAATGTGATTTCAATAATGCAAACCATTTAACCATTCCTCGACCGTCGTTTGTTTTTATCCAACGATTTCTGCCTGCTGCATGAGGAAAACTACGAAACAAAACGTGTTTATTCCTTTTTCGTTCATAGAAAGTAGATGTAAGGCCTCGAATCGCTCCAGCAGCGCTTTCCCTCGAACAACACACACGAGCACCGATACAGCTTGCCCCGCCCTCCTCGCAAAGCCCAGCCAATCACATTGCCCGCTGCATCATCAGACGCGTCTGATTAGTTGAAGTCGCCGTCGTTCATCATAAAGCAGGAAGTAAGTTTGCTGGTCCATGAAGGAATTTGGTGTGGAAAAACGCGGGGAGGGAATCGTGCTAAAGCACAACACGACTAATCGATAAGCTGATCTGCTGCTATTGGTTTTTAAAATCATATAAAAGGTAATAATGATACGACAACTTTTATGTGATATTAAAACACGGGTTAGCATGAATTCAGTCGCGTTTTGTTAGATAAGTTGATTTTACTAATGCATATATTCTTCTGTTTAAAGGTGTAAAACGTGTAGGCTTTTTAGCAAATTGTTTCTGTTGAAAAAAAAGGTGATGCTGATGTTGGGAATTGTATGTAATGGACGAAGAGGACAAAATGTCTGCCGTCTCTACTGAACATAAAACAAGCTGTTGGATCTTTTCAAACATTGATTTCTAAGTGCTGTATGCTTTTTAATATGTATTCTACGCATAAAATGGTCTACTACAGAAATGGGTACGAAATCACACCTGCTTCTGTGACAGGGCGAGTCTGCAAACCGCAAAAAAAAAAAAAAAAAAAAATATTATGGTAGCGGACCGCACTTTTTAGCCAATAAGAAAACGCTCTCTTTTCCTTTTACGTGTTCGGATTGGCTGATGTGTATATGGGGGCGGGGCTTGGATATTTACTTGTGGTTGATGAAATCGGGGGGGGGGGGGGGGGGGGTGCTGTGATTCTGTGATATCAGTATAACACTTTTAGATTTTTAAAAAAAGGTTAACCATAACCTTGCCTAAAATGATCAGACTTAGCATGATTCATCTTTTCACATTTAGCTAAATTGTGATATGACTCCAGATGATGTTCTGCTGTTAAGCATTGCTTTCTTCGTGAATTACTGTTTACTTAAGCTACTCCTAGCTAAAGTGTTGTCCACAAACGGTAAGTGCGTTTTTTTCTTTTTTTTTTTGCAGTTTTTGTATCTGAATTAAAAGACCAGAACACTGAATGATGTTCAAACACAATCACACTGCTCATTGCAAAAAGGGCACAATGGAATATTTTAATACATTTTGTTTTTAGAAAAATGAACAAATCATGTACATTTAATGCATTTAAATAAAATTAACATTAATGTGACCTCAAAAGAAAGCTTTCAATCATCAAACTTGCTCTTGGAGTATGGTTAGATCATAATCATACGTCTCCGGTTATGCTCTTTTGACTGTGATAGTTAACACACGCATAGTGTTGCAACCAAACATTAAAGTTCTGAATGGCACCGCAAACTGGTTGCAATTTCGTAGTTACACAAGACCAACATGTTTGGAATAGGAAATTGTTGAATACGCAAATGCTCATATCTTTCTGCAGCAAGTGTCTTCATGCCTTCTGACAGTATGTAGTTTCAGTTCACTCTCAAATATGGGCGTTCTGCAGATGTTTCTCATGGGCTCAGCAGTGATTCCTATGAATTATTTAAAATGTTTAAACACTTTTCAAACAAACTGTATAACTCAATACATGTTAATTCATGCAATAAAAATGCAAATCAGACTAAAGATTAGCAAGCTCTTTAGTAAACCAGAGGACATTGGTAAGCTCTACAGTCAAAATCCACAGTACTACCTTTTGAAGATCATTCCCCTGGTAAGAATGTGGTGAACGTGAAGAGAAACTTCCACAGAGACTCATGAGGACGCAGATAACCAGCAGTGCAACACTGACCAGCAACAGGTGATACCGACACAAGGCTTTTTCATCCTAGTCGAGCAATAAAGAAGTGGAGAGGTTAGCTAGATGTTGCTTATATACGATGGTACACATTTACAGTTATTGAACTGAAACTGAAATAACATTAAACTAAAATTGAGCTGAATAATGACATTGTATTCTGTAGAGCTGCTTTACAGTTGAAATCAAATTTGACTTTATTTTCCTGTTTAAAAGCTGCTTTCTTTTTTGTTGTTGTTGCAGCAGTTCCAAAGAAAAACCTTTTTTTGGTTCCCCAAAGAACCTTTCAGTGAAAGGATTAGTTTTTAAAGGATTAGTTCACTTCAGGATTAAAATTTCCTGATAATTTACTCACCCCCATGTCATCCAAGATGTTTATATCTTTCTTCAGTCGAAAAGAAATTTGAGGAAAACATTCCAGGATTTTTCTCCATATAGTGGACTTCACTGGGGTTCAATGGGTTAAAGGTCCAAATGTCAGTTTGAGTGCAGCTTCAAAGAGCTCTACACAATCCCAGATGAGGAATAAGAGTCTTATCTAGGGAAACCGTAGGTCATTTTCTAAAAAAAAATGAAAATTATATACTTTTTAACCACAAATGCTAGTCTTGAACTTCGCCACACTTTACGTAATCATGTTGGAAAGGTCACGTGTGATGTAGGCGGAAGTACCAACCCAGTGTTAACAAAGTGAACCTGCAAAAACTAAGTCAAACGGCCTTTACAAAAAAAAAGGTAAAACAACGATGTCGGACGATTTTGAAGTTGGAAGAGAAAATGAGTTTTTCGCCTTACCGCGGTACTTCCATCTACGTCACGCGTGATCTTTCCAACATGATTACGTAATGAGTGGCGCACCGTAGAGCAGTGCAAGACGAGTATTTGTGGTTAAAAAGTATAATTTTTTTTTTTTCATTTTCCTGATAAGACCCTTATTCCTCGTCTGGGATCATGTAGAGCTCTTTGAAGCTGCACTGAAACTGACATTTGGACCTTTAACCCGTTGGTCCCCATTGAAGTCCGCTATATAGAGAAAAATCATGGAATGTTTTCCTTAAAAAACCTTCATTTCTTTTCGACTGAAGAAAGAAAGATGTCTTTGATGACATGGGGGTGAGTAAATTATCAGGAAATTTGAATTTAAGTGAACTAAACCTTTAAGAGTGTATTGTATAAAGTGCTATATAAATGTGACTTGATATGGAATCTGCACACGTAGAGCTCCACAGAAAGAATCCCCATCACTTGCAGTTTTTCTGCCATTTACCTGTTCGTTAATTCAATATTTAGTTGATTCTATCTGAATGACTGCATTGTGTTTTCTACCTTAGTGAGCAGGACTGTCAGATGTGGATCTGGTTTGAACTCCAGACTGAAGCAGTGTGGGGAATTGTGCTTGTATGATTCTACAGCAACCGTCCTGACAGGTGAAGCGTTTTTATCTACGTTCTCTGCAACTGGGCATTCTGGAGGTGACCTGAAAGATCAGTAAATTAGCTTGCAGGATGTTTATTCACTCCAAAAATGGGCTGTGTATAGCCTATGTATAAGCTTCTCACGGAGTTTGAGGGAGAACATGGGTCAGGGCAGTGAAATGAAGACAGGTCAGCGGTTGTCTGGTCTTTGTCCTGGCAGGAGTTTGATTGTTGGGAACATCCGTGTGGAGGAGCAGAGATATGTTCACAGATGCTTTTGCTGCAGCCCCTGTGATATGAAAGGTTATGTTGGCATTAGTAGAAGGCAAAACATAACTAGTTCATTCCTGTTATGCAATGCATTTCAATGTCTCCTCTCCATCACTTCTGTCTTAATGTTATATAAAATATTACAGTCGCAACATTTAAAGAAGAATTTTTTTTTATCACAAATTAAGTGAACTGCACCTGTTGTTCAATTTCATGCCACTGCGTAAATAATTTGGTTATAATTAATAAGCTTCAAGTGCCTTAGCTTGATCAGAACATATTTATGAAAGTCTAATGCTGCCTTCACATGCTATCGGAATTATCGTAAATACGAGTTTCCTAGTTAAAAATTGGACATGAACGCCCTCTCGAATCGTATTTACCTCTGGGATAATTTTGATAAGTTCCGAGTTAGACGGGCCATAAACTTTAAACATGGCAGCCCCATACGCAACAAACTGTGTATTCTGACACCTTTCTATCAGAACCAGCATTAACTTCTTGAGCAAATACAAACACACAAACCTTTCATGCCCAGCTGGCTGCCCAGCATTGTAGCACTAATGACAGTATCATCTGGGATGTCCCCTATAAACACCAGCGGCACCTGTAAGGAAACATGAGCAGTGCTTGTGGAAATATTTGTCCTATCTGCATGCTCCACCATTCGGGGAGAGTCTTCCTCCAGCGGTGCATCTGTGTCGTTCAGATGTGTGCAGAACTTAAAACCCACAATAGAGCCCAGAACCCCGTTCCAGTCCTAGAAATCAAGCATATGAGTCAGTAAAGAAGAACCCAACTGCACAATCCAAACATTATAGCAGTGATCATCATCATACTCACCACACTTATGTCAGGGTTCTTGATGTCGTGATTCTGAGAGTAAAGTCCAATGCAGACGAACGTTATGGAGAGGATCAGCAGACTGAGGAAGAACACAACCACAGGAGGGTGTCGAAACACCCGATCTCTCAGGTTAGACACAGGCCTCCACTTACCCATAATGCACCAGGAGTGAAGACACCACCTGTGAGGTGCAAAATATTTAACGTCTATATTCAGAAAGGAATACTAGCTTAGTACTTACTGAATACTCTTTCCCCAATATTTTCTTTATACCTATTGTTTTCACTATATATTTTTTGTAATTTCATTTTATAGAGCCTAAAGCTAAAAGTATAAAATAATATAAGTATAAAAAATAAAATCGAAACAGATGAAAAACTTAGTGCTTTGCATTATGAGATGCAGCCCTATTTAGTGTGCTTTAGTTGTATACTGAACAGTGTAGCATATGTAGTGTGTAGGCTAGTATGCATCTGAGTTCTATATGGATCCTTCATGTTTGTACACTGAAAAACTTGCATACTGTACTTCATACAGCAAACATAATAAGAGTAGTAGGTCAGTATGCTATTGGTAACATTTCTAACCCGCATAAAGTCCGAACTTTAGTGTATATTTGCATTGACACATGAACCAAATTTGATCATATCATAAAGTTTACCAACTACTTACCTTTAATTACGTTCATTTAATTAGCGCGTAGGGACGTTGCACTGACAATGCTGAAATGTAAATAATGATAGACTGCAAAGAGCAACTTCCTCACAGGTGGGCTTCCTTCAAGACAGCTTTAATTCCAAATTAAAAGTCCAGTGCGAAAACGCACAAATTACACCTCTTAAATGTTAAATTTGAACTAAATCAAGATAACGCTGTGCTAGATAGTTTAAATAATGTTGTGGAAAGTAATTAAAATGGTATTAAACGCATTATGTGTGTGTTATGTAATAGGAGGGTAAAAATGCAAAAGAAAAAACGCCAGTCAGCATTAATCAAATCTAAATGAATTAAATGCAAATCAGCAGTTTAAATTAATGTAAAAAGTGTTCTGGGTTTCTGACACTCATTTTATGAGGAACAGATATTTTTCGGTCAAACCTTTTAGAGATCTTTTATTATGTAATCCAGTAGCGGAAGTGCTGTCCGTTGTTTCCTCCCGCATTCAGTCTGCTCACTCTTGCTGTTTGAATGACGGCATTTAATAATTAAATTCATCTTCAGAAAAAGCACAAGAGCACAAGGTGAGAATTTATGCTTCCAGATGTATCGGTGAGTCTTATTTAAACACAACATGATCCATTTCGAGCGTTTTAATTGATCTGCTGTTGCTTCATCGAGAGGCTAACCTGATAGCGCAGTTCACTGAGCAATGAATATATGTGAATATAATTTCCTAAACTAATACATAATAAATAAACGTGCAGTGTGTATATGATATTTAAAACACATTCGACGTCTTACTCAAAGCAGATGAGTTATTTTAGTATTATTTATATACATTTATAACATTTAATACTACTTAATTTTATATTTCTTTACTTTTAATATTAAAGTTTAAGTAATTTTATGTGCTTTAACCGTTTTTAAATAGTTCTATTTCCAGTTTTAGTAAACATTTCTAATTTTCACTTAAGTTTAGGTTTATAAATGTATATATTTACTGAAAACGATCTTAATAGTTTTAGTTAATATCAACACTAAAGCAGATTCAGTTAAAAATAAATAACAATTACATAAAATGTGTAAAAAAAAAAAATAAAAAAAATAATAATAACAGTGATTTAGAAATTCATAATCTTTGTTCTCTGTTTTATTATGAAATATTATAATAGTAATACATGAAAGCACTTTTTATTCCAGGAGATTTTCTGTTTGGAGGCAGTTTGACAACTGACAAAAATGGTCACAATGTTACTTTAAATGATTTGATTTGATTTGTGCTCATTCTGATCTCTTTGATATTTCAGTCATGTCGTCAGACGCTGTGAAGAAGAGAAAGCCGAAGGTCATCCGAAGTGAAGGAGGAACTCCAGAGGCCAAGCGCGGTCGAGGAGAAAGTGATCAGGTGAGTGGCTGTGAAATGCATTAGAGATGATTTCAGCAGGGCCGTCCACTAACACTCTAATCATTCTCTTTCTCTAATAACTCTCACGTGCAGCTGAGTGCAGTCAGTTCACATGTCAAGTTCAGGAAGGTCAGGTTGAGGCAGGTGAAGGTACAATCCAGCATGTTCCACTCATTTAGGCTTCAGATGTCTTTCTTTCATGAGTTGTGTTCAGATGAGCTCCAGTGAGCAGATATGTTGATGTGAGACTCATGTGGCGTGTGTACGTAGGTCACGACTCCAGCCGGACCTCGTCTTATCGGACAGAGGAAGCTGTTTACAGCAAAGAATCAGGTTCCTATGAGATCTGTCTCCCTCTCTTTTTCTCTCTCTGACTGAGCTGCAGGGTCCAAAATGAACACTAATCGAGCAACAAATATGATTGATACAAATATTGTAATTTGGCCATTATAATTTACAATTGGCAAAGAATGAAGTTGGAGATAAAGGTGATATTCTGGATAAATATCAAACAAAGTTAATGTTATATATAACTCAGTGACAATATATTCTGATGTTTAGCCACCAAACTAAAAATATGAGAAACATAATCTTGAAGCAGTTATATAGATTTTAGCATAAAAAAGTTATATTATAACAACAAACATTATTATTAATAGCAATAAATTATATCTATCTCTTAATAGCAATAATTATAAGAAAATATTTATTATATAATTATTTTTTATAATTATAAATAATAATAATTATTATTGTTATACATTAAAAATAGCTAGTTGCAACAGTCAGTTATGCAGTTTAGCATCATTATAACAAAATACTTCTAACAATACGTTTTATTATTATCAGTATTTTTATTAGCATGATACTATTGTTTTTTAAATGAATAAAATAATTAATAATTATTAATGTATTTTAACATTATACATTAAAATATTATTATTATTATTATTAGCACATTGTCTTTAAATGTATAAAATAATAATAATTTATGTATTATATCATACATTAAAATATTTTATCAGTATTATTAATAGCATACTAACTTATGTTTTTTTATGTATAAAATTAGTATAATACTAACTATTGTTGTTGTTTTTGTTTAAAATTATAATTATTATTTATGTATTTTATTATACATTAAAATTTTATTATTATCAGTATTGTTTTTATTATTAGCATACTATTGCTTTTTTAAATGTATAAACTTGTAGTAATAATTTATGTATTTTAATATTATACATTCAAATATTTTATTGTTTTTTTAATGTATAAAATTATAATTTATGTATTATTTTAATATTATGCATTTAAAATATTCAATTACTCTGATTGACCAAGAATCAAATATTCCAGAGAGTTATAATCACTGCCAATGAAACCTTCTCGATTCAGCTGCCATTAGCATGTAATTTTGGATCCTGCTCTGCTGTCGACACCTTTTCTGTTGCACTTTTGGGTGAGGAGGGTCATATCTCACAGTTTTGTAGTTTCATCCCATTGTAAAGTAAGTGATTGGAAAGTATTGGCTCACAGATCATGTTCAGCTGGTAGGCAGGGCTGTGTGTGTGTGTGTGTGTGTGTGCTTTCTGGTCACTCTGTGTGTGTGTGTGTGTGTGTGTGTGTCCCTCAGGAGGTGCGTGTGTATAATGAGGAGGTGGAGCTGGAGGGCAGAGACCCGCAGCAGGACTACATGCTGTATAAGGACACGTGTGCCGCTCTCGCCAAACTCATGGCGGAAATCCAGGAGCTGAAAGCCGGCGGTGCGAAAGACGGAGTGAGTTTCACGTTTGCCATGTGTCTGAGTCAGACAATGGGATTGAATGGAACTGACCTTTTGCCTTATGCATCCTAGAGTGTAGAGATCGAGGAGAGACGCAGACAGAGCAGCGTTCATTTCATTACCCTGAAGAAACTCAACCGCCTGGCACACATGCGACTGAAGAAAGGCCGAGACCAGACACATGAGGTGTGAACACTCAGTTCTGAATGAAACGCTAGCGTACTGCAAACTCCAGAATGCACTGTGTCTAAAATGCTGCAACAAACATTTAAAACAGTAGAATGCTACATTGTTTTTATCATAATTTTAGCCCAGTTTTCTGTTTAACATGCTTGATAAATGATTGCTTTAACCGACAATATTCCTCTCTGTCCGCAGGCGAAGCAGCGAGTGGATGTTCTCCACCTGCAGCTACAGAACCTGCTCTATGAGGTCATGCACCTGCAGAAAGAGATCGGAAAATGTCTGGAGTTCAAGTGAGTGTCGGAGAGGGAATGTCAGGGAATTTTACAATGCATTTCCAGGCCTGGAAGTGTCTAAAGTGAATAAATTTTTCTAATCATGCTCAGCTCTAAAAGTACTGAATCTACTAAAATACTAGAAAAGATGGACTTTATTTGTTTGTTTGTTGAATATGGATATATTTATTTAACTATAATGGAATATCTTTAACTCTAAAGATATTTAATCTGCTAGAATAGGTTTGGTATGTACCTCAGTATTGAAGTCATGGTTTGGTACAGCAGAAAACTAAATAAAAAAATTGCTTAATTTTTCTTCTTTTTTTATTAAACAGTAGTTTATTGAACAAATAGTGTTTCTCTCTTTAAATAAATTCAATTTTAATTTCTTAAAGGGTTAGTTCACTCAAAAATGAAAATTGTCATTAATTACTCACCCTCATGTCGCTCCACACCTGTGAGACCTTCGTTCATCTTCGGAACACAAATTAATATTATATTTTTAATGATATTTTTGATAGAATCCGATGGCTCAGTGAGGCCTGCATTGACAGCAAGATAATTAACACTTTCAGATGCCCAGAAAGCTACTAAAGACATATTTAAAATAGTTCATGTGTTTACAGTGGTTCAACCTTAATGTAGTGAAGCGACGAGAATTCTTTTTGTGTGCCAAAAAAAAACGAAACACTTATGCCGTAACGTAGTCTCGTTTACTGAAATCGCGTGACTTTGGCAGTTTGATACACGCTCCGTACCACCGATTCAACACAAAAGATCTTCTGCGCTTTTTCCTGTTGTGGTGGTTAGCAAACAGCGTTGCATTACCACGTGTGCCCCCTTCTAGACTGGATCTACCATTACACCCCTACTATTAGTAGTTTTTTTTTTTAAGTATCCTGATCTTTGTTATGAACAACTGGAAAAATTCATAGAAAATCTAAAGGTGAAATCAGATGTTAACGTCTCTGTGTTTCAGGTCTCAGCATGAGGAGATCGAGCTGGTCAGTGAGGAGGAGTTCTTCCAGGAGGCTCCGGCCGAGATCTCACGCCCTCACGTCACCCGCGACGATCAGCACCAGCTCACGCTTGCCCGCCTGGACTGGGAGCTAGAGCAGAGGAAGAGGTAACACATCAGCGATCCTCCATAACCCTCAAATTCCTTGAAATCTTCACTAGGCGGTGTTAAACATCCTTGGTGTTCCATAATGCAGGTTGGCGGAGCAGTATAAGACGTCTCTGGCCAGTAAGGAGAAGATTCAGAAAGCCATTGAGCAGAAGAGAGAATATCTGAGCAGCCTACAACCTGGACTGCAGAACATCATGCAGGTGAAACCTTAGTCCTGCATATTTAATGTATATAAAAGTCACATTGCATCTTATTCTGTCTAAGAACAGCCCACTTAGACAGGAAGAGACTGACTGACGGATCTCTCTCTCTCTCGCTCACAGGCATCTCTCCCAGTGCAGGAGTATCTGTCGATGCCGTTCGAGCACATGCAGAAGCAGGCAGAGGTCGCCCGTCACCTGCCGCCCCCTCTGTATGTGCTGTTGGTCCAGGTGGCCGCGTACGGACAGGCCTGCGGTAAGACGCACATCTTCATTCTCCTGCAAGACCTCTTGTTTCTGATGAATCCTAGTTTGAGATCATGCAATTGTGCGTTTCAGACAAAAATCTGTCTGTGAGCATCAGTGGAGACGTGGATGAGGCCAAAGCTCTGTCCAGACCCCCGGACGACTCGCAAGGTACCTGTGCGTCTTTGATTTGTGCGTGTGATGATCAGTGGAGGCTTATGTTTCGTGTCTGTTTCTGTCTCAGATGACGAAAGCGATTCGGACGCAGAAGAGGAGCAACAGAACACGGTCAGAATCTGATTTTATCCTCTCCAGTCCATTATCTTGTCATTTGTGTTTGTGTGCTGATGTTCTCATTTCCTGTTCAGAAGCGCCGGCGGGCGACTGTAGGAGCTCAACTGGATGACAAGCGCAAAGGGATGCTGAGACGCCACCCTCTCTCGCTCTGCGTGGACCTCAAGTGTAAAGGTGCGTCAAATTGACCCACAGTTCACTGATGCACCATATTAAACTATTAAACCATATTAAACAACTGATTGAATCCATTTACATCATTTAGTGTTCATGGAGTCTTTTTGGTTGCCAGTTATTTGTTAAATACTGGTGTTTATCAGTAGTAGCATTCAAAATTATGGGGTTAGTAGGATCTTTTAATGTTTTTGAAAGCCTCTTCTCATCACTAAAGCTGCATTTATTGGATTAAAAAAAAAAAAAAAAAGTAGATATATTGTAATATTTAAAGACTTTATATCATGCAGTTCGGACTTTATAACAGTTGTGCTGCTTCATACTTTTGTGGAAACTGATACGTTTTCCTTTTCAGAAAGGAAATTAATGAATAGAAAGTTCAAAAGTACAGCATTTATTTAAAATAGAAATCTTTTGTAACATTATAAATCTTGTTATTGTTACTTTTGGTTAATTTAATGCATCCTTGCTGAATAAAAATATAAATTGAATTTATCTCTCTCCAGACGGCAGCATCCTACATCTGTTTTTCTATTATCTGATGAATCTCAACATTCTGACTGTGAAGACCAAAGTTTCCACCTCTATGGATCTGTCCGGGGCCATCAGCGCCGGGTCCGTGCTACAGCACCAAAATCAAACCTAAATTAAAAAAACGTACACACTGTCAAGTTGTTTGTTTTCTAACAGCATTTACATGTCTGTCACAGGGAGCTGCTGAACACAGAGAGTTTGCTGAACTGTCTTTATGCGTCTGATCACGGCAAAGAGACGCCCAACCCTTCCAACCGCTACCAGTTTGATAAAGTCGGGTAAGACTGGCGTCTCCACTTTATATGATTATTATCGCCAGAGTTTGAATAGTACAGAGCCTCTAAAGAGACATGGTGGTGGAAAAATATATGAGATGGAAGGAAAAAATATATTTTAAAACTTTTGCGTTCCCCCAAGAAATTTTTGTGCAAACTTTTGAGTTGTTTATAATCGAACGCAAAAGCATTAAAGTATAATTTTTCCTCCCATCTCATATTTTCTTCCATCACTGTAATTTTAGGGGCTCCGTAGAATAATAATACTGACATAAATTAAATTACCTGAATGATATTAGGCAACGTTTTATTCAGAAATGTCAGTAATGGACATTTTTAATGGACAAAAAGATTTCTCCTGGGAAAATTCTAGATTTTCTATCAAATATAAAACTGAAAGAGTTTATATAATTGATAGAATTTTACATTTTATATTTGTTGTATGAAAAACATTGCTTCATTTTTGTTCATAAGTTTCTTTATTTATTAAAGTTTTATTGTTATTATAACTATTTAAATGTATACTACTACTGAGTTTGCCATTAAAATAGGCCTTGCTTCTGATATGGCATTAAATAATAAGCAAATAAAATTAAATGAAATGAACTTTCTGTGCAGAATCACTACATTTGCGGATTATGTGTCAGATCTCGGACATCCGTACGTTTGGGTGCAGAAACTGGGCGGCCTGCAGTTCTCGTCTGATGGTTCACAGGTGTGTGTGTGTGTGGCTTTATTGTGGCTTATTGTTATTGTTAAACTATGTTTATGTTGTGTCTTGAACGCACAACATATCTGCAACCATATCGATATTGTCTAAAATGATTTTAAAATGATTGCCATCAGCGTAAAGTTGACAGTATTGTAATGTGATGAAGTGTGTGTTTCAGTCAGGGCTGAGAGGAAGTGCTCTGAGCGCCAGTCACATGGAGAGGACCATAAAACTGCTGCGAGGAAGACTACAGGCTCGACTGTCCTTGCACAAACAGTTCAGCTCGCTGGGTATAAATAACCAGAGACAGATAGATTTTCACTGCATTGTTTCTCTTGTTTTGCTATGCAGTTACTGAGTGTTGTTTGTTTGCTATGCGGTTGCGGTATTTAGGGTGGTTGTTTACTGGCCATGGTCAACAGGACCATATTTAGAAATAAGAATATCACCTAGATACAATCAGAATTTTATTTTCAGTCAATAAATATACATTATTATATAAACACTCCACAAAAATATGAAGCAGTACAACTGTTTTCAACATTGATAATAGGGCTGGGTAAAAAAAAAAAAAAAATGGATTTCTTGATTTTAATGGAGTCTCATATCGATTCTTAAATCCCGAGGATCGATTAGTCTATCCTGTTTTCAGTTGATGACTGAATGGATAATTGTAGTGCACCTCCCATCCAATAAATCTCAGTAAGCTTTGTGCTTTGTTACTTTTGATATGAAACAAAGTTTCAAATTTAAATTTATGTCCATTTTATTATGAAATTCAAAAAAATAAATACAGTTTTGGCGCTCTTTAATGTGTCGTGACAGATCGCCGTAGCGTCTCAGTTCAAGAGAAGCGGAAGCGCGCGCACGTGAACTGATCCTCTCCTCCGCTTTAATACCGGTTACAGTGCGAAATAAACATCTGAAGGTATGTTAAAAGATAGAGTACAACTTACCGAATCTGTATCATGTCTCGTGTTATCGCTCAATTGGTGCTTCAACCACGGAAAGACGTCAATAAAACAACGTGTAAACAATACGTAACGTCATATTTACCTCAGAAAAACCATATTCACTGACCGTAAACTCGATAGAGAGGAGCATTTTGCTAAATATAGGCACTATTACTTACATTTTTTTTTTTTTTTTTACTGTTCTTCAGTATTAATGTATGTTTGAACAATTCTGTCAAATTTTAAATGAAAGCCACCTCTTAAATGTATTAAAAAAACACACAAATTGAAGTAGGAATATAATTATGTAGTTATAAAGCTAGTTTTATAATTTTATTATAAAAACTTCGTGTTTGTATACAAATCAGTTAATTTTAACCTTCAGTATTATAGTAATGTAGTACCAACTGACTCCCATGTATAGTTTACAAAAAAATTTTTTTTCCATATACTATACCTGATATACATCCAAAATAATCCATATGGAATTCAATCGGAATCGAATCGCAAGTTCGTGAATTGAAATTGCATAGAATCGTAAAATTTGTGTCAATACCCAGCCCCTAATTGATGATAAGAAATGTTTCTTGAGCAGCAAATCATCATATTCGAATGATTTCTGAAGGATCATTTGACACTGAAGACTGGAGTAATGATGCTGAAAATTCAGCTTTGATCACAGGAATAAATTACATTTTACCAAATATTCACATAGAAAACAGTTATTTTATAGTGTAAAAACATTCACAATATTACTGTTTTTACTGTATTTTTGTATCAAATAAATGCAGCCTTGGTGAGCAGAAGAGACTTCTTTAAAAACTGTTGTGTGTATATATACATAAAATGTCAATAAATATATTAATTGAACTGTGATGTTTTTGATCGTTGTTCTGTTTAGTTTGTTAAATTAACAATGCAGTGTGTTTGTTGTGTTCCAGAGCACAGCATCATCCCGGTCTCCAGCGAATGCCAGCATCTGTTCCCCGCTAAAGTGATTTCCGGTCTCACACGCTGGACCATGATGAGCTACCAGGAATTCACTGTATGTTTCTTCCAATCTGAAAACACTCTTTCAAGTCAGGATGTTTAGCATCTGAGTGAGTTTAGTGCAGATTTGGTGTCTTGAGTGATGTCTCAATGCACTTTTGTTCTTGTTCAACAGGAGCTGGGCTTCGTACAGCACGTGTTAAAGGCCTGTCTGGTGCACGAGACGGATCTGTTCTTTATGGCAGTTGTGGAGAGAGGAACAGGTGGGACTTGTGTCAGACTTCTCACTATGGACATGTCCGGTTTGCTTTGCAGCTTATTCTGACCAAAACTCGCATACTTAGACAGAAAGAGACCATCTGACTGACAAGTAAAATAGGCAGTCACAGTTTTTATGTGACATTTAGGGATGTTTAAATCTCATTTACTTGCTACCAAGTATCTCAAACCAAAGTCTTGAACATCTTTCAGAGCTGCTGTGTCATTGTTAACTAAAACTATTAAAAATATTTTGTTAATTGAAATAAACCTGAAATAAAATTTAAATATTAGATGAAAAAC